>OX608080.1:41932236-42401283 GCA_951509765.1 Sphenella marginata
GTACATAAATATGTACAAACAAAAAAGTCCAGCACACACATTCGTTCGTATGACCGAAAGTCTAACAACAATGTGTGCTCACTGTTGGCAAGAACAAACAAACAAAAGGGAATTAATTGAAGTGGAGATAAGTGCATTGTGACGTCACAGGGCATCATAGCTTAGTGTTAGAATTTTCTAACAGCGGCTTTGGTGCAGACACTGGTTCGCATCCCAGTGTCCGAAAAGGGATCTGATGATGAGCCTGGAAACTCTGAAACATGTAATCCTATCCATCGCTGTTGATTTTTCCTTTGTAATTTTTCTCCAATTATCAATTTTTCCCAAAAAAACTAACAATTCAAATTCATTACGAATTATTGTTTCTCTGGTTCTCGAGCTTGCAAAACTTACAAATATGTAAAAATTTGAAATGATAAGCTAATATCTCGAAAACTATCTGGTTGAGCAAAAAACAATGTATGATGAATTTATACCAAATTTTATTGTGATTTTGATTCTGTAAACCTTTGTGCAATTTCTTGATCCGTTCGTGAGATATACGTAATTAAAGGGAGCCGTCTTTTTGGTTTTTTCGGTAAATTGCAAATATCTCAAAAACAATACCATAGAATCAAACAAGAACTCAATTTTCGAAATCATGAACTTCTCCACATAGCCAAAACAACTTTACATAAATTCCGTTCCCACAGAATATTCTGCAGACATGGAAACCGTTCACATATTTGGGAGTCGTGTTGCAACCAAAAGCGCAATTGCGCTGCACGTGCATCCTCTAAATTCTTAGTTAATGAAACTAAACACCTTTGGTGAGCGAAACACGCGCAACCGCTTATTCGCTCACCTGCCCAAATGCTTCTGCTGAGCGCTACACGCGCAATCCCCATTCCGCTGACCAAGCATCGATGGCTCAGCCGTAGGCTAGCTGGTAACTTTTAGCTTTAAGAATAAGTCAGTCTAAAACTTAGACTCAGACAGGCACATAGGCCCGGTTTCACCAGCTCGACTTAACTAAGTCACAACTTAGTCAGCCTTCCAGCTAACTAAGTCCCGACTAAGCAGGGTTCCTGTCGTTCAAAACCTAAATGTCAGAAATTTTCCTAATTTGCTTTGTGCACCGTCCCAGTTGGAAACTTTGCCTTGCATGACTTTTAACGAGGTAAGCGTTGATGCACGTTAACGCTTGTTTGGAAGCATGCAACCATTACGAAACCATCGTTTTCAATTAAGCACTATTTTACCACCTTCCAATCAAAGGAATATGCGGCCTGCGATCTATATATTCCTTGGTGCATTTCTATGCATTACCATTTCTCAATGGGTACTGGTATGAAAAAATACTACTATTTATAAACAGTTGACCGGGTTGTTGTGGTCAAAACTATTAAAGTTACTAAGTTGGTGAAACCTAAAATTAAGTTAGTCGCGAATCTGTGCTAACTTAAGTTTCAACTTGATTGAAAATTAAACACAGAAGACTTCTGGTGGTAGTAAAAGATCACCAAAAATATCAAAATATTGAAAAAAAATATAACACGATAAACCAATCATCTTGTTAATAAGGAAAAAACTGTCCACTCCGAGACAGGCCACACCCCGGAACGATTAAGCAATCCGGGTCAAATAACAAAAATAGCAGATATTGTGGCAAAAAAGCAACAAGACAAAAAGTAAGAAAACAACAAGTGTAAACAGCAATACTGGCTAGGGAAATTCTATTATTTTTTTCCCCCTTATACTTGTATTTGGCCACTCGACCTCCATATCTAAAATTACCATCAAAACTAATTTTGTCACATCTAATATTTCTATTAAAATTTATTTGTAATACAACCAATTGTCGTAATACTAAACATGAAACCAAATTTAATGTACAAAACACATTTGCTTGCGTCGCAATCCGTTCTTTATCTCATGTTGAGCAATTTAAATAATACGAGGGTATATTCCAAATTCAATATATATAGCATGGTTCGCGTTTTTAATAAACTTAAAATTGGCTTAAGCGTTGTTCATATTAATGCTCAAAGTTTAAAAATTAAAATAGATGAGTTTCGTCATATTTTCGAGTGCTCCAATGTGGAGATAGTGTGTGTCTCTGAAACATGGTTTAATGACAAAGTCGATGATGTATGCTATAAATTGCAGGGATACAAACTCTTCAGGGCTGATAGAAAGCAAAAAAATGGTAAAAAGGACAAAAAAGCTGGCGGTGTTGCCATCTATGTTAAAAATAATATTAAATGCAAACTCAAAGCAAAATCAAAAGAAGGTGACCAAATTGAATTCATTTTCTTGGAATTATATAATGGAAACGAAAAATTACTGATTGGCAATGTATATAGGCCAAACAAAAATATTAATTCAGAGGTATTTTTCTCGGAGCTGTCCAACATCACAGTGGGATATAATAATATTATAATATCAGGTGATTTTAATAGCAACATTCTCGTAGATTCTTCATTCTCAGATGAAATGAAATATATTGGCCTAGATGTTGTTAATAAAATCTTACCTACACACTACACCTCTAACTCAAATTCGCTTCTCGATATATTTTTTACCAATACATTGTCAAAAATTCTATTGTTTGAGCAAATATCTGCCCCCGTGTTTTCTAAACATGATCTCCTATTTCTAACCTACGATTTTAAATTAAAAAAGGTTAATGAAAACTACAGATATCGGGATTTTAAGAATATAGATCTGTCTGCTTTATACGATAAAATTTCAAATGTTGATTGGGGTTGCACATACTATATGCCGTCCGTAGATGATCAACTTCAGTTTATCCAAGAAAATATTGAACAACTTTTCGAAGAATTTGTTCCAATGAAAACAAAAAGGAAAACAACAAATTACAATCCTTGGTTTACGTCTGAAATTAAATGTTTACTTGAACAACGTAATATAGCTTATGCAAGATGGAAGAGGTTTAAAACCTCTGAACTACTTTCTGCTTTTCGCACTATGCGAAATAAAGTTAACACAAGTATTAAAACTGCCAAAAGATTATACTATAAAACACAATTTGAAAACTGTCTAGATAGTAAGGCAAGATGGAATGAAATACGTAAGGTTGGAATCATTGGAAAAGCAGTAGACAGTTCAGAGGATTTAGATGTTAATGATTTAAACTGCAAATTTACGAACCTACCATCGTCTACGGCTGATGTTACTTATTACAAGAACCATGCCACTCTAAATGACCAAAATTCATTTTATTTTAGATGTTTTACTGAAGTTGAAATATTTCAAAGTTTTTTAAGCATTAAGTCCAATGCTATTGGCTCTGATGGAGTCCATCCAAAATTTACAAAAATTTTATTTCCTGCAATTTTACCATATATCACTCACCTGTTTAATTCTATAATAACCAAATCAGATTATCCTACTCTATGGAAGCATGCTAAAATCATACCTATACCCAAAACAGACACTGAGTTTCGGCCAATTGCTATACTTCCCTTTCTGTCTAAGATACTTGAACGCTTAATGCATAAGCAAATCAGCAAATATTTTCAGGACAACAATTTGCTTACTCCTAGACAATCTGGCTTTCGACCACAACATAGTTGTGTAACCGCTCTGATTGATGTTACGGAATATTTAAGATCACAAATTGATAATGATAAAATATCTTTTCTTATTCTCTTGGACCACTCAAAGGCTTTTGATACCGTTAATAGCGAAATTCTAGTATTAAAACTGACCAGGTTACTTAATTTTTCGTCTACAGCTGCGAAACTGATGACTTCTTATTTAACAGGCAGATCACAATCAGTTTTTCATGGGAGTAAAAAGTCCAGTAGTGTCGACCTTACAAGAGGTGTCCCTCAAGGATCTATTTTAGGCCCATTACTCTATTCGGCTTATGCAAATGATCTTCCGGGTCAGTTACAATACTGTAATGTTCAAATGTATGCTGATGATGTACAACTCTATATAAGCTGCAAAGCATCAGAGTTCGATGACTGCGTACGTAAAATTAATGTTGACTTGGATAATGTAAGAACTTGGGCTGCAACTAACGGCTTATGTCTCAATCCAAGCAAATCCAAATATATGTTGGTAACCAAAAAAACACAAATTGTAACATCTTTTCCCGATTTAGTTCTGGGTGAGTCTAAAATTGAATACGTGGATAAAGTAAAAAATCTTGGTATCACATATAATAAACACCTTCACTGGAATGATCACGTTATCATCACAACCGGCAAAGTATACGGGATGTTAAGAAGTTTATGGTGTAGCCAATGGTTCATACCACTTGAAGTCAGAATGCTTCTGGCTAAATCATACCTAATACCGACGTTACTATATGGTTGTGAATTGTTTTCTAGCTGTGACGTAACCAGTAGGCGCAAATTAAACGTGGCTTTTAATGGTATTGCAAGATATATATTTGGCATACGTCGATTTGACCGAATATCTCATTACTCCAAACTTATTTTTGGTGTTACCTTCGAGAATCTTTTAAATTGTAAAACTGTAATTTACCTTCATAGAATAATATACACACAACAGCCGCATTATCTTTATCAAAAATTAAACTTCTTCAGGTCAGAAAGAGGAAACCGTATTATTCAAATAGAACATAACACTGCTTTTTCAGATCAACATTTCTATATAAACGCTATACGAATTTGGAATCGATTACCCCCTTACTTGCAATTAGTCAGCAACGCAATGCAATTTAAAAAGTTAATATATGAACATTTTAAATAACACTGTTAAACATCACTGTTATATTTTTAACTTTAAAACTTAAACTCTTGACTTTTTGTTATCTGTTTTTTAATATTTTATATTGTAAATTAAATCTAAGTTGTTGTCTTAGTTTTATTTTATTATTATATTTATTTTTTTGGCATAATATTTTTTATTTTTAATATGACTATAATACTATTCAGTGCTGTTATATAAGATTAAATCTTTGTACTGAATTATAAGCATACAAATAAACAAATAAATAAATAAATAAATAAATAAAATAATAGTAGCACCAACACACAGAACCTTCTAAGAATGGGAAACGAAGTGGCAATGTAGTGGATGACGATTGTGTAAGTTATAAATAAGATATAAGAAATTTAAATTTTAAGTAAGTTATAAGTGAATTGAAAATTAAGAAAGAAGAATTGAAGAAATTAAATTGAAAGTTAAGAGTTTTCCAATACGTAAATATTTTGTTGAATTTTTAGTTGCAATAACTAGTTTTCGGTATTCCTGATTATTCTGCTTTGTTTACAAAATAAAATAAAGGAAAAAAAATAGAAAGAAATAAGTCAGAAAGAACAGATAGCGGTGACTCTGTCGAGACTTACTTTACAAACATCCTCTTCGAGTTCTCTAACCACTTTTACCCCTAGCCAAAAAAAAGGAATTATCATCTCTAAAAACAAACACGGTTTATGCCATATTAAACCCACCATCAGAAGAAGAAGAGGAAACTCCTGTAGATTTCAGCAGTAACATAGAACAATCTGAGAGAGTGCCAGATGTAGTGAAGTGTCTAAGGGAATTTTCAGGTAAGGATGGTGAGTTCAGTTCGTGGAGGAAGTCAGTAGATAGAATACTACTGATGTATGGCAGGAATAGGGATACCGCGAAATACTTCGCAACATTTCATACAATTAGACATAAGATCGTAGGGTAAGCAGACACAGCCCTAGAGTCTTATGGGACCCCTTTAAACTGGGGAAAAATTAAGAAATGCCTAATGTTACACTATTCAGACAAAAGAGATGTAAGCACATTAGAATACAAGATGACTACCCTTGCTCAGAGAGGCAATACGGGTGAGGAATTCTATCAACGGTTTATAAATACCTGTCACTAATTTTAGATAAGATTGATTGCCTTGAGCTGGGTGAAGAAGTCCTATCGGCCATGACGGCAACTTGCAGAGAAAAGGCACTCGATATTGGTGGCAGTGCTCTATCAGTTACTGAGAAGATAAAGAATCTTGGATTTATCATAAATTCTAAATTGAACTGCCGTGATCATATAAATAAAGTTGTATGCAATGTATGTATATGCGGTATTACGTCGTCTCTGGCTTTCTGCATCGTTTACACCGCAAGAAACCAGATTAAAATTAGCCAAGCAGCTTATTGTCCCACTTATTACGTATTCTGAAATTGTCTACAGCAACTTTGACTCGACATCGTCCCATAAAATTAATGTTGTATTTGACAATGTCACTCGCTATGTATATGGATTAAAAAAGTGCGACCACATTTCCTTGTGGAGGAGTAAAATTTTGGACTGCAACTTTGAGAACTATCTTGCCGCAAGGAAATGCATATTCTTATACAAATTAATCCAGACGCAATCCCCAAAGTATCTTTATGAGAAGCTACAACATTCTAAGTCGAGTAGGCATTATAGTTTAATTGTCCCTAGATACACTTACTATTTGATATCATCTAGAATGTTCTTCATTAACGCTGTGAGACTCTGGAACTCGATCCCAAATTCGTTAAAAGGTGGATTAAACTTTAGAAACTACAAAGCTGAACTATACAACTATTTTGGTAATATGCAGGCCCGTGCGCACGGGGGGGGGTTTTGGGGGTTAAAACCCCCCCATGGCCAAATCTAAGTTGCAATGATTTTACAAAAATTTTCAAAATACAGTTTATAAATCTTGTATTGAATCTTGACTAACAGTTTTTGACAAAATTAGTTAAAATAATTTTACGGAAGAAGAAATTGGTGAAAGTTGCAAAGAATAAGGTTACAAAGTTGTGTAGCGTATGGGCATTTTTTGTTCTTAAATTTTACCGATGAAAACAGTGAGCAGTTTCAATTAACAGAGCGAATGAACTGCAAGGCTCAATTATATGAAAGATTTCGAGTATTTTCTGACCCTCTTTGTTGTAGGCGTAAAGAGAATTGTGAGAAAATGACCGTTGGAGAGCAGATGAGCGACAACGTTCAAATATTTGAATGTTTTCAAACATTTTCTGAGGCTTTTTTTATTTTACCTAACAGAAGATAAAGATCGCATTTTTCATGGACGTTTATCAATAGTCTGTGGAAAATAAACATAGCATATTTCATATTTTCCGAATAGTGTCAATAATCCGTCTTTCAAAGGCTTTGGTTTGTTAATCGTCGAGATCTGAAACTGCTGAGCTACAGAGAAAACCTCATCAGCCAAGTAAGGTAGATACAAAATAGATGACACAATTAATAAATAATTAGTTGACAGCGACTAGTTATTGTAAAGAATAAAGATAAGAATCAAAGGATATGAAAGCAAATTGTTGTTATGTATTTAAAAAAAAAAAAAAAAAAAAAAAAAAAACAAAGAATTGACATTTTTATTCTGCATAGTGAGTCTGAAATATCAAACGTACCAGAATGAGAGTTATTATCTTGACACAAACAACGGAAAGGCTGATTTAATTCCAAATTAGTTTGGCACTGTTTCAAGATAAGTGGTTTAAAATGTCTTGATGGACGAGAAGGTACATTGAAGTTCACTTCGCTCAAAAGAAACGGGCTTGTGATTGAACCATTTAGTAATTTAGTCATGAAAACAATTCCACGCATTTCCCTCCGACTAGAAAGGCTGTGAAGATTTATAAGTTTTAAGCGACTCGTATACGATGGCAAATTATACAAGGGATCCCAGTGAAGATCTCTTAAGGCAAATATTAAAAATTGTTTTTGAACTGATTCTAAGCGATCCACGTGGACCTGGCAACGTGGATTCCAAATTATAGAACCGTATTCAAGTATCAGTCTGACTAATGTAGTAAAGAGTTTTAGTTACATAAGGGTCGCTAAATTCTTTAGACCATCGTTTAACAAATGCTAGAACGCCTCCAGCTTTATTGACTGTTACGTTAATATGGCAGTTAAAACTGAGTTTTTAGTCCGTAGTAACCCCAAGGTCAACAAAATCATACATTTGCTCAAGACTATAACTGTTAATTGTATACGAAGCTGGCTGTGATTTTCCTCTCGAAAAACGCATGTATTTACATTTCTTTAGATTAAGCGGCATATAATAACAAGTGTATTTAGATCTGATTGAAGCTTCTTCGAATCACATAAAAAGCTTTACATTGTCGGCATACATTAAAATTATCGACAATTATATTACTGTAGAAATATCATTTATAAACAACAAGAACAGAATCGGGCCAAGATGGCTTCCTTGAGGAACTCCTGAGGAGACATAAATAACATCGGATTCACAATTTTTAAATACTACTTTTTGTGCTCTGTCGCTAAGGCAAGAAGAGATCTAGCGATTGAGACCCGGCTTGAAACCCAACTGATCCAGTTTATGAATAAGTAAAGAGTGACACACTTTATCGAAAGCTTCACTGAAATCAAAGTAAATTCAAGTAAGTTTGTAACGGTGGACTTTCCCTTACAGAACCCGTGTTGACAGTCGGAAATCAAGGTAGAGATAGGATTCGTAAGCTGATTGGTAACATTAGCTTCACACACTTTTGGGATGGCAGAAAGCTTTGCTATGCCACGATAGTTCTCTATAGAAGCCTTGCTTCCGCTTTTATGAAGCGGTAGAAGAAACGACTCTTTCCATGGTTTTGGAAAAACACCACACTTTAGTGACAGATTGAACAAATTGGTAAGGGGTTGGTAAATATTGTTAGCGCACTTCTTCAAGAAGCATGTAGGAATCCTATCAGGACCGCATTTAAAAGATTCATTCAAAGTTTTCAGATAAATAAGAACATCATTGGCGCATATAGTTGGACAATTAATTAAATTGTTCCCACGCAGCTCATAGGGATAGTTTAGAAAGTCAGAATTGGTGACGGCAGAATAGTTAGAAGGGAAAAATTGCGCAAAGAAATTATGACCCAAAAGAAATAAAAAACGACCCCAAATAAGCTTCAGAAAAGCACCAATAAAAGGCTCCGCAGTTCATTTAAAAATAGTCAAAAAACGCTTCAAATTCATCGAAATCGGACTCATTTCGGACTCTTTTTTTATGACTCCGTTGGAGCTCCCGCGTAGAGCGATTTTTCGCTCCATTTGGGCTCCGAAAGAAACTCATTTTGGAGAGTAAAGCTCTGAGAAATGAGCGTTTTATGACTCCGAAAGGAGTCTTTTTTTGAACTTTTAGTTAGCTGGGATATGCCCTCATATCACCAATTCTCTATCAAATACAGAAAAATGTGTACCATCAAAAAAATATTCTTGGGTATAGTTTTAGGTATCAGAGTATGCAGTTTCAGAAAAGTTAAAGAACATTTAAATTTATGATGTAAGGGTCTAGGTATCTGTTTCAGCAAATATGTTTATCTTAGTGGAAAATGTATGTGAATTCAAATCTAAATTAAAACCCCCCCCAAGGCCAATTCCTGCGCACGGCCCTGGTAATATGTAATGCTACAAATCGTTAATATTTTAAATCTTTCTTTTTTTTATTTTCTTTTTTATTTCTTTTCCTTTTATCATTGTTCTTTTCCTATTTACTTCTACACTGTATCCTTGTTTCCTTACTATTCTCTTCCAAATACTTTATTTTTCTTTTTTGATAGTTCTAAAGTATTGTTAAGTTTTAAACAATGTTCTGTAAAACTACTGATGCACTGTGAAAGGACATAGTCTTATAAGTGTAACGCATTGTACCCTAACAAATAAATAAAATAAATAAATTTATAAGGAGACTTAAGTCCAAGTCTGCTAAGTATACGTGAACCAACCGGTTTACCGCAGGCTCTCCATATGTGCCTAAAATTGGGAAATATGAATTACAGGACAATCCATGCAAATAATATTGGGCGACTGGCAAATAATCCTAAGCCCAGTAACCCAAATCCATCGAGAGCATGATTATTTAAACCACAAACTCTACCTTTTTGCCCAGAGCTCACAAATACCCACAACCAATCCCAAAGACCATTTGCTTACCAGCAATATGGACAGAATCGAAACTTTGTCACCTTGCAATCCAACTTTCGACCAAATCTTCCACAACAAACAAGTAGTAATTCCCCTCTACAATATCGGCAATACGTCACGTCACAAAATTACAGGCCACCTAAACCCCCAACACCAATGGAAGTTGATCGGTCTATTCACACCAGGCAAGTCAATTACCAGAATAGGCCGCAATATCAACCAAATCAGACAATTAATAACAAACCACAAGGGAATGGCAAACGCTAGTGTCCATACAGCTAATAAAGGACCACCGTCTCAAAGCCTGCACACCGCCAATAAAGTGCAACATATTTACAATGCCGAGGCTATAGAGAGTGACCCAATACCCTGCAGTAACGATATTGCAGAGTATCCAGAAGATAACTAAGAATACTGGCAGGACTACCACCTGGAACAGAACGAAGAACAAGAAGACGCCGAAGCAACCCCTAGTGACAATATTAATTTTTTAGACTAAACCTCTCCTCGCTGCCATATTTCCCTTATAGGATGAAAAATCGTAACGAGTTGAAATTTTTACTAGATACAGGTTCGAACAAGAACTACATTAGCCCGACTTACATAAGAAATCCTATCCCAAACTAATTCAGTGTTGGAGGCCCAGTGAAAATAGACCACCATGCAAACATCGATATCTTCGGCGAGGAATTGGGGAAAATAAAATTCCACATCCTGCCGAACTTAAAGACATTCGATGCCATAATAGGCAACGACACGCTGAAAAACCTTAATACAGTGATCTTCACTAATGGCAATTGCTTCACTCTACTTAACAAATATAAATATCCCATCCACCAGCTGCAGATAAACTCAATCACCCATACCACTCTACGGATAGACCACTTGAGTTCCGAGGAAAATGAAAAATTTAAAAAACTTTTAAACTCATATCCGTCACTATTATCCGAGCCCGACAAGAAATTGACTTTTGTCACTAATGTCAAAGCAGAATTAGGAACAAGAACAGAAAGGCCCATTCATTCAAAACCTCACCCATATCCTATGCCGGTAAAAAGGAAATTGACCAACCAATTGCTGAATTGTTGAATGATGGCATCATTCGCCCATCGAAATCTCCATACAATTCTCCCGTATGGATAGTACCTAAAAAACAGGATGCCTCAGGACATAAAAAATATCGGATGGTGATTGATTACACAGCCCCACAACAAGAGCTAACTTTTGAATTCTGACTACGGATTCGTGTTCAGCGACCCGAAATCCATGTGGATCGACCTGTCTCCTCCCGAGAACATACCACTTTTTTTTTCTGTGGGGCTGTGTTATCGTAAGTTAAACGAAGAAATCATACCAGATAAACACCCTATTCCGGATATTACTACTATTTTATCAAACTTAGGAAAAATAAATTTTTTTCCACTATTGACCTCAAAAATGGTTTCCACCAGATTGCACTAAATGAGGCTGATATTGAGAAGACCGCCTTCTCGTTTACAAGTGGAAAGTTCGAGTTCACACGACTTCCATTTGGCCTAAAGAACGCACCTGCTATTTTTCAACGCACTTTAGATGACGGCCTTAGAGAACATATTGGCATTCGCTGCTACGTCTTCATAGACGATATTATAATTTTTAGTAAAACTAAAGAAGAGCATTTCGATAATCTGAGAATTATTTGCAATACATTAGAAAAGGCCCGATTAAAGGTCCAATACGACAAATGCGAATTCATTAAAGAAGAAACAGAGTTCCTAGGCATAATTGTTGATCAAAATGGCATTTGCATCACACCAAAAAAAGTGGAAGCAATACCACATTTTCGACTTCCTAAGAACGTTCACGATTTACGTCCCTTTTTAGGAATGCCTGGACATTATCGTAGGTTTATAAAAGTCTCAAATTACTAAACCGCTCACTGAAATACTATGAGGGGAACTAGGAAGAATTTCCAAAAATCAGTCTAAAAAAACCAAACTGAACTTGACAGAGTGGAAGCTGTCAATCAACTTAAAATGTGCCTCACATCCGAAGATGTTATACTCCATTATCCTGATTTTGAGAAAGCATTCGAGCTTACCACTGACGCCTCCAATTACGCTTTAGGAGCCGTACTCTCTCAAGAAGGTAGGCCAATATGCTTCCATTCAAGAACGCTAAGCAGAGCAGAGGAGAACTTTGCAACCAATGAAAAGGAAATGCTAGCGATTATTTGGGCTTTACAGTCCCTCAGATGTTTCCTTTACGGATCAAAAAAGGTCAAAATATACTCCAATCACCAACCTTTAACTTTTGCTCTCATCAATAAAAATACAAACGCCAAAATGAAGAGATGGAAAGCTCAGCTAGAGGAATACAACCATGAACTAATTTACAAACCTGAATGTAGTTGCAGATTTTCTTTCACGTCCACCAATTTCAAATATAAATTCACTTACAGTTTACAGTAGTGATAGTTGGTCTGAAAATTTGATACCCTCCGCATAAACCTCTGTAAATGTCTTTAAAAACCAACTTTTTTTCTCAGAGTGTCCGGAATCCTCTTATAACAGAAAGAATCCTTTCTGAGGATTCACTAAAGGTACTTTTGAAAAAACATCCAAACCCTGCAATAATAAATGGCATTAAAACAACAGGGCCGATCATGCTAAAAATTCAAGCTATTTACCCACTACATTTCGCTAATTACAAAATACGCTTCACAGAGTTAGTGGTCGAAGATATTACAAATACAGATGACCAAGGCAAAATTATCATAGAAGAACACAACCGTGCCCATAGAAATGAAAAACCGATTACAAGGGACACTTTCTCGCCTATACATGTTTTCGCAGACCTGGAGCAGAGCATAGAGACAATGAAGGATGAAAGAGAGAAAGACACCATGAGGTGTAAGATTGCCACAAAAATAAACACATTTAAAAACAAATTAAGGAACGGACCAAAAGAGAAGATGATATTAAAGATGTTTGTAAACACAAAGAGATATATAACTTAACATAAGGATTCTATCATCATCACAAACGCAGACAAGGGCAACGAGACAGTCATGATGTAAAAGACGGATTATGAGCAGAAAATGAACGATTTATTAAGTGACAGGAACACCTATAAAACCATGAGAACAGATCCAACGCAACAATTAATGAGGAAAAACGACAATATCGTAAATGAAATATACAAGCAAAAAAACTTCTACTGGAGACAAAAAGCGGAATTCACGTGCGCAGCAACCGCAGCCCCTAGATTTTATGGCCTTCCAAAAATACACAAGAAAAACACCCCCTTACGTCCGATTTCGTCGTCCGTAAACGTTCCGTGCTACAAACTCGTCAAATACATAGGCCAAATACTGAAAAAAAACGTCCAAAAAGTACAACATTCAAAATTCACCACAAGTGAAAGATAGACTGGAAAACACGGAGATAAACGAGGATGAATACCTCATATCCTTCGACGTAGTTTCCTTATTTACTAATATTCCAACACAGTTACCAGTTCAGAATTAGAACTCTGTTTACGAGACAATAATTACTTCTTATTCAACGGCACTATCTACCAACAGACCTTTGGTATGGCAATGGGAAACCCCCTATCCACGACAGTAGCAGACATTGTACCAGACAAAATTCTGGACGACAGTATCGCAATACTGAAACAAAATCATATATACATAAAATCTCTATATACATAAAAATGAAATGTCTTTCGTATTACCGCGATGCCGGCTCAAACGGCTAAACCGATCTTAATTCTGTAAAAAGTAGTTTCTTGGACCTTCTTTGTAGAAGGTATATAGAAAAAAAAATTTCAAAACTTTTTAATTTTGCGGATTTCACAATTTCTTGCGTTTTCAGTACATTGTAAACCACAAAACTACCGATTCGGTTTTGGCTTGTGTTTGAAATATGCAACCGCGCTTTGAAGGGAAACGTTCCTACCATAAATTTAATTGCGGGGTGGCGCTAACTACTAAATCGTTGGGCCGATTTGCCTTGCGTTTGGAACATCCGTCAGCACCTCAGATATCCGCAGCCCACCTCACCACACTTCACTTCACCACAAGTAACAGGAATTGTCAAGCGGGTTTTGCGTTTTTTCTTCTTTCAGTGCAATTAGTTCGCGTATTAATTAAAAAATTACAGGTGCACCCCCGGAAATTTAAAAAGAAAATATGATGAATGAGAAATGTTAAAAATATTGTAAACACTGGAAAATTTAGCTAATATAATTAGTGATTGAAAAATATTTAAAAATACTTGGACCATTGGATTCAGTGAGTGACAGCTATTGAAAATTTGTATAAATAAAAAGTGAAGTGTAATACATTTTTAGTTCTTTTTCCTTAAGTTGAAAAGTAAATTTTTAGTTAGCAGTAATTGTGCCCCTAATACCACACAATATTGGTCGTCGTACCCGTAATGCTAGACGTTTGTCTCACCGCTCAGAAGAACAACACGTTCTGCTCAAAGTGAAGACGAAAGGGAAGAATGTAATTGAACGTTCCTGTTCGTAGACAAGCCCGTGTTCGTAACAATTTAGAACGAGTCCCGTTCGAATACGATCCCGTAGTTGATTACGGCACAATGAACAAAATTTGTCAGTATTGTGGTGCGAAAAGATATAAAAATAAACAGTGGAATTGTGTTGTGCAACCTGCCGGTATTACAAGCAGGGTTGCCGTTTTGGTAGAATTCTACCATTTTTGGTAGAAAAAATTTCAAAAAACCCGTTTTGGTAGAATGGTAGATTTTTTTCCATTTTGGTAGATTTTTACAATTTTTCGAAATACTTAGGAATATGCTTAATACACAGTCCTTTTCGAATGCTTTATTACATTGGGTTTGTTCGTAAATGAGCTTGCGCATCACGAACAGACCCATTATTATATTACATATTTTTTTGAACACAAATAAGCACACTGTATGAGTATGCATATCGATAGCGAGCGAACATCTCTAACTCAACTCAAAATTTTCTTTAACGAATTTTTGCATAAAAGCTTATGGTTTACACTTGCTGTTAATGTAATTAGTTGAGAATTGTTAGGTTTATGGGCTAGTCCGTTGTTGTAGTGTACGACTCATATATCAGTTACTAGCTTTTGCGATGTATATTGAATATTAAATTAAAAATACATTAATACATATGATTTTATATATTATACCATACTTTGAACTTAATGTTCCTTATTAAAGACTAAATTTTGTTTCTTGAAATAACTGAAATAAATATTTTGGTAGATTTTTTCCAAATTAGGTAGATTTTTTTTTTAATGGATGGTAGAATTTTTATTTTGTTAACGGCAACCCTGATTACAAGCCCCACTTGAGCCTTTGATTTCATTAATGTCCGGATCAATAGAACAATCGAAGCATTTTTAAAGAAATATCCAAAAGTATAATTCGTGCTTCCAAACTACGTCGTTTGGCGCAACAAATATAATAAATAGTGACTTTATGCCGACTTTCAAGGTAATTTAATCGCGTGATGTCAGCTACAATTTTTTCGCTGAATAGATACTTTAAGAAACTTTTGTAAAATGATGTCAAAAATTTAGAAGCTTTCAAAACGACTTTTTCGAAAATTAAGACAAATATTTTTGTTTAAGCGACTTAAGCAATTTTTTTCGTTCATTAGATTTGCACAATTTTTATAATTCTCAAGCAGCTTATGGAATATTCTGAAGATATTGTTTATGGCTGCATAACCCAAATGGGGTTTTTCACAACGAAATTGAGGAACCCAATCCCGTGCAATGCCTCAGAGCCAACAGTGTTCGCCCCCAATTAATCCACACAAGATGAAACATGTGCCCTGCACCCTCCCAGTTCTATATAGTTAGAACAAATAAATTAAATGAAATCATAAAATAATAATAATTTACCAAAGGTCATCCCTATTAACCCGTGTTTTGCACAACCCGATTTAGTCTCTAAACCAAATAAAATAATAAAAAATCTCAATAAAAATAAAAAAACTACTCGCTTCCTCAAAGCTTAGACAATATTTAACGAGAAAATTTTTATTTATTAATTTAGATTACAAAGTACTTACAGACTACTTGAATTTGTACTTAATAATACAGACCTTATTAATACTATCAAAAACTTACAACACTCAAAACAGATTTGAAGGCGGTTTTAGGCAAAGAGAAATCAATGGCTAGAGAATTTGAAATAGTATTGAACTCCTTCAAGGCTCTATAGATAGGAGCATTAGAGGCATAGAGGGTCCGGGCGCAATCAATGTAAAACATATCCCAATTTCGAAGTAATCTAGGGGGGATGTGGAGACAAATACTCTCGAGTAAGCGAGGTGAATCAATCAAACCGTTAAAAATGTCATAAACAAAGGTAAGAGAAAGAATGGTTCTCCTACTTTGAAGTGATTGTAGGCTAATGAGTGCACATCTGGCATTGTAAGAGGGAATCGGCTCAGAAAAGTTCAAAGACCGCAGGCCATACCGTAAAAAGATTTTTTGTACTCGCTCAAGCCTTATTATATGGCAAACATGATAAGGCCTCCAAATAAAGCAAGCATATTCCAGCTTAGAGCGCACAAGAGACGTAAACAACAACTTAAGAGTATAAGGATCTGTAAAGTCAGAACTAAATCGGCGAATAAAGGCCAAGACCGAATAGGACTTAGCAATAATAGAGGTTATATGTATGGAAAACGAAAAGTGCGAGTCGAAAACTACGCCTAAATCAGAAATATCAGAACGTAAGGATAACTGAGAGCCGCCAATATAATATGAAGTGGGAATCGTGCAACGAGACTTAGAGAAGGTTACATGAAAACATTTACCAATATTTAACGGCAGGTTATCAATACGACACCAATCAGCAACATTGTTCAAATCAGCCTGAATATTTTCTGAGTCAGAGGGAGTAGAAACAACTGAAAACACCTTCAGATCATCAGCATAAAGCAGAAAATGGGAGTGTTGAAAGCAGGCTGAAATGTCGTTAATAAAAATTACAAAGAGCAGTGGCCCCAAAATGCTGCCTTGCGGTACACCAGAGGACGCAATAAAAGGGTTGGAATGTGTATTGTCAACAACAACTACACACTTGCGTGAGTTTAAGTAGGACTTAATCCAAGACAAAAATATGGAATGAAAGCCCAGACTGGCTAATTTGGAAATCAAGATAGGATGACTAACTTTATCAAACGCTTTAGAGAAGTCGGTATAAACCGTGTCGACTTGCAAACGGTTTTTAAAGGCTGCAATGCAAAATTCAGAGAAAATTGCTAAGTTTGAAACCGTGGATCTACCCGGCATAAAGCCATGCTGACTATCACTAATAAAAGGCTTGACGGCAAAACCTATTTTTTGTTTTACAACATACTCAAACAGTTTGGAGATAGTAGACAATTTAGCAATTGGTCTGTAGTTGGCAACATTGTTTTTATTGCCACTTTTGAAAATTGGAGATATGAAAGTTAACTTCCATGCATCAATGAACTCACCACACTCGAGAGATTTGTTGAAGATTAAGAGAAGCGGGAAAGCTAAAACCATACAGTTTTTTAATAGATAAGATGATAAGCCATCAATATCTGACTGGGACGACGACTTTAGTTTCCGAATTCCATCCACAATAACGTCCAGAGAAGGAGAAAGAGCTCCAAAATTGATGGGAGAGTCCTCTAATGAAGAGGGCTCAGGAACACTAACCGGCTGAGTATCAAAATTGGAGGGAAAAAAATCCGCAAAGAGATTAGCCGAGTCCGTAGGGGAAGAGGTATGATGCCCATTATAAAAAACTGACGAGGGAATACTCGAGGTTGCTTTCTTGGATTTAACATAGTTCCAAAAAGCTTTAGGATTATCTTTAATACAAGATTCAAAGTTACGAGCAAAATTACAGCGCAACCTTTTACTCAACGCCTTAAATTTCTTGTTGAAACGAATATACTTAAGTTTGTACACCGAAGACTGGGTGGTCTTGAATTTTTAAAAAAATCTATTTCTCAAATTCTTTAGCCGCTTGAGCCCTGGAGTATACCATGGGATTTTGTAACATTTCTTTTTTTTCCGCGAAATATTACTAATACAAATCTCATTGATAAGGTCTTTGAAGGTATTAAAGCAATGTGTGAGATCATTTCCAGAAAACAGAGCTTCCCAATCAATCAAAGAAACTTTTTGAGAAATTAAATCAAAGTTCGCATGTCTAAATAAAAAACTAGATGCAGCATTATCAGAAACAATGCTATCAAAGTTATAAAATTCAACATCCAAAACAAGCGGGATATGGTGAATACCGGAACACGAGAGTGGACCCAGACATTCAGTTAGGGAATAATTGAAGTTATCATTAACAAATATGAGATCAAGTGTTCTGATAGCTGATTTCGGAAGCTGTTTATCTGGAAGAGATTCACACTTAATAGATTATCAGTAAGGTAAATTTCAGAAGAAGTAGTTACATTTTTGGCCAGTAGAGCAAAATTGTTATCGACATACGACCAATCGATATTAGGTGAATTAAAGTCACCTAATATACAAAAGTTACTACCATCCTGAGTGTGCAATAAACTAACAATATTGTCTACATGCGATTTATATACGGCATCCGAACTAGACGGAGGAGTATACGACGCGCATACAAACAATTTAGAACTGCCTTGAACAGAGACGCAAAGCTGGTCGTTCTGCGAATCCATACCAGAGAGATCTACGAGTGAAGACCGAAAATGGCGTCGAACAGCAATTAAAACACCACCACCTCTCGAAAGTCCAGTTTTGGAGTAGTCACGATCTTTGCGGTAAACATTGAATAAGTTGGGATCAAAGAATTCCCCATCCAGAAATTTAGAATTGAGCCATGTTTCAATAATAACAAATATATCATATTCCAAATGCGAACTCATATCAAAGAGCAAGTTGGACTTAGTTCTAAGGCCAGAGACATTTTGGAAGTAAATTCTGAGACGCCTAGATACGTTTTTGTCTGACGCTGCTAATTGCTAAGCATCACCACGTTGACCATCTTTTCGACGGTTTTTAAAGGGCTTAATTTTCACA
This sequence comes from Sphenella marginata, assembly GCA_951509765.1. Lineage (NCBI taxonomy): Eukaryota > Metazoa > Arthropoda > Insecta > Diptera > Tephritidae > Sphenella > Sphenella marginata. The sequence continues at coordinate 41,951,171 of OX608080.1, forward strand.
TCAGCCGGCCAGATCTTAGGATCTAAAACTTTTTCCATGAAGGCAGGCGATACACCAAGCTTGAAATTCAAACGCCTCAAATCTTTAATGTCTGTGTCCTTTTTGACCAGAGGAAAACATGTGAGATGATGATCACTAATGTTAGCGTTTTTGGAAACAAAGGAAATAAGACCATCCGCAGTGACACTTGGTTTGAAAGAAGATAAATGAAACCATTTCCTTGTACTAACAACATCAAGTTCCGTGTTATCACTAACGCCGATAATGAAATTAGAAGATCGTGTCTTGTTTGGAAGTTTCTCCTTTGCCGAAGCCTTGGGAGTTATTATGACCTCATTAGTAGCTCCAGTGTCACAAGGTGTGTTACTATTTTTATTATTTCGATTATTATTTTTCCGACCCTTACGCTGAACTTTGGTCCACTGAGCCGACAAAGGCATCTTTGCAATGGCACCGGACGGCACTGGATATGGGACATCAGAACAGACCTCTTCCTCCTTGTTGTTGTTAGTAATAGAAGGAAGCCGAATATTGGCAACAGCAGGTGAAACAGCAGCAGAGGATATAGCAAAACTATTAGTTGAAGCAGCTGCAATAGCATACGAAAGAGAGCCATTAGATCTAGCAGCTGTGGAGGCAGCGGAGCAAGCAGCAGAATTAGAAGTGACGCCAACAGCAACAGAAGGCAGCGAGCCACACGAAAATGTAGTAGGAACAGTACGCATGACCGGCGCAGCAACACCAGCAGAACTCTCAGTCAATGTGTTTGAATAGTCTCCCGACCCCATTACAGAAACTTCAGCCAAACTGGTTGTATAGTCTCCCGACACCATTAGAGTACCATTATTGTTCATACAGTTGTTTTTGTTTTGCATTTCTTTCACTTCGGATGCTAGTGAAGCAATAGCAGATAGCAACTCATCAAAGCGCAGCTGTTTTTCAAGTGAGCGAACCTCAGCTTTAAGCTCGTCAGACTGCTTAATGAGAATTTTACAATCATCACGCAAAGAGTTGACGATATCAACAAGGCGAGAATTTTCAAATTTAAGAGCACTGATTTCATTTAGCGCCAAATCTAAAGCACGCATTTGCATAGAAGAGTCATTGACGATGTTGGAGTAAGCGACTGTTGAAAGCTTTCAATAAGTTGTGGATCAGCAGTATGGGGCGGCGAGCGAAGGGAGCTTCGCCGAGCAGCAAGACGCCTGTCACATATAAACTGCTTCCCTGTTTCTCTTAGACACTCAAGATCAGCTGGAAGAATATTCACCCATTCCAAGTGAAAAAGATCATTGCACTTTGCGCATTGCACTGTTTTATGCGATCTCACTACCTTATTTGCACAGAAACACGGCATTTTAAGAGCAAGGTAGGCAAAACAACAAAAATGAGTACGGTAAAAAGAGTCACTGTCTCACTTGAGCATAACTGAACAAAATAGCAATTTTAATTATTATGTCTTATAAAGCCAGATTATATATATTTATGTATTTATGTATTATAGAGTCACTGTCTCACATTAGAATCGAAAATCACGATTAGAAATGCAGATAAGTAAAGTCATTTGATTACACTTGAGTCAACAGTGGATAAAAATTTAAACAAAAATTATCATCGTTTAGAGAGCGGTTAGAAAACACGTCCGTTCACTATGCCAAGTATGTGAAAAGACATGTGAGTAAAATATTTTTAAATTTTGCTGCTATTGTTGTCCACATAGGTGTGTGCACTTTTATTCATAGTTTAATTCAATAGATGGTTATAAACTGCAACTTTTCTTCAAATTTATAACTGAAGAGGATCATTGTTACCATTGTCCAAAATTAACCAACGATTTTTGCAAATTTATTTTATGGGCAATTCGAATGTCGAGTTGGACGCTCGATGTGAAATTCAATCGAACGTCAGACAAGAAATTGTGGAACAGCTGCATAAAGAAAATGGCATCGAGGTAATACGAAAGACATTTCTTTTTTATATATATAGAGATAAAACAACAATAACACTTTAAAGTTTTTCAACAGGATTAAACAAGTATTTCAGTTATATTTAACTTCTTTTTATCGGAACGAAGCTCGCGGGGTCTCTGCTAGTACATATGTAGATAAATATCTAGACGACATATTAGCTATAGTTAAAACTAAAGACGTGGAAGAAATATTTAGAACTTTAAATTCCCAACACAAAAAAATCCAATTCACTACGGAAAGCGAAAAAGACAACAAATTGGCCTTCCAGGATATAGAAATCACGAGAGAAAATAAGAGACTTAAAATGAATTGGTACCCAAAAACTATCGCATCCTCCAGAATGATAAATTATAACTCCAGTCACACAGAAAAAAATAGTCTCAGTAAAATCAACAATTTGGTGCTGTTGATATTCAGTTAACAGAATTCTAGGTAAAATGATCGAATTTGGGTCAAACAAACGAAATTTTATGTCAAAACAACAACTTGTTTCTGTAGTGTTAACAAAAGAGAAATGGTTCCCTCTAATTCAACAAACATTAGTTAATCTGACCGATTTGCAGTTAGTCCAACTAACTTCCCTATTAAACCAAATTATTTGGTATGTCATTTCAACAAATAGGTCTGTTGATTATCAATGGTATTGCATCAGTAAATTTTAAAGAGATTTTTGCGCTCACGGCTCTCACCACCATTCACCGAACATTTGTTAATCTGACCGATTTTCAGTTTATCCAACTAACTTCCCTATTAAATCAACTTATTTGGTATGTCATTTTAACCGACAAGAAATTTTGATTATCAATTGTATTGCATCAGTAAATTTTAAAGAGATTTTTGCGCTCATGGCTCTCACCACCGTTCATACAAAAATATTTGTACGTTGATTACTGTCATTCGTATTTGAAGTGTGTTCTTGTTCGGTGATTATTGTTTGCAAATAAAAATAAAGCGTTCACAACGCACGATAAATGAAATTATTAATAAAAGTGATACGCGAAAACGTTGAATAAACTTTAATCAAATAGTTTACAATAAAGGTAAGTAGAAAAAGTGGTTAAAACAAGAACTATGAAGTTGTGAAATTGACGCCACTTTGGCTGCGTAAAATAAAGTGCCGTTATCTTTGCGAGTGGATTCACATACAAACATACGTATGTATGTAAATCTAGAACAAGCATCGGCCGATTTGTAAATGCATGCATATTAGTGAGAGCGCTTTGGTCGCTCAAACCAATTGATTTTCGCGTCATTTGCTTGTTAGACAGCAACATGCAAGCACATATGCGCAATATGGCAAGCAAATATTTTATGATGATGAATCCCTTTGCAATTTTTATTAATTTTTTTTTTTATTTACATACTACCCGTATAATTTTTACTACTCCCGCCAATTATACGTACGTACATACATATTTTTCACATTCGCTGCGCAAATATGCGACAACCATGCGCGATGTTGTTTTGCCACTTGTTCAGCGACGACTAAATCGTTTGGTAGGCAAAGAGCGCAACCTGTAGTGGTAACCAGAATGAAAACGGCAAACGACAAGCGGCATCTGTCAAATTATTTTTACACGTGTTCTTATGGGGAGGAATTTTTTGAACACGACGCGGCAATCAATCACAGATGCCGCTGTCGCCAGATTAAATCTAATTCTATTTTGACAAGCTGCAGATGGTGGCGTTTGGTTTTTTTGACAATAAAAACGAAAGGAAGAGTAAATAACTTGTTAGATAAGTTCCAATTATTGCAGAATATGTCTCTTTCACACTTTTTACAACATTTTTTGGTACTTTTCAAGATGATTCGCACCTGTCGCCCCTGCTCTCATTATAATCATGTCGCCAATGCTTGACGGCAAATATCGTCAAGCTTCAGTTTTTCGTCGTTGTCGTTCGCCGCCGTCGTGTTCATTGTGGACGGGCCTTGTCTGTGTGAAGAGCGTAACATGTTTGTCTGATCTTAAGATCTATGAAGCGCCGATGCTTGATCTAGAAGCATCTGAATAGCCTGCACACGATTGTATGGACAATTTTCTATATGCATGTATGTATGTATGCTATGAAAGTGCAGTAGATAAGAAGCTTATTATTTGTTAAATGGAAATGTACGAGCATTTTTAAATATCTTTTCTATGATGGCAGAAGGTTCTGTTTTACTGTGATTTGAACGTCTGCAAAATTTAAAGATTCTTCCAACGAGTCCAATGGCATATTTTCTTCTAAAAAAATTTTACTTATTCTTTGAGCTTCCTGATTTGTAATAATAACTGGGTTAATAATGTCGCTATTGAATTGCTATTTTAATGTTTTCTAACTCATCTTTGATAATGTCAATTTTAAATTTATACTGAAGTATTAGTGCGGTTTGGAATTCGTTACTATTTCCTAGAGACTTTATTATTGAATTGCTAATTTGGCTGACGTATTTAATTCTTTCGATGATATTTTTTTTAATTACTAATAGTTGCTTATTATTTCCAATTACTTTCTGAAATTTACTATTGATGGCTACCAAGTCGTCGTGGTCAGGATTTCCAGCTATCCCTTTCCATGCTGATCCTATGAAGTCCAGGGATCTTTTATTTTTGTACTTGGGTAGGATGTTATCAATGGTTGCGTTGATGTTATTTATCTCGTCTGTTATAAATGGGTAAAGGGGGTTGTTAGCTGGAATGTTTTTAATGAAGTTCTTGTGTAGTTCTTGTAGTATTATAGCGCACTCCGTTATATTTGTCATGTGGATAATCCGGTAGGTGCCTGTTTGAATTTTGCTAGTTCCGTCCTCCATAATAACAATTTCTGATTGAGTGTAGTCTAACACTTCAACCGAACCAGTTTAGAATAAAGTTCAGGAAAAAGAGAGATCTAAAAAAACAAAATGCACTGAATTAGTTTCGTATGCGGTCCTTATGAACTATTTTTCCGGATTCTGTTGTTATTGTGGAGTTTTTATTTTCTTTTACAATTTCTTCTTTGTATCGTTTTGAAAGTTTGGTACCTAGCCTTTTATGTTGTCTAACGAAAACTTCCTGTCCTGGCCTGTAGTCTATAGTGTTATTATTTTTATTATGGTATTGTAGGTCTTGCTCTTGTGTCTTTTTAAGTTTTTCAAAAATTTGCCCTTTTGGATGGACAGGGTCTGCCGAAAAATACGTCAACTGGTTTATTTTCTGTAACAGAGTGGATAGTACGATTGAAAGCTTTTGTCCGGGTATTCGTGTGTAAGGCATCTCATAATTTCGGATAAAGTTAAGTGAAATCTTTCCACCTGTCCATTGACTTCACTCTTGTAAGGTGGTGCGGTAAAAATGTGTACGTTAAATTCCTTTTCTAACATGAACTTAATTGGTTGTGAGTTAAATGTCTTTTTGCTATCAAATATGATGCATTTGGGTACTCCATAGTAAAATATGATGTCCCTTAATGGTTTTTATACCTTTCATGAACATGAAATGGTATTATAACTTTGGTCCGATGTTTGTAAGTATGAGAAGAAGAAGAGATAGACCCACCATTAAGTATACCGAAATGATCAGGGCGACGAGCTGAGTTGATTTAGCCATGTCCGTCTGTCCGTCTGTCCGTCCGTCTGTTTGAACGCAAACTAGTCCCTCAGTTTTAGAGATATCTCGATGAAATTTTGCAAGCAGGCGCCATTTTGCATAGGATTAATCATTTGTCGGAACCAGCAAGATCGGACCGATACAACGCATAGCTCCCATACAATCGATTGTTCCGATAAACGGGTTTTGGCCTATAACTCTTGCAATTAAAAAGCTATTAGAGCGAAATTTCGCAGGTTTAGTACATATTATATGCGTAATGTGTGTAGTGAAAATCACCTAGATCGGATCAACATAACATATAGCTCCCATATAATCGATAGTTTCGATAAATGTGGTTTGGCTATGTATTTTTAAATTAACAGTTTTGGAGAGTTTGTAAGTAATTGAAAGTAAGGATCGGACACTTAGAAAAGTTGTGCGTATTCATGAAAGGTATAAAGCCTTCGGCACAGCCGAATACAGCCCTTTCCTTACTTGTTTTTATATGTTCTATACTTTTTCCGTCTATCATCTTTACTACGGCTAATTCTGAGAATTTGTCAATTGAAGTGAGTACTTTGTGTTTGTCTGTAGAAAAAAATGTCGTATTCGGGTAAGGGTGTAGCGTCGAGTTTGGAATTGTTTCGATGCCTATCGTATTTATTTTCCTTACATATTTTTTCGCCATAGCTGGGACATAGTATTTTTCTAATATCTGTAGTTTATTTTCTTTTTCGTTATGATTGTTTTGTTGGGCCAGTGTTGTACTTAGTTTTGGTATTTTTTATAGAGCTTTCTTGGCCGGTGAGTTAAAAGCGAAAAAAAGGTTTTTCTTTTTTCCTCCTACTAGTTTCGGTGCATTTTGCACCTTCTTCACGGAGTCTGCCTTTTATTTAATAAAAACATAGAACAATTACATCACGGTAATTAGACTGAGTATTACACTTACTTTGCATTACACGAATTATTCAAATTAACTATACAAACATTTTATTTAACATTTTAACACTTAAACCTAGCATTTTTTTCCAACTTGTTTGTCTCTTTTGTTATCGTCCACTTTTTTCTTTGTTTATCGCCGTCAAATAGGCGCAATTGATAGTGTCAACGTCTTCTTAGTGGTTTACAGCATCTTTTATTCTTAAGCTTTCTAGTGTCAATCTTGTTTTCGTTTTTCTCTCTGTGTCTAAAATTTGCACATTGTCAAAATCAGCTGTATGTTTGTTGTTGTTAAGATGTTATGCAAGTACAGTGGTAGATTTGTTTTTCCTCGCGTCCGTTATGTGTTCGTTAAGGCTGTTTTTGTTGTGCCTATGTATACTTTCTTGAATTCTTCTCCAATTTTTCTATTACATCTTATTTCAGGTATAACGTTGTGTTGTTGTTCTTTGTCAACTCTGTCCTTTGTTCTTATAAATATTTTATTTAGTGTACAGTGTGGTCTGTGTGCAAAATTAACATTGTTGCTGTTCATAATTTTGCGAATTATGCGAATCCTGTGTATTTCTTGTTCTCTTGTTGGTTATTTCTTTGTGTATTTTTGTTGGCATGTTTTATTTGGTTCATTGTTGTTGTGATGAGCATCTCAGTGATAACATAAGGGTACCCATTTTTGTATAATATGTTTTTAATTTTCATCGTGTTGTCGTTTATGAACTCCTCATCACGTAGAGTAAAAATTTTTCTTATTAAGTTGACTGCGTATATTTCTTTTGAGACCATGGGTGCACAGAAAGAAAAACGCTGGTGAAATCAATGAAAATAGGGGTTAATTCAGCCAATTTTACGGTCATTTTGTATCCATTGTATAGAACGGTTGAATAAACCAAGCCAAAACTGTTTAAAGGAAAACTGAAAAAATAATTAATTTCATTCAAAAAGAGGACTTTTGTATTTTTTTTTATACGAAACGCTTGATAATGCTCTTCAAAATTCTGAACTTCAATTTCTGATGATAAAATATAGATTTTTTTGGTATTTTCAATTTTGTGTAAATGTAAAATATCATTCAAAACTAAGCATAGGTAAAAATTAGTTTTGTACAATGTTCCTTTGTATTGAATTTCTTTTAGAAATGTAAGATCATTGACATTTAAATGCATTTGTATAAATGATTTCGTTTGCCCTAAAATGTCATCAATATAGTTTGAATCGTTAAATGTAAATTCAGGTGGAACGCTACAATATTTTAGAATAAAGTTAGAAAATTGAAACGCCACTTTTTTGGCAAGAGAATGTGCACTATTACGCCTTGAAGTAATAATATTCATATATTTTTTTTAAAGACTTGTGTTTCGCTTCATATCGCATGCACCACATTTTTTTTAGTGGTCCTGCCTGTTTTATGATATTTCAGTAATGCACCATAAAAAGGTGTTTCGGTTTTAATTTGCCAAAACATTTAACATAGAGTTTCTGGTGTTTGAGTATATTCTGTTTAAAATTTTCTACGTTATCTTAAGTAAAACAAGACATAAGGCACAAATCAGTTATTTTTACTAGAAGAATTACAAGCTTCCATACTCTATCACTTCGAGAAATTTTATCCCCAATAATAAGGGGAAAATAATGTAAAAACATTTTTGCCTCGGATGCAAACATTTTTATATTACATTTTTTTAAATTATGCATAGTTAATGGGGCTGTAACGCGATCAATATCTGGTTAACCATATGGAAATACTCTTTTTCGCATATTTAGAAAGTCCAAAGTGAAGTATTTCTTCTTTATAAAATATAAAATGCTTTTCGAAAGTTCGTAACTACAAAATCCTTCGAAAATGTCGTGCATTATGTCTGCAGAATAATTAGAACATACGTGGAAAATGCCAATATCGTTAAATATCGAATTTTCTAGAATTCCCGTTTCTTTTGGATTGTTCATGCTCAGGTGTGCCTTATAATCATCTTCATTTCTCAAAAATAGCTCAAATTCTTTTGGATCAGTTTGCATGCTCTCCTTGTTTCTTCTACATAAACGACAATATCTGTTACAATTGAAAGATTTACTAAAACCGATAATGCTTTTGACGCCCAAATTATCCCCTGATATCAAGCCTAAAACAAAATGTACATGATAGGTGGTATCCCCAGAAGCAATTTGAATTCCTTCTTCTTCAAGATATCTAATTTCTTCCTTAAGTGCATATAAAGCTTTATTATTGACAAAACTTGATTTAAAAATCCCTGATACAAATATGTAATTCAAATTCAAAATCATCAGCATAAAGGAAGTATGGTAATATTATTTTATCAGGACCTATTATGGATTTCTTTAATTTGTAAATAGAGCCATTGACAAAGTTTAAATAATTTGAACTTTTCTCTAAAAGTTCTGTGTTTTTAAGTGTATCTGTAAGAAGCGTATCAACATCAAACATTTTTCTTAAGTGAAATCGCAATCTAAATACATATGATTCCGATTTCGACTCTTTAAAAGTTGTATAGCTCAATTGTTTTTGTTCTGCTATTTCGTTATTTATAGAATGCGTGTTGCGCGGTTTTAATAAATCATTTGCCCTCAAATATTGCGTAAACTTATGCTCGGTTTGTATATTTTGAAAAGGATTTGAAGCGATTTCAAAAACGTTTTGAGTTTGAGAATTTTATAGGGGGTTTGTGACACACGCTTAATATTGAAACAATAACTTTACAAAAGTTTGTAATGTTGGATTGAAGGTCCAAATCATCTTTACGTGAAAAATTTTCTCTTGCATACAATTCCGATGTTAATGACAAGGCTGAATTTCATTGGAAGAAGAAATTCTTGGTATGAGCCAACGTTTCGAGCGGCAAAACCTGTCATGGTTGTTGTAGGAAATAGTATAGTTAATTTAAGTGAATTTTATGTATGTTGTGATGGGTTGAAATTTAAGTTAGCATCTTTCGTAAAATGTTTAGATTTATGCTTCCAAATTTTTCATGTTTTCAACTTAAATTACCCTGTTTATTGCAAAGGCGTATGGAATTTCATTCAACACTTTTTTTATAACGTTCATACTCCACATGATGAAAAATCATCGAAAATAACCGGATTAATTTCACATTTAACAGCTCTGTTAAAAGAAAACTAAATTTTTTTGTTCAAAATGTATATCTGCTACGTCTGCAGTAAAATCTTTGGAAGCATCCGGGAAATTCTCAATCACTTTAAAAATGTGCATTTTTAAGTGCTGCCAAAACAATTGTTTTCAACACTTTTCAAGCAAGTATTCATTTTCAAAACATTTGAAACTACATCATGAGGAAGATGATAGCTTAAATTTTAAATCTGAACCCATAAAAAGTATTATTGATTGTGACATATCCGGTATACCAATACCAAAGATTACAAGCTCTGTGAATGTAAATGACGATTTTTGTAATAATGGTATTTCTAACTCTGATTTTTCAAATGAAATTTTGAAATCAGCTTTGTCATTAACATCGGAATTGTATGCAAGAGAAAATTTTTCACGTAAAGATGCTTTGGATCTTGAATCCAAAATTAATTTTGTAAAGTTATTCAGGGGTGTTATGGATTTTTATCGTTATCGTAATCAGAATTGAAACCGACAAAAATGCAGTTTTGGTGTCACAGATTCTGATTTTATCGGTTTCATGTTCGAATCTGATTTGATTTCGATTTTAGGTGTTACAGAAACTGATTTATCGGTTTAAATGTCATAACTAAACCGATACGCTTCGTATTAACGGCATTGCAAATTTAATGCGCATTCAACCGTGTTTCATCCTATTTCGCGTTGCATATTTATATTTTTAAATATTTGAAAGTGGTAAAATGTGCGATAGTAATTGAATTAGATAAATAAAATACATTTTTATTATAAAACTGTATAATGGGGTAAATCCAGCACACCTCAAGTAAAACTTAGTCCGCGTCTGCTCTGGATACGGATGTCTAGTATTGGTAAAACCCATTTACTAACTATCACTACCCAGCGTATATCCGATCTTGATCGTGACTCGGTACTGGTATACGCTATGCAGATGGTATGGCGTTGGCAGGATTGCGGTTTATATGCGTTCCGCTACTGCTTCGCGTTATGCTTGCGTCGAAGTCGCGCTCTCGTTCCCACGGCTATGCTGTCGCAACTGTACTCGCGTTGTAATATGCGTATCAACGGCTGACCGCGATATATCAGGTTATCGCGCCCTTAAGCGTATAATGGGAGGGGTAAATCCTGCACACCTCAAGTACAGCTTAGTCCGCGTCTACTTTAAACGATGGTCACTAGCATTGGTAAGCTCCCATGTACTGGTTATCACAGTTCAGCGTAGATCTTGTCACTACCGCTCCGTGTTGACTGACTCTTTTCTTCTCGTGTTGCTTTTAATATACACCTCGTATTGTTGCTTGTGCGCAAAATGAACTGAGGGAATTCAAAGAATAATACGACAACTTTTGGTTTTTTTTTTATAGTTAAATTTGTTTGTTGTTGGGGGACACAAAGGGCCAAATGATGTTGTTGCGGGCCATCGCGGGACAAAAGGACAACTACGTGGACATGTCTGGCTTAAATTATTCATTTAAATTAATATCAATATGCTTTTAATCATTACTTTCAGTTATATAATAGTTATAATAAAATGGTTTACCATAGTAGGCCACGCGTGCGTTAGAGTAAAAATAAATGCGCGCGTACTCTAGTGCTAAGTATGGGTAAGGTAGGGTCATGTAGTTTTGGTTTTTTAGCTGATTCCACATTTGGATAACTTATTAATTTCCTCTTTTTTCTCGTTTTACCTTTAAGGTCTATCGTGCAAAAATAGCACTGGTCGTGGTTAAAGGGTTCAGTCCACATCATTGGAACACCAAACTTCATGTTTTTTTTTCTTTTTTTCATTCCCATCGGATTACCCACAATATCCCGCCCGACCGGCGCGAGGGGAGCATCCGCATAACGAGCGCATTGTTCGTTCGTGCCGAGTCATTGAAAGGCTTTGGTTTGTTAATCGTCGAGATCTAAAACTGCTCAGCTACAGAGAAAACCTCATCAGCTATGTACGTAAAGTAAATATAAGACAGATTACACAATTAGCAAATAATTGGTTAACAGAAGAAAGTTATTGTTAAAAATAAGACTGAAAGAATAAGAAAACAATTTGTTGCTATGTATTAAGGAGAGAAAGAATTGACTTTTTTATGCTACAGAGTGATTCCGAAATATCAAATGCACCAGAATTTGAGTTATAATCTTGGCACAAACAACGAAAAGGCTCGAGATTGAACCACTTAGTAATTTAACCAAAAAAACAATTCCATGCATTTCTCTTCTTCGCTAGTGAAGATTAATTAGTTTTAAGCGACTCGTATACTGTGGTAAATTATACTGCAATGAAAATCTCTTAACGTAAACAGTAAAAATTGTTTTTAAACTGATTCAAGTCGATCTACATGGACTTGCCAAATTATTGAACCGTATTCAAGAATTGTTCTGACTAATATAGTAAAAAGAGCTTTAGTTACATAAGGGTCGCTAAATTTTTTAGACCACCGTTTAACGAATGCAAGAACACCTATAGTCTTATTGACTGTTGCATTAATATGGCGGTTAAAACTGAGCTTGTACTCCATAGTGACCCACAGGTCAACAAAATCATACACTTCCTTAAGACTACAGTTTTGTATTGTATAGAAAGCCGGCTGCAAGGTTCCACGCGAAAAACGCGTGTATTTACATTTTTTTAAAATTAAGCGGCATATAATTTTTATCGCACCAAGTAACTAGTGAATCTAGATCTGATTGAAGGATATTTCTATCTTCAAAAGTCCCAAATGACATGAAAAGCTTTACATCGTCAGCATACATTAACATTTTTGAAAATTTGATTACTGTAGAAATATCATTTACAAACAACAAGAAGAGAATCGGGCCGAGATGGCTTCCTTGAGGAGACATAAATGACATCGGATAAACAATTTTTAAACACTACTCTTTGTATCCTGTCACTAAGGCAAGAAGATATCCAGCGATTGAGACCCGGCTGGAACCCCAACTTATCAAGTTTATAAATAGGTAAAGAGTAACACACTTTGTCAAAAGCTTTGCTAAAGTCAGTATATGTAAATAACGTCGGTGTGCAGATTTTTTCTAAAACCATTTGTGACATGACTTGTAAACTCAAGTAAATTCGTGGACAGTAACGGTGGACTTTCCCCTTACAGATCCCGTGTTGACAGTCAGAAATCAAGGTAGAGATAGGATTCGTTAGTTAATTTTAACAATAGCTTCAAACAATTTCAGGATGACAAAAAGCTTTGCAATGCCACGATAGTTATCAATAGAAGACATACTTCCGTTTTTATGAAGCGGTAGAAGAAATGATTCGTTCCACGCTGGTGGAAAAACACCACACCTTAGTGAAGGTAGATACCCACGCCTTCGCTGAGGGTAGATACCTTGCCGTGGTGCGAAGGCTTAGTCGCTGAAACAGGATGCGGTTATCCTCGGGACACCGCCCCGCAAGGAGCTCTGTCACGGGGCTAGCTGCACTTCCTCTGGATAGCGATGACTAAGATCTACCCCCTCCCAATCCAGGATGTTATGCGATACCGTGCCCATTGGACGTTTGCAGCCGGGAGGTAAATCGTGGCTGTATTTCTACGGAGCCTCTATGACACCGGACCACCTCAGAGAGTAACCTTGGTCTTACCGCGGTATGGGGCACTGCCGCGGCGGACGATACCCTTCCCCTTTACTATACCTTGACCACAAGTTGGCCCTGTCTAACGAGTGGTCGTACGAACAAGATGAACAAAAACACAATCAAAACAACAAATTCGTCCTCTTCCTCACGGGGGAGGACAGCCACGGCGCAAGCGCCGAAAGCACTTTCACGCCCAAGCGGCTCTTCGGGTTAACGGGCAACCCCACACCCACAACACTTAAGAGACCTGATGGGGGTCGGCACCAGCAAGGTGGCAAGTGTAGTTACGCTGGCAACGGCGAACGACGCTGCACCTGCTGATGCCGAACGTCCATCACGGACAGCTACGGCAACCGCTCTCCCCACAGCTGTGGCAGGGGTCTCACGACCCGGCCACAATGGGCCAAAGGAGAAGGTAGCCGGCTACAAATTCAACTTCACCGGGGGAGCGACCGCGATGGCAACTACGCCCTTCAGGAAGCGGCACGGCAGCCGTTCTCCCCACAGCTCTGGCAGGGGTCTCACGACCTAGCCACAAAGAGCCAAAGGAGAAGGACGCCGCAACCAAGCCACCAACCGGGGGAATGACCGCGAGGGCAACTACGGGTCAGATCCCCTTAAATATCCCTTCCAATCGCCACACGCATCGGGAGAAAAGGAAGGCCTCTAAGGTACTAAAAAAATACGTGGGGGCTCCGCTGGATACGTTGTCCCAAAATGCCAGGAACGCGGTGACGAGGGCGCGAGCTCTGCTACCGGAGTTCCAAAGCACTGCGGTGGCAACTGGGGAAAGCGCAACCCCCTTCAAACGCCAGAGGTCGGATGAGGACATAAAACCTCCCTCCAAAAGGCACCAAAATCACCCTGGGGTGGGCAAACCGAGCTTTGCCGAGGTGGCAAAGGACCGGATCCTTATAGGGATCCTGGACCGGGGAAAAGACCGTGGGGCCATCCCGAAAGATGGCGACGCCGTTCTCGACGTGTTGATGGAGGATCCGGGCAGTCCGCCGCGTGGTGCTGATGCGGGCTGGTACCAGGGTCAAATAAAGATCCTCGCTTGCGAAGACGCAAGAACTGTTGCGCTGTACAAGGCAGCAGCGGCAAGGCTAGGCCCGGTCTACCCTGGGGCGAAGATAGAGGTCGTCGACTGGAAGGGCATTCCAGCTCGGCCAAGGGCGAGGGCCTGGGTTCCAGCAATCCCTGCAGAGCCGGAGAGAATCCTGGCTATGCTTCGAATTATGAACCCAACTCTCCCCGCCCAGGACTGGAAGATCATCCAAGTCGGCGACGCTGAAGGGCACAGAAGGGAGGTAGTTCTGGCCCTAAATAAGGAGGCGCTCGAGCCTTTGAAGAGAGCGAATGGACGTGTGCATTACAGCAGTGGCGAAGTCGTAATCCACGTTTACCGTGGCGACGCGCAGCGCGCATCCTTTTCGGGTGCTCCGGTGGACATGGACATCGAAATACCCGAAGAGGAAGCGGAGCTCTCTGACGCTAGCAGTATGGTGTCCGCCACGTCAAATTGCGCAGGCCCTGACGGACAGCGACGGGGAAGACCTCGACGTCACGGTGTTGGTAGGGGAGTCTAGGCACACTCATGTTGAGGGTGCTGCAGATAAACCTACATAAATCGAAGGCAGCTTCGGCTGCTTTAATTGGTCGCCTTTCTAAAGGCGACGTTGATGTGGTCCTCATCCAAGAGCCGTGGGTCAACAAAGCACGGATTTGCGGACTGGGGACTAAGGAATTCAAGCTCATCAGAGCTGATGGAGAAGGTAAAGTTAGAACCTGCATTATAGTTAGGTCTGAGCTAATAACCTTTCTTTTACCTAACTACAGCAATGGCGACGTCACAGCGGCCAATCTCACAGTTGGCAACGTTAATTTAATTATTGCCTCGGTCTGCATGCCTTACGACGCGGAAGATCCTCCACCACAAGACAAGGTGAAAATACTAGTGGCCGACTGCAGCAGGGACCACTTGCTTATTGGAACGGACGCAAATGCCCACCACGTCCAGTGGGGAAGTTCCGACATAAACGCTCGAGGTGAGTCTCTTTTTGATTTTCTTTTAACGACTAACCTCGTAGTTTGCAACGTAGGTAATGAACCAACATTTATTACTAAAAATCGAAGAGAGGTCATTGACCTTACTATTTGTAGCGAAAGCGCTTACGAGTTAATTAGGAGCTGGCGGGTTCTTGGTGACCACTCTTTCTCTGACCACCGCTATATTGAGGTGGTTTTAAACCTTGCTGTCGAAACGGCCATTATGAGACGGAACCCACGTAGCACAAACTGGGAACTGCATAACGAGCTGTTTGATAGAGGTCTGCCAGAACTACCCTCTCAATTCCCCTCTTCTGTTTAATATAGCCAAAAACCTCGATTGTGAGACTCAATGGCTTGCATATGAAAACAAACTGAGGGCATATAAAAAAGCCCTGAGACAAGCGAAGAGAACTTCGTGGAGAAACTTCTGCACTGGAGTCGAAAGTGTCGACGACACAGCAAGACTTAGGTGCGTGCTATCAAAGTCGCAAACGGCCATGAGCTTTTCGCGGCGACACGACGGTACCTGGACCACCTCAGAAGAGGAGACTCTAGAACTGCTCCTGGATGCTCCCTTTCCGGGAAACATGCATTGTGCTCCAAATGCACCTGCAACCAACCTGGCCGTAAATATACCCATCACTGTGGAGGGAGTTAAATGGGCGGTCAAGAGCTTCAAGCCGTTCAAGTCCGCTGGACCGGACGGGATTAATCCCGCACAGCTAATCAATACTTTGGAGACATCAGCTAACTGGCTGTATCACATTTTCACGACCTGTTTGTCTCTCAACCATATTCCGTGCTTATGGAAAAGCGCAACGGTCATCTTTATTCCGAAGGCAGGTAAGGCCTCTCACTATGAGCCGAAAGACTACAGACCGATAAGTCTAACGTCTTTCGCTCTCAAAACCCTAGAGAGGATAATAAATAACTACCTCACTTCCACAATTGACAGCAACCATATATCAAGCTGTCAACACGCTTACCTCAAAGGTAAATCTACGGAGACTGCGTTCCACACCCTAGTCTCTACTATAGGGGCATCCATGGACGAGAAAGACTACTGTCTGGTTGCCTTCCTCGATATCGAAGGAGCCTTCAATAACATTATCCCAGTTGCTGTTAACACCGCACTAACATATCTGGGGGTAAACAGGTCCCTGGTGGGACTGATCGACCAACTACTCAAAGGGAGAAAAATTCTCTCATCCCTGGGGTCTGTTGATATAACACGATACGCCACAAGAGGCACTCCTCAAGGCGGCGTTCTCTCGCCTCTCTTGTGGAACCTAACAGTTAATTCGCTGCTAAGAGACACATGTTGGGGCAGCGGCAAGGTGGTGGCATATGCCGACGACCTGGCCGTGGCATACAGAGGCAAATTCCCACAAGCCCTGTGCGATCTGATGCAGGCGGCGTTGCGAGAGATCTCAGTATGGTCCTCTAGCTGCGGGCTTAGCGTCAACTCCGAGAAGGTGGAACTTGTCTTATTCACTAAGCGATACAAAATACCACCGTTCATACTATCAGAACTAAACGGCGTGCGCCTTAATCTGGCCGATAAGGCCAAATTTCTAGGTGTAGTTCTGGACAAAAGGCTGAATTGGAAAGAAAACGTCATTCAGCGCCAAAAGAAAGCGTATATTGCATTATACACGTGCAAGAGGGCCATAGGCAGGAAATGGGGTCTTAGCCCCAAGATATGCAAATGGATTTACACGACTATCATAAAACCCATATTGCTATACGGGGTCGTCGTGTGGTGGCCTGCCTTGTGCAAGGCCTCAAACCTGAACCTATTAGGGAAGGTTCACAGGTCTAGCATGATCAGCATAGGCGGAGCTCTGAGAACTACTCCGAGCGAAGCTCTACAGGTCATTTTAGACCTCATTCCTCTAGACATAGAGGGTTACCGAGCAGCGGCGACATCAGCCCTGCGTCTACGGGAATCGTCTATCTGGATCACTCGGACCAAAGGACATTCCACCATACTAAATAATTTCAATTTTATTCCCGGAAGTACGGATCGCTGCGTGACTACTACAGTTACGGAGTGCGACTTTACGGTAAACATCCCCAGCAGGGAAGACTGGGTTGAGCCGGACTGGTGCTATGGCGCAGAAGACAGTATCTGCATATACACCGACGGCTCCAAACTAAACGGGAGAGTCGGTGGAGGGGTCTACTCAATAAATTGTGACTTAGAGCTCTCCTTCAGACTACCTGATCACTGTAGTGTCTTCCAGGCCGAAGTCTGTGCAATCATGGAGGCCACAGCCCGGATCGAACGGGACACTATCGGCAAGGAAATATTCATTTTCAGCGATAGCCAAGCTGCCATCAAAGCACTTGGCTCTAACTCGTTCAATTCTGAACTAACGCTAAATGGTCGCCGATCTCTTCAGGACATGGCCAAGCAGAACTGCGTCAACCTCACGTGGGTACCGGGCCACAGGGACATTGGGGGTAACTGTAGGGCAGACGAGCTTGCTATGCAGGGTACTACCAAGCAAGTTCTTCCTGATAAAGAACGCTTGGGTATACCCTTTGCAACGTGGAGGCTAATGCTAAACGAATTCACCTATCGACAAGCCAACGAAAGATGGCTTCAAACCCCAGGTTGTTTGATATCCAAACAAACCTGGCCAAAAAGGGATCCAAAGAGATCCCGACAGATCTACACCCTAAGAAGGGCTGATATTTCCAAGATAATAGGAGTGCTAACTGGCCATTGTCTTATTGGGAGGCACGCATAGAGACTGGGTGTGCCTTACCGCCGTTGCTGCAGGAACTGCAAAGACGACGAAATGGAAGAAACTGTAGAACACCTCATCTGCAACTGCCCCGCACTTACCGGCGTTAGACGTAGCTGCCTGGGTGCTCCCTTCCTGGACAACATTCGCCAAATTGCGAAGTATGAGATCAAGGACGTGATGGCCTTCTTCCAAGTGGTTCGAAGAGGAGGAGGTATAAAGGTGTCTCCATGTGGTATCACAACGGGCCTAATGTTACTGGGCTAAGTGTGCCTCTGTGGCAGCCACTTCAACCTAACCTAGTGATATATTGAATAAATTGGTGAGGGGCTGATAAATATGGTTCGCACTCTTTTTCATGAAATATGAAGGAATCCTATCAGGACCGTATTTATAAGATTCTTTTAATGTTTTAAGCTAAATAAGAACATCTTTTTCACATATAGTTGGAGAATTAATTACATTTTTCCCGTGTAGATTATAAGGATAGTTTTGAAAGTCGGAACTGGTGACGGAAGAATAGTTTGAAGTGAAAAATTGCGCAAAGAAGTTTGCGATATCTTGACTATCGCTAGATATAATGTCTTGATGTTTCATGGCTGAGGGAAATCCCGCTACTTTACGTTTAGAGCTTACGAAACCATAAAACGACTTCGGATTGAGAACAAGGTCTCGTTTAGTTTTAGAAATGCAAGATTTATAGCACTTTTTATTTAGATCGATAAACTTCTGACGTAGAATGGAATACAGTAAGTAATGTTTATTTAATCCGGATTTCTTATATATTTTAAAAGATCTATTTTTTTGTTTTTCAGCGTCTTAAGCTCCTTAGTAAACCAAGCTTGCGTTGGAAGATCATAAATTAATTTACGTTTAGGAATGTACTTCTTAAAAAGGCAGTGAATAGTTTGATTGAAAAGTGTAACGTTTAGATCGATATCACCACTAAATTCCGGCCAAGTTAATTTAGACAGTTCTTTATTTAGTTTTTTATAGTTGGCTTTGGATAAGTTAAAATCAAAGCTACTACTCGAGTAACATTGTTCACTTTGGCCATTACTTATGGTTTTGTAGACTATTTCTATAGGAGTATGGTAGAGGTCTTCTGGTAAAACCAGCGGATCGCAACGACTTGCAGGAAATTTATTTTTATCATCAACAAAAACTAAATCTAAAACTTTGCCAAACTTGTGTTTATTTGATTAAGACAGAGATCGGAAATTCCATCTAAAAAGTCATTGTAGCCCGGTCTGGATGGATTTGGAATAATGTTTCCAACGACTATCTTCCACGATATATGACTTAGGTTAAAATCACCCAAAACACTCATCGAGTCAGAATCTTTAGTCAAAAAGTGAACCGTTTTGAGCAAAGAGACGAGTTGCATGTGCAAAGGAAAATCTGATGCTATAGGGATGTAACAAACAGATAAGTACATGGAGACATTGTCAAGATTTTCGAACGTGCCCAAAAAGGTTCATTCATTGTCAATTGGTGGCTAAAAAATTACGCCGAAACCGGAAAACCGGATGAAATTTCCAATAGTTTCAACTTCTGGCTTAAAAAACATATCATACTTTTTTCAAATGAATAAAACACTGTATATATTTCGAAGGTGTAAACAATTCTCTGCCCAAAATCATTGAGAATTTTGAAATCGGTTGAAAATTGATTTTCCAATGAATTTGAAGACACTGAAAAAACGGGTTTTTCGCCTTATGACTGGATTTTGGGGGTGTTAGAAGCTTTTTAAATGGCGTTTCGTGTATAACTCGACCAGATGAACAATCTCTGCTAGGTTGCTTTTAAAGTGTAAAATGGCTGTCGCACTGTGTTATTTTTACATTTAAAATCTCTTTTTCAACAAGCCACTTCGTAAACACATCTACCGATATAGTAAGTATAAATTTGCACTACTATTTGCAAAACAAAATTTACAACAAACAGTAGTGACAATTTAATACTTGATGTCTTTTTAAATTTATTAGACCCTAAGGTAAAGTGACCAAATGAAATGTCTCGCCAATTTTATCAAAGTAATACTAAACTTGTAGGGTAGACGCTTGCAAGTTAACGGGGCTATAGTCTCAACGGCACGTCCGATTGTTGTACTGGTATGCTTATAATTTTTCGGAATTAAATTACCTACAATAAAGGAAGGCTAACTTTTTTTCGTCAATAGAATTTTTTCCGATTTTAAAGTGGTTAAATCTGAAATTTTTAAAAAAATTTCTTTGTTTTCAATATTTTTTCAATGTGTGCTCACTGTTGGCAAAACAACAAAGGGAATAAGTTGAAGTGGAGATAAAATGCATTGTG
Organism: Sphenella marginata; assembly: GCA_951509765.1. Classification (NCBI taxonomy): domain Eukaryota; kingdom Metazoa; phylum Arthropoda; class Insecta; order Diptera; family Tephritidae; genus Sphenella; species Sphenella marginata. The sequence continues at coordinate 41,971,465 of OX608080.1, forward strand.
ACGTCACAGGGCATCATAGCTTAGATGTTAGAATTTTCTAACAGCGGCTTTGGTGCAGACACTGGTTCGCATCCCAGTGTCCGAAAAGGGATCTGATGATGAGCCTGGAGACTCTGAAACATGTAATCCTATCCATCGCTGTTGATTAAACTTTGTAATTTTTCTCCAATTATCAATTTTCCCAAAAACTGACAATAAAAAATTCAACTATGAATTATTGTTCGCTGGGTCTCGAGCTTGCAAAACTTACAAATATGTAAAAGAAGAAAGACCGCAAAAACCAACAACAAAATATTAAGAACCATAGCACGGGTTTACGTACATAAATATGTAGGTACAAACAAAAAAGTCCAGCACACACATTCGTACGTATGACCGAAGGTCAAACAACAATGTGTGCTCACTGTTGGCAAAACAACAAAGGGAATAAGTTGAAGTGGAGATAAAATGCATTGTGACGTCACAGGGCATCATAGCTTAGATGTTAGAATTTTCTAACAGCGGCTTTGGTGCAGACACTGGTTCGCATCCCAGTGTCCGAAAAGGGATCTGATGATGAGCCTGGAAACTCTGAAACATGTAATCCTATCCATCGCTGTTGATTAAACTTTGTAATTTTTCTCCAATTATCAATTTTCCCAAAAACTGACAATAAAAAATTCAACTATGAATTATTGTTCGCTGGGTCTCGAGCTTGCAAAACTTACAAATATATTTTTTCAACGTTTTTTGGCATAGTGGCCAAACTACTGAAGATACTGTGAGGAGGTGAAGGCAAGAATTGTTTATGGGAATTAGTATAATGTATAATTAAACAGTTTAAAACGAAAAAATGAAAAGTAAAAATTTGTGCCCTTCCTATATGAAGTAGTGTTCTGCAAAAATGGGAATTTTCATATTTTCGCCGATATCTCGGAAACTAAATCTGTCACAGGAAAATGGCATATTCGTAATCAGGAGAAAATTTCACTTTAGGAAAGGCCTATTGTATTCTTAGAGACTAAAGTTGATCAAAATTTGTTAAGTTGTTGAGTGTAATTATTACGAAAAGTTCTTTTTATATTGAAATAAAGTAAAATTTCTGTGATTTTTATGTAATTATAATTACAAATAATTGTTTTGGATCATGTATTTATTACTCCTATAATGGCAGAAAGTGCTAATACCGTTCGGAAACACTACGGTGATTTTTTACTTTTAAAGCAGAGATCGGTATGTGAGAGTGTATTGGTAAACGGGAGAGTAACTTCGCTACAGTGGTGCTAAGAACAAAACTGTCGCTTCAGTTGCTTAACCGGCAACAAGGAAGTAACAACGCAATCGTGTTGATGCCTAAATTATATGACAATATTTATGCGCGACTAAAAATTACTGCTAAGCACTTTTTTATGATTCCAGATGCCTTTGGGCAAATGCAGTGTATCTTATGTTATGCTTCCATAGGGACCCGGGAATATAACATTAAGATACATTATAACTCTTTTCATAAAGATTTTGATAAATATGTGGGTATGGAAAGAGACAATAGTTTTTGGGAAAGAAAGAATATGCTTTTTTTTTGCTTGTATCCCTTTTTAACATTGTTTTCGCATTTCTACATTTTTCATTTTCATTTTGGGAAACCCATTGCTTATACTTTTGTAAAAGCATATTCTTTCTTTCCCAAAAAAAATATTGTCCCTTTTCACGCCCTCATATTTGTCAAAATCTTTATATAAAGATTTAATATTTTCATTCATTTCAAATCCATAAAGCAATCAGCAAAGCGACGGTACGTGTTACCCCTTTGCTGTTTGCGAAGCGACTGACATGAAAATTCTGTTCTCATTCCCACAACAGCCGGTTCTACGTACCGGAATGACCCGGGTTTTACCCGGCCAAGGGCTGTTATTTCAGTGTAACCCTGTCCAATTTGTCCAATCCCACTCCTAAATTGTCATCCTCGGAGCAATCCCTTGCAGCAGGGTTGCTCCAATGTCTCTTGCTACGGGCTGGTATCGAATCCAACCCCGGACCGAGAGAATGGATCTGCTGCGTCTGCTGGAAGAAAATATATGTTAAACGTTCACATTCTGTTCAATGCAGTAAATGCAAGAGATGGTTGCATAGATCTGGATGCTCAGGGCTTAACCCTGCCATCCCCAGAACCCGTACTTTTTTCAGTACTTTTGAGGCACCATGTTGTTCGCGCACACGCGCGTCCCGCGGTTCTCGTCGCTCCGGCGCACACACACCGCACCTACCATCATCAAATGGCCACGACAGTGGCCCGGTCTTCACGACCTGCAGCCTTGCTGCTCCCGCCTCACCTCAGTCCCCACTCTCGTCCCCCCCTACTTCCAGCATGCACGTGGGTCAGGAACATAACCTCCTCGTACCTTTCACCACGTGCACTGTTTGTCGGCAAAGACTATATACGCCTGCGGCTCGGTTAAGTGCAATAACTGCCTTGGCCTGTGCCACATCCATATGTGCTCTGGGCTCGCAAACAGGAACCTTTGGACGGATGCATTTATTGCCCCTTGCTGCAGTACTCAGCCGCCCTCCACGCCACACAACATCGGCCAAGACGCGCTGAACCCTCGACTGCGTCACAGCTTGGGACTATGCCCACCTCCACCTAGGCAACCGCATCCGTCCCTTACCCCCAGCATGCCTCCACCCTCCCTCCCGACACACTTCAAAATCCTACAGCTGAACTGCAACGGGTTAGCTGGTAAGATCGCGGAGATAACAGACTTTATGAAGTCGAACAACATTAAACTGGCCGCCATTCAGGAGACCAAACTGAATGCTAACTCGGACTTACGTACTCGTGATGGGTACAACGTACATAGGAAAGACCGTCCCAGCGGTCATGGGGGCGGCCTCGCATTCATTACACACCATACTGTACAATATAATCTGTTTGCCCCTGACGTTGACCCCAGGGACTCTACCCTAGAATGCCAGGGCATAGCAGTCCGGACAGGCGACGTCGACCTGCGAGTGTTAAATATATACATTCCCCCTGTTACGTGCTGTCCCCGTGATTATCGCCCTGATATTAGTGCGTTGCTAAGGGGCGATAACTGTCTCATCCTAGGTGATTTCAACGCACATCACGATCTCTGGCACTCCAACTTGCCAGCAGATAGCAGAGGGCACGCACTCGCAGAGCAAATAGATAATTCGGCATTCTGTACATTGAATGGAGATGCCCCCACTAGGGTGGCAGGTAACTGCCACAGTTCGCCAGACATCTCCATTTCAAGTGCGGGCCTTATCAACCACGTTAACTGGCAACCTATGCTTACACTGGCATCTGACCACCTACCCATCCTACTAGACATCGAACGACCGTCCGACTTCATAACGACAGAAAAACGAACGTACATTAACTTTAGTAAAGCGGACTGGGACCGCTTCACGGACTTTACAGAGCACTCCTTCGCTGACCTACCCACACCGACGGACGTATGCAAAGGTGAGAAAGAGTTTCGCAAAGTCATCGATTCAGCCTCTGGCCGCTTCATCCCTGCTGGCAGAATCCCGGAAATTCGGCCGAATTTCCCTGCGGAAGCAGCGGCAATGGCAAGAGAACGTGACCAAGTGAGACTCTTGAACCCCGCAGATCCAAGAATAAAGGATCTCAACGCAGAAATCCGTCGGACTGTCAATGAACATAAATTGAAGAAGTGGAAAGAACACCTAGAGTCATGCAACCTCTCCGGCGGGGTCGGCAAATTATGGTCGACAGTCAAGGCCCTATCCAACCCGACCAAATACAATGACAAGGTCGCCATTGCTTTCGGCGATAACGTCAAGTCGGACCCCAGGAAATGCGCGAACGCATTCTGCCGGCAATTTATACTGCATTCTCCTGCGGAAAGGGCTAAGAGAAAAGCCATCCGACGCGCGCACAAACACAAACACACAGCCGCGCCCATTGTCGTCTCCGCTGCAGAGGTCAAGGAAGCTATAAAGAAGGCCAAACCTTCAAGATCACTCGGACCCGACGGAATTGCCATGAAGATGCTGAAACACCTAGGCCACGAGGGGCACAAGTACTTGGCGGCTCTATTCAACCTCTCACTGTCCACCTTCGTTATACCAGATATCTGGAAACATGCGACTGTGGTCCCCCTCCTAAAACCTGGGAAGCCGGCAAATCAAGGAGACTCTTATCGTCCGATATCCCTCCTTTCGCCGGTAGTGAAGTTGTTAGAGGCTATTCTGCTCCCATATTATACTGCAAACCTGCAGCTGGCCAATCATCAACATGGCTTCCGTAAAAATCATAGCACAACATCAGCTTTGAACGCCATCACGACGCAGATTAACTTCGGTTTGAACCAACACCAACCAAACCACAGGACGGTTCTCGTGGCACTTGACCTGTCGAAAGCCTTCGACACGGTCAACCACGCCACACTCCTTGAAGACCTGGAGGAGACACCGCTTCCTGCCGGCCTAAAAAGGTGGACCGCTAACTACCTGAACGGTCGGCTGGCGTCAGTGCAGTTTCGAAACGAGAGATGTAGACCTAGAAGAATTAGACAAGGGGTTCCGCAGGGTGGTGTTCTTTCACCCCTTCTGTTTAACTTCTACATCTCGAGCCTCCCTCCCCCACGAGAGGGGGTCTCCATCGTTTCGTACGCTGACGACTGCACCGTGATGGCCACGGGCAAAGGACCTTCGACAGACGAACTTTGTACGAGACTTAATGACTACCTGCGCGACCTGTCCTGCTTCTTCACAGAGCGGAACCTGACACTGTCCCCGACTAAATCGACAGCGACCCTATTCACTACGTGGAATGCGCAGATGGGGCAGGAGTTGAATGTCCACGTAGATGGTGTTCCACTACCTACTGTCAACCACCCCAAAATTCTAGGGGTTACATTCGACAATAGCCTCACCTTCGCTAATCATGCCACCGCAATAGCTTCAAAGGTACAAAGCCGCAACAAGATCCTCAAGTCACTCGCCGGCAGTACTTGGGGCAAAGACAAAGAAACGTTGCTGGTCACCTATAAGGCTATTGGCCGACCGGTTATTGATTATGCTGCGCCCATATGGTCGCCTAACCTTCACGACACCCACTGGAGGAAATTGCAGGTCTGCCAAAACACCGCCATCAGAACTGCAACGGGTTGTTTGCTTATGTCTCCTGAGTCTCATCTCCACCAGGAGGCTCAAATGCTCAACGTTCGCGAGCATGCGGAACTCTTAAGTAGGCAGTTCCTTCTGAACTGCCACCGTCCCAGTCATCCAAATCGACAGCTATTGGATGAAACTCCGCCCCCTAGAGACATAAGGAAGCATCTCCGGAAGCATTATGATGAGATCCGGCATCACATCTCGTTGCCGTTTGATCTGCGGGACCATAGGCGGGCCCTAAAAGACCTCCACACTGAGTCGGTGGACAGATCCCTCAGATCCCGGCCTGTGAACCCCGTTATTGGTGCCCAACCACCCGTTCTTGCTGAGGAAGAACGTGTCCTTCCGAGGGAGACTAGAGTCATGCTGGCTCAACTTCGGTCTGGATATTGCAATAGGCTGAACTCCTATTTGTCCAGACTGAACCCTACCATACCTAACACATGCCCTGCATGCGGTATGGCCCCCCATGACACGCAACATCTCTTTTCGTGTTCTTCGGAACATACTCTTCTAACTCCCTTATCACTTTGGTCCAACCCTGTTGAAACAGCGCGTTTCCTTGGACTTTCGTTAGAAGAGCCCTTTGGGCAGGGCGAAGCACTGCTAACAACAACAACAACAACAAAATTCTGTTCTAACACCACTGTGGCGAAACTGGTTTTTCGCTCTCAGCAGCAACTAAAATGAAGAGCATGATGCAATAAACAGGTGACCGCATGGTGACATACACCCGTGCGTACATAATTTGTGTAATGTATTTTGTTGTTGTACTTTGTGTGCGTACTGTCAAAATTACACTCAAAAGTGGGCATAATGTCAAAATTAAAGAAAAATCTTTTTAATCAGCTGTCTCATGCCACGACCTTCTATAGTTGGATCATGATGAAGAGCGTAAGCATACGTGTGAAGACGGTGAGGCTGATTTGAGTTAGCTTTGCCGATCTTTGTTTTAAAGCGACCTATTAGAGATTGTTCACGTGATCGAATAATACACAAAACCGCGTTCAAAAAAATCCTAACACCTCCAAAACCTTTCTAAGTGTCAAAAAAACTTTTTTTTTATTTTTTTTTGGGTTAAAAAATTCATAAAATAAACACGTTCCAAATCGATTTGAAAATTTGTCAGCGGTTTTAGATAGGTGAATGTTGACACTTTGGAAATATATATAGTGATTTGTTCATTTGAAAAGGATATGATGTGTTTTTTACCCGAGAAGTTCCAATTTTCCCCTTATTCTGATTTTGACTTCATTTTTTTGACACTAATTGTGCATAGGTGATAAGTTTTTTATATATATCATCAACGGGCTTTCTCTACTTAAGAACACCAATTTGTATTTTATGAAAGGGAATTAAATTTTTCACGTTATCTAACATTCCAATTTGCAGGGGCACCCCGTGTAAGTAAAAAAATGGCCTAAGTGAAAGGACATCAATTATAACTAGTATATCGCGTGGTCGAAATTCGACCACCTTAAATTAGTTAAACTTATTAAATCCTCTGTTCGCATATTTCTTCAGTATCTAATGCCTAAAGGCAGAAATATTGGAGAGATTTTTATTGCTGAAATTAATTATATATAGTTGAGTTATTGAAGGTCGCTTTCATAAAAGCTGGTTTACTCTGAAGACGGGTAATTTGACAACTAACCAAAAAAAATCCGTCCATTAAAGACCAGGGAGATGGCAAAAACGGTACTTAGCAATGTTTGAAAGTCCAGCATCAGGCCCACTACTCCTTTCATATTCCGTTAAAGGAAAGAAGAGATGGGTAATGAGAGGTGAGAGGCATCATATCAGTAGAAAAATGATGTTGTTGAAAATGATCTAAACACTGTGCGTCGTAAAAATGAGTCTGGTAAGAGACGTGTTGTTGGCTGCAATGACAACAATGAGCTAGGTGTATTTGCGCGCTTTAAGTTCGTACATTTGTCATCATTTAGGACGTCTGTAACATGGGAAGATATTGTCAATTATGTTCACAAGCAGCTTGAAACTAATAATCAGGGAATAGCCAGTTTTCTACTTGCCAAAAACGATGTAAACTTAGACTCCTTGAAATATGTAAATTTTAAGCTACGTGTTCCTGCACATTTATAAGGTAGGGTAATGAGCCCTGAGGTACGGCCGGCGAATGTCAAAATTAGACCGTTCCATTTTTTTCAGAAAGAAGGGGAACAACCCCCCAAGAATAAGTTGATGTTCCTAAGAATAATGGACGATTAAAAATTTATTTCCACCATGTTTCCGGATTAAGAACTAAATCACATCATGTGCGTCTTTTTAGCTCTCATCTGGAATACGATGTCATTGTCATAATTGAGACATGGTTGAACGAAAATTTTTTCAGCGAAGAGTTTTTTGACCCTAATCTTTTCAATGTATTTCGTAAGGACAGATGTTCTAGCCTTACCGGTTGTGCTAGAGGTGGCGGTGTCCTTATTGCCGTGCAACGTAAGCACCACGCTGCAACGATTACTTTGGAAAACTCTAATCCTCTTCTTGACCAATTGTGTGTTCGAATAAGTGGGTCTTCCGACGCCCTGCTAATATGTGTTTCCTACATTCCGCCGAACAGTAACTACAGCCTGTATACTGCACACATCGACAACATTACGTTGGGCGACTTCAACCTGTGTAATCTGTCCTGGTCACCAAATTTCTCCAGCTGTGATCTTTTAGCTGGTGATGTCAACAGTAATAGTGAATCATACTTAGTGGATGGATTTCTTAGCATTTATTTAATACAAATTAATCGCTTCTCTAACACGCTGGGTGCTATTCTTGATTTAATATTTTTATCTAAAATTTTTCCATAAACGAATGTGATGCCTATCTCGCTAAGGCAGATATACATTATATACCACTTGTAATTAGTCTTGAGTTTTATTATTTTGCTAAAGTCGGTAATCCTATTTCTGAATTATCTTTTAATTTTAAATTTTGCAATTTTTTGAAATTGAACAATCTGCTATCGGAAGTTTGCTGGGATAGCTTATTCTATCATTGTGATGTCGGTCAGAGCTTTGAACGTTTTAGATCTATGGTTGTGGATGCCTGCAAGAGTATTGTACCGGTTGTGAAAAGAAAACAGTACGAAGTTCCGTGGCATAATCCAACTCTTATTAGATTTCGAAACAAGAGGAACAAATATTTTCGTAAATTCAGAAGGAGTTATAATATTACCCACTATAGTCTATACAAGGAATTTGCTAAGAAATTTCTATGTCTTGAAAAGTTCTTGCATAGGAACTATATTTTAAACTTTGAATACAATTTAAAGACGAATCTAAAAGGGTTTTGGCATTTTGTGAACTCGAAAAAGACTTGCTCCAGTTGTCCTTCTTGGTGACAAAGTGGCTAACACGCCAGCTGAGGCTGCGGATCTCTTTGCTTAGTTTTTTCAGTATAATTTCATTGATTGGTCAAACATTAATAGGCCTGTATATTATGATATACCGGGACCACTTGATCTCGGTAGTATAACGCTTTCCGCTGAGGATGTGCTCATTCGCATTGCAGGTCTGAAAAATTCTACCCAAACGGACGTTGATGGTTTGTCTGTCGCTCTTTTTAAACACTGCGTATCTCTAGTTTATCCTATTCTACATATTTTTAACAAATCTCTTTCGTCAGGCATTTTTGTGGATGATTGGAAATTAGCTTTCATCACTCCTATTTTTAAAAGTGGTAAAAAAAAATGACATCACTGACTACAGGCCAATCTCTAATCTTTCCGCAACATCTAAACTTTTTGAAACCATTATTCAAAGAATTATTTTGTCTGCAGTCAAAAACTTTGTGTGTCCCGAACAGCATGGTTTCATTCCGTGTCGCTCAACCGTGTCTAACCTAGCAGTTTTCTCAAACGACTGCCTAGTGGCCTTTCAGTCTGGAGCACAGGTCGATGCTGTCTATACTGACTTCTCCAAGGCTTTCGATAGGGTTTCACACAGTATACTATTCAATAAATTATCATCTATTGGCTTTCATTCTTTGTTTAAGAGATGGATTACATCGTACCTTATAAATCGCCGCTGCTCGGTCGTAGTTGAAGGTGTCAGGTCTGTGCCTTTTATTGCTAGCTCGGGGGTAAAACAAGGTAGTATCCTGGGCCCACTCTTGTTCGTCCTGTTTATCAATGATATCAGCGCCTGTTTATCTTCCGCTAAATTTCTGCTTTATGCGGAGGATCTATTCCACTATTAGAAGCGGCCACGATTGTTGATGCAACTTGATATTGATAATGTAAGCGAATGGTGCGTAGAAAACAAGCTTTCGTTGAACATAAACAAATGTTTCCATGTTACCTTTGCTAAATCTAGCAATATCATTCAGACTTCCTACAATATCGCCCTCTCGCCCCTTCCAAATATTTCTTAAATCAAAGACCTTGGAGTAATCTTCGATTCAAAGTTTTCATTTACTAGCCACATGAACTTCATAATTTCAAAATCATACTCAATGATTGCTTTTGTGCGAAGCCACAGCTCTGAGTTTTCTGATCCGTATACGATAAAAATTATTGTATATGGCCTTTGTTCGTTCTAGGCTCGATTACGCGTCTTTTATTTGGTCTCCTTACTTTGAATGTCATGTTACAAGGATTGAGCGTATTCAAAAGGTATTTCTACTCTGCCTGCCTATGAATCCCGATGTCTCTTGATTAACCTAAAATCGCTACAGAATAGGAGAACGATTATGTCTCTGTCCTTCGTTTTTGATGTAGTCACTGGGATCGTTGACTGTCCTGTTCTCCTTGGAAGAATTCCCTTTAACATTCCTACCAGGCATCTTCGACACACTGAAATCTTCTTCGTTGGCGTTTTTAGAACTCTATATTCTAAAAATTCGCCACTTAATAGGGCCTTGACTGAGTTCAACAGGATCTCCAGATATGTTGAGATCGATTTTTCTTTTTCAAAAAATCGCTTCATGGAAGTGTTAAATCTATTTTATAAGTAATGATCGCTTTCGATTACTTAGTTTTAGTCTCTTTTCTACTTAGCTTGTAAGATCTCTAAATTGTATTTCGTTGGCTAAATGAAATAAATAAAAATAAAATAAATAAATAAAAATATTTGCCAAAAAATGTGTTAGTACAATATGGGTATCAAACGAATGGTGCCAATGGGTTCTGTTATACGCGATGCGCTTAATTTAAATATCTAAAATTAACTGGTCTCGAGCTTGCTCAAAACTTACAAATTTGTAAAAAAAATAGACCGCAAATCCAACAACAAAATACATTGATACCATAGCACGGGCTTACGTACATATGCAAATATGTACAAACAACAAGACCAACACACATAATAACATACAGACGCTTGTCTTAAGAAACTTTGTGTATACAGTTGGCAGAACAAACAAACAAAAGGGAATTAATTGAAGTGGAGACGAATACATTGTGACGCCTCAGGTCATCATAGCTTAGTGTTAGAATGTTCTAACAGCGGCTTTGGTGCATACACTGGTTCATATCCCAGTGTCCGAAAAGGGATCTGATGATGAGCCTGGAAACTCCGAAACATGTAATCCTATCCATCGCTGTTGATTTACCTTTGTAATTTTTCTTCAATTATCAATTTTTCCCAAAAACTGACAATATTAATTCGCTTACAATTATTGTTAACTGGTCTCGAGCTTGCTCAAAACTTACAAATTTGTAAAAAAAATTCAATTATATATCTTCAAAAACTACGGACGGAAAAAGAGAAAAAAAAAAAATTATAAATTATACGCATACGAAGTCGCGGGCACCAATTCCAGTACTTTTAGTGACACGACCACAAACATACAGACAGACACGGGCCACATGTTGGGCGATAACTCCAAAACCTGTTGAGATATCGAAAAAAGTAATGTCTTAAATTTTAAGTTGAGTATCTAGCAATCCAACGAAAAGAGCTTCATTCATTTCCATTCAGTACTTTCAGAGTGATAGGCCACAAACATACGGACAGACAGACAGACAGACACAGAAAAATTAAAAAAAATGGTTGATTTGGATTCTATTCGTTTAATAATGCTTCCCCCGATAAATTTTTTGTTGATATCTGCCATGTACAGACATCGACCTGTTACAATTTTATTATATGTAGAGATGAATTTGGCGTTTATTTTAAAGTTCTTAATATGAGCATTAGTCCGGTTTCCATTTTGGATTTTTTAGGGTATACCTATAATACATATACTTATAGGTACATATTGACTTTTATATCTTTTCAATACTATTCTGTCATATTTATATAGTATGACCTCAACTTATGTATATAGCTATATTTATCATAGCTGTGCATATAAGTTTACCCTTAGTCTTATATTAATTAGAAAAAAGCAAATTCCTTAAAAAAATGCAAAAACTATGTAAGTGCATATCTATTGTGTTATGGTTCCCCTTAGATAGACTTCTAACTATTTGGTAAATATAAAATTTAAGAGTAGCCGATAGCCACAGCAGCTAGTGCTAAATATGCTTTAGATTTATAATTACAATTATAAGTTTAATCGAATCAAATAAATAAATAAATAAAATTGAAGAGGCTACAAACTGTGCTTTTACTTTTTGTATATTAAATATGATATATTTCTTAAAAAATATAAATTGATAAATATTGAAATATTGTAATAATTTTTTAACTTTTTTTCAAAAAATTTGGGTTTTTCACTCCAAGATAGATGTCATAAACAGAAAAATATTCAAATAATGGGGTACAAATATAAGGATTACGGTTATATGTCGACTCCTTTAGAAATTCAAATTTTTGGAAGAAAATAGTTGATGTCTTTAGGAAAATAACGCGATTTCTAACTATTTCGTAAGTATAAAATTGAAGAAGGTACAAACAGTGTGTTGTTACTTTTTGTATATTCAATGTGATATATTTCTTAAAAAATATAAATTGATAAACTGGAATATTTTTTTTGTTTTTAAAATTAGATTTTTTCACTCCAAGATAGAGGTCATAAACAGTAAAATATTGAAATATTGGGTTACAAATTTAATAAATTTAAAAAAAAATATTTTGATAAAAAGTTTTCGTAAAAAAAAAATGTTCACTTCACCTTATATAAAATTTTTCAGTTTTTCGAGATTTTTCGAGTTTCGCCATTTGTTTTTCAAAACTTCAATCAAATCTGCAATCAACCCCACTAATCCAGCAGTGGGCCGATTTTTTTTAAATTTTTTTTTATTTATGTAATTGAAAAAAAAAATTTCAAAAATAATAATTTTTTTTTTTTCAATTTTATTTGTATAACAAAAAAATTTATGCAAATGATTTTAAAGTATTCTTGTCTTTATATACTATGTTAATCTACGATTAAAATAATCAGGATTAATGACTGACACAGTAAACATTTAAATTTTTAAAAACAAAATGTAACAAACTATGAATTCATTTTCTGGTGTTTAAATATTTTACAAATTGTTTGTTCTTCTGAATTTCGTTACGTTAGTCTGATATAGAGTAGGAGGGGCTAAGTTGGTGGGGAAAGAAAAGTTTGTAGGAACGGAAAACACCAAAACTAGCGAATTTTTGAGAAATGCTCTTATTCTTAGCTTAGGTTAGGTTAGGTTGAAGTGGCTGCTAAAGAAGCACACTTAGGCCAGTACCATTAGGCCCGTTGTGATACCACAGAGAAACACCTTTGTACCTCCTCCTCTTCGAACCACTTGGAAGACCTGATGAAAGCCATCACGCCCTTGATGTCATGCTTGGCAATTTGGCGCATGTTGTCCAGGAAGGGAGCACCTAGGCAGCGACGTCTTGCGCCGCTAAGTGCGGGGAAGTCGAAGGGTATACCCAAGCGTTCTTTGTCGAAGGAAGAACCTGCTTGGTAGTACCCAATCAATGTCCCTGTGACCCGGTACCCACGTGAGGTTGCCAAAGTTCTGCTTGGCCATCTCCTGGGAATAAAATTGAAATTGTTTAGGATCGTGGAATGTGCTTTGGTTCGTGTGATCCAGCCAGACGATTCCCGTAGACGCAGGGCTGATATCGCCACTGCTCGGTAGCCCTCTATATCTAGAGAAAGGAGGTCTAGAATGACCTGTAGAGCTTCGCTCGGAGTAGTTCTCAGAGCTCCGCCTATGCTGATCATGCTAGACCTGTGAATCTTCTCTAATAGGTTCAAGTTTGAGGCCTTGCACAAGGCAGGCCACCACACGACGACCCCATATAGCAATATGGGTTTTATGACAGTCGTGTAAATCCATTTGCATATCTGGGGGCTGAGACCCCATTTCCTGCCTATTGCTCTATTGCACGTGTATAATGCAATATACGCTTTCTTTTGACGCTGAATGACGTTTTCTTTCCAATTCAGCCTTTTATCCAGAACTACACCTAGAAATTTGGCCTTATCGGCCAGATTAAGGCGCACGCCGTTTAGTTCTGATAGTATGAACGGTGGTATTTTGTATCGCTTAGTGAATAAGACAAGTTCCACCTTCTCGGAGTTGACGCTAAGCCCGCAGCGAGAGGACCATACTGAGATCTCTCGCAACGCTGTCTGTATCAGATGGCGCAAAGTTTGTGGGAATTTGCCTCTGTATGCCACGGCCATGCCCGTGCAGGGAGTTAACTGAGCATGCAGGGAGTTAACTGTTAGGTTCCATAGAAGAGGCGAGAGAACGCCGCCTTGAGGAGTGCCTCTTGTCGCGTATCGTGTTATATCAATAGACCCCAGAGATGAAAGTATTTTCCTCCATTTGAGTAGTTGGTCAATCAGTCCCACTAGGGACCTCTTTACCCCCAGGTCTGTTAGTGCGGTGTTAATAGCAACTGGGCTAATGTTATTGAAGGCTCCTTCGATATCGAGGAAGGCAACCAGACAGTAGTCTTTCTCGTCCATGGATGCCTCTAGGGTGAGACTAGGGTGTGGAGCGCAGTCTCCGTAGATTTACCTTTGAGATAAGCGTGCTGACAGCTTGATATATGGTTGCTGTCAATTGTGGTAGTGAGGTAGTTATTGATTATCCTCTCTAGGGTTTTGAGTGCGAAGGACGTCAGACTAATCGGTCTGTAGCCTTTCGGCTCGTAGTGAGAGGCTTTACCTGCCTTCGGAATAAAGATTACCGTTGCGCTTCTCCATGAGCACGGCATATGGTTGAGAGACAAACAGGCCGTGAAAATGTGATACAGCCAGTTAGCTGATGTCTCCAAAGTGTTGATTAGCTGGGCGGGAATAATCCCGTCCGGTCAGGCGGACTTGAACGGCTTAAAGCTCTTAACCTCCCATTTAACTCCCTCCACTGTGATAGGTATATTTACGGCCAGGTTGGGTGAAGGTGCATTTGGAGCACAATGCATGTTTCCCGGAAAGTGAGTATCCAGAAGCAGTTCTAGAGTTTCCTCTTCTGAGCTGGTCCAGGTACCGTCTGGTCGCCACAACTTTGCGACTTTGATAGCAAGCACCTAAGTCTTGCTGTGTCGTCGACACTTTCGACTCCAGTGCAGAAGTTTCTCCACGAAGTTCTCTTCGGTTGTCTCACGGCTTTCTTATAGGCCCTCAGTTTGTTTTTATATTCAAGCCATTGAGTCTCACAATCGAGGCTTTTGGCTGTAGGCCTAAAGGATTTCCGTAGTGAGTCCAGACCCCGGGACCACCAGTAAGGTTTATGCTTACCACTCGGTTTCGGCAATGGGCAGGCCTTTTCTAAGGCATTTGAGAGAACCGTTGTGAAGGTCGTAACCATGTCCTCTAGCTCCTCTACAGAAGAGGGGCACTGAGAAGGTAGTTCTGGCAGACCTCTATCAGACAGCTCATTATGCAGTTCCCAGTTTGTGCTACGTGGGTTCCGTCTCATAATGGCTGGTTCGACGGCAAGGTGTAAAAGCACCTCAATATAGCGATGGTCAGAGAAAGAGTGGTCACCAAGAACCCGCCAGCTCCTAATTAACTCGTAAGCGCTTTCGCTACAAATAGTAAGGTCAATGACCTCTCTTCGATTTTTAGTAATAAATGTTGGTTCATTACCTACATTGCAAACTACGAGGTTAGTCGTTAAAAGAAAATCAAAAAGTTACTCACCTCGAGCGTTTATGTCGGAACTTCCCCACTGGACGTGGTGGGCATTTGCGTCCGTTCCAATAAGCAAGTGGTCCCTGCTGCAGTCGGCCACCAGTACTTTCACCTTATCTTGCGGTGGAGGATCTTCCGCGTCGTAGGGCATGTAGACCGAGGCAATTATTAATTCAACATTGCCAACTGTGATATTGGCCGCTGTGACGTCGCCATTTCTGTAGTTAGGTAGAAGAAAAGTTATTAGCTCAGACCTAACCATAATGCAGGTTCTAATTTTACCTTCTTCATCAGCTCTGATGAGCTTGAACTCCTTAGTCCCCAGTCCGCGAATCCGTGCTTTGTTGAGAAAGGCGACTAATTAAAGCAGCCGAGGCTGCCTTCGATTTATGTAGGTTTATCTGAAGCATCCTCAACATGAGTGTGCTTAGACTCCCCTACCACCACCGTGACGTCGATATCTTCCCCGTCGCTGTCCAGCAGGACATCCTCCATCGACAAATTGTGCAGAGCACCTGCGCAATTTGACGTGGCGGACACCACGCTGCCAGCGTCAGAGAGTTGCGCTTCCTCTTCGGGCGCTTCGATGTCCATGTCCACCGGAGCACCCGAAAGGGATGCGTGCTGCGCGTCGCCACGGTATACGTGGATTACGACTTCGCCGATGCCGTAATGCACACGTCCGTTTGATCTCCTTAAAGGTTCGAGAGCCTCCTTATTTAAGGCCAGAGCGACCTCCCTCCTGTGCCCTTCAGCGTTGCTTTGATGAGTAGGAGTGAAGTGATCTTCGCAGAAGCGCTCTTCATGCGTCAGATGAGTTTTTTTGCGGGGTTTCCTCGAGTGCCCACAACCTAGTTAGCGCGCGGTCGAGTTGTACGTCGCAATGCAGTGCCTGCACGTTACGCATTGAATTATACGGTGTGTTAATACTTCCACACAAGGTCCATCCAAAAACCGTCCTTTGCGCTATAGGTGAG
Source organism: Sphenella marginata (assembly GCA_951509765.1). Taxonomy (NCBI): domain Eukaryota; kingdom Metazoa; phylum Arthropoda; class Insecta; order Diptera; family Tephritidae; genus Sphenella; species Sphenella marginata. The sequence goes on from OX608080.1 coordinate 41,987,616, forward strand.
CCGAGTGGACATAAAACTACGGATTCTGCTTCTTTTGCAGCAGTCATAAGAGCTGCGTATACTCTTTGAGCTTCAGTTGACAGGCAGCATATCCACTGAGTTTTGAACTGTGGGTAGATTGCAGCTGCAATAGCGGCCCATTTTCCACAACCTTCAATTTCAAAAAAGTCTTTAAGGCGGTGCTCCACTTTAACTAAATATTCGACTGCCGTATTGCAACAATAAAGCTTTGAACCTTCTTTAAGTGCCAATAACCTCCTACGCAATGAAATAAGGCGTGACAATAAAAACCCATAGCTGCAATGATATCGAATTTTACATCTTCGGAACTGTGTAGTTGTTGATTGATAATGTTCACTCTGATCCTTTTATTGCCATATCCGGGGCACCCCAAGCGTCCTGGAACCGTTGTTATTCTGCTGTATGCGGACGATTTAAAAGTTTTTTCTACAATCTTACACTGTTCAGACTCACTCAAGATCCAGTTTAACCTGAACAATTTAGCTGCCTGGTGTAGTACAAATAACCTACCATTGAATGCACGTAAACTGCTTTTATGTTACCTTTTCCACATCGCGCTTCATCATTCCCACATCTTATGCCATTGGCGGGTCCTGTCTCTCGATTCTTAACGAGATTAAGGGCTTAGGAGTAGTTTTTGAATCTAAATTGACATTTGAGACTTATTTAAACTCTATCATTGCCAAGTCCTACTCTGTGCTGACCTTTATCCGCCGTTTTAGTTCCGATTTCTTCGGCCCATATACCCTTAAGCCGAGGGCATCGGTGCGTTATCGGTAACCTTATAAAACAGCTGATTCGACCAACCTTATGAGGATCAATGTAATCGATTATTGGTGCTTACTATCTGTAACGTAACCTTACCGACCAAATGCATGTTGGTTTTTCTCTTACCTTAAGGATACGACTACAGCGATACGACTACTGCACCAATGAACCGGCCTTTAAGTTGTTATTTACTTCGCTTGTCGGTTCTAAACTAGAATATGGCTGCTTCATTTGGAGACCGTATCATGAATGCCACATTAAGAGACTGGAGCGAGTACAAAAAAACTTTGTTCGCTTTGCGCTGCGTTCTCTCAACTTTGCAGAACTGATGCCCTCATATACCGCGAGATGTACACTCATTAGCCTCCAATCACTTCAATGCAGAACAACCATTTTTTCAGTGACATTTGTCTTTGACATTATTAGTGGTGCTATTGATGCGCCTCGTCTTCTCGAATATATTCGCTTTTATGTTCCAAACACGCCTCTTCAAAGCAGTGATATTTTTTATACATATCGTGCCCGTACAATGTATGCATCTAATGCTCCCATTTTTAGAGCACTCACGGAATTCAATCTTATTTCCGATTCCTTAGTTATGGATTTTTCCTTATGCAAACCTGTGTTTAAATCTGTACTCGCTAAAGTACTTCTATAAATAAGTCTGTGCCTATGTATTTATGTAGTCCGTAAGTCTTTATACTTTTTACTGTATTGCTACTTTATTTATATAATTTGTTGTGCTTCTTTGTATTTGTACGTATCTACTTAGTCTGCAAGTGTTTGATCTCTAGACTAATTTTTGTAATTGATTAATTAATTAATGAATTACTAAATAAATAAATAAATAATGAGCATATTGGTATAATTTTCCGAGGTCTCGGGGTACTTATTTTTTATTTTTAAATAACTGATTAAAAATGAAGTTTTATCGTTATTCAAGGAGTGGCGAATAACATATTATCTTTATTCAAGCACTTCTTGAATAAAAGTAACATGTCATTTATCACTTTGATTTTTTTGAATAAGTAATAACCAGTCACTCATCACTCAAATTTTACAAAATGATGAATAATTTTTTATTTTTTATTTGAACAATTTTTTATTCAAAGTGGCCCAACCCTGTTGGGCACCCAAGCTTATCGATATCAGTAAAAAAGTAAATAAACTCCACCCTAATGTAAATGTTTGTATTTAAGACTGATGACTTTCATATCAAAGGCCATTTTAAACCGACCCCCTCAGAATTTGATGAAATTTGGCATAGAGGTACATCTTACCGACCCCTACACAACCACATTTTTAGAAATTGCATTTTCGAAAAATTGTGGGCGTGGCAAGGCATCGAAATATTCAATATCAGGATCAGGATTGAAAAGACTCAGAACCTTATTTTTGGAAAAATAGTGACTTATGGGGTTTTGCAGTGTGGCTTTCGGTATACTAAAAGAGCGTTTACAATTATAATAGAGAGTTTACAATAGTAAACTAACGTGTATTATCAAAATGCAAACGGTTTGGCTCGTGGTTCGTAAAAGAAATTAGTTAAAATAAATTTGTTGCAGCTAAAAAGGGGTGTATACTTATTTATGTGAGTAACTGTATATTAATAGCTTGCACGTCACTGCTTCGCAAGTCATTCCGCATTACAAAAGAAATTATAATTTGTAATTTAATAATTTGTTAAAAGTGAGTAGCCTGTGTTCGTGAAAAATCAAACAAGCAAGAAAGTTAACGAAGCGAGCTTTGGGTGCCACAATAAACGAGCACAAAAAGGACACGCGAAAAACAAAGTTACCACTGCACTTGCCCAACATCTCAGCAACAACAACTATACAGCTGACTTCAGTAACGTAAGAGTATTAGATGAAGAGAAACAAACAAAAACAAGAATATATAAATAGTAATTCATGTAATCTATACATATTGGATAACAAAGTCTAAGCTTCTGCAAATAAGTGTTTTCTTGAGCTTTGTCACTGCAAAAGCAAACGTCAAAAGTAAAGTAAAGCAAAGTCGAATGGCAAATCCGGTGGAAATACAGGGATGCGTGGTATCAAACAGGGACCCCCTGTTTAAGCGACATAAGCTACGGTTATTTCATTCGTTTGTTTGCATTGCATGCTATTGTAATTCTCAATCAGCTTATAAAATATTTCGAAGATATAGTTTATGTTTTTGAAAAGCCAAGGAGTGGTTTTTCACAACGCAAATGAGGAGGCCAATCGCGTTATGCCTCAGAGCCACCAGTGCTCGCCACCAATCATACATACATACCCTCTCGTTCTCCAAAGAACAATTTTGAACATTTAGACAAACATGGTCGTCAAAACCTGAGTCAAATTAATAAATACAATTTGAGCAAAACGGCCAAGTAATAAAATAAAATAAAAAATAATAATAACTTAAAAAAAACAACTCGCATTCTCTAAAGCTTAGACACCCCCAAAAACGATTAATTTTATATTTTTAATGTCAAAACTCAAAGGCTTCCTCCTATCGTAGAACAGTTTCAAGTACATGAATGAGCATGTCTCTTCATGCTCAACCGAAATCTACAATGATTGAAAAAAGTTTGAGTGAATCCTATATACTTATAAACTACAACTTAATCATTACTTTTGAGTTTAATTTTTTTGGTCAAACATAAAACTTATTCCCTGAGTTTTATTATTTTCAATTATTTAAACATAGTTTTAGCCACATACATAAACTTATAACAGTTATGGTCCCTGGTATCAAAACGTCCTTCCCTTCATATTTTCCTCTTAGAATGGTAGCTTGAATTAGATTTTCCATAACCTTTTTGACTACCAAGTGTGTACCAGCAGCCTCTCATCAACACATTTCGTCAGGTAGAATAAAGGAAGTGCGTCGATACTTCCCCGCAGAGGCAGCAGCCCTGGCAAATGAACGCGACCATATTAGACGCCTGGAACCTACGGATCCTCAAATAAAGGATCTCAATGAGTAAATCCGACGCTTAGTAGATAAACACAAACGTGCTAAGTGGGTGGAGCACCTAAGGTCTTGTAACCTCTCTTCTGGAGTTGGCAAATTATGATCTACTGTGAAATCCTTGTCCAACCCGACTGAACCCAACGACAAAATATACATCGTCTTCGGCGAAAAGGTAAATTCGCGAGCGCCTTCCGTCGACAATTTGTAATGCATCCTCCGTTGGACAAGGAAATTCCCCGAGCCACCAGGGAAGCGCATAAACCTAAAAACAGCGATGCGCCCATTACCGTCTCCACCACAGAGGTTCAAGAGGCAATTCGGAGATCAAAAAACACCAAATATATATCTTTGGTAGCAAAATAATCAGTACACCAACTTTGAGTTGCAAGCGGTGAGGTGGCAGTCCAGGCAAATCGAGAGAATTAAAAAATTCGATAGGGTAATTGACAACGTCATCTTGATTCATGACAGGTCTGTCGAAGCTTTGAGGGAGCGAGTAGTTTTTTTTTGAATTTCAATTTATATTATATTATTTTTTGGGGTGGAAAAGTGAGCGTGTAGGGTACATATTTACTTGGGAGCCCTTTTCATATTTCTTTATTATTATTATTTAATTTATGTGTTCTATATAGAACTGGGAGGAGTGCGGGGAACCTTATATTCATTAATTGGGGGTGAGCACTGGGGAATCTGAGGTAGAGGCGTGGGATAGCCTCCTCATTTTCGATTGGAAAACCCCCATTTGGGTTAAGCAGCCATGAACTATATCTTCAGAATATTTCATAATTTGGTTGAGAATTATAAGCGGGTGCGCAAATGAAATAAACGAAAGCAATTGCTTAAGTCGCTTAAACAGTGTCTATTAATTTATACGTCACGATTTCCCTCGGATCCGCAGTCAAAAAAGTCACATTCAGGCCCGAAACATGTGTATTTTTCGCAGCTATAATGGCTCTTTCACTCAAGCAATCATGCCCAATCCCGGAAAATACTTTTGTAAACAATTCTAGTTTTGATTGAAGCACCCTGTAATATATTAACTAAAGCAGTGCTTTTGTTTAAGCGTATTTTATAAAAATTAATTTGTTTAAATAAACCATTGTGAAAGCACAAAAAAATCATTTTGTACTGCAACGCTATTGTGACTGACATTCATCCCACTTCAGAGCAGTGTTGCCAGAATCGGGGATATCGCCCTTTTTCGGGGATTTTCCGTCTGCCAATGTAATTTCGAAATGGTTTGGTATTTGTTTCTTTTAGGGGTTATTTGCAATCAAAGTTGCAAGTTTTCATGTGGTTGTTCTAGTCACATTAGGCCGTCCTTAAAAATGTCCAAAAAAGTGTTCTGCGCAGAAATGCTGAGTATGGCGTAGCCGATGTTGGACTGCCTGAGTGTTATTTTTTATAAGCAACTCGGAAAGGTGTTCTGCACACAAATACCAGGGATCCCCATCCGAATTGGGATCGGACCTGGGTCCTTTCTCCGGATTTTGATCATAATTTTTCACTGAAACAAAAAAATTATAAAAGCGCCCCGGGATTCGTGATCCTGCGGCTAATACACGTTTTTTGAGCCCTCTCATATTTTTAAAAAATTTTTTTGGAGTTGCCCCCTAAAGGAAACAAATACCAATGCTTTTTGGCTATAAAATCCCCAATTCATGATTTAAGCAACATCGTTTGTTTTTACCCGCCGAGGAATAAACTCAGAGCAGCACTACAAAAATTTGAAGAGAAATGTTTTTGAAGGTTCTAATGATAACCTCTACATTTATCGCGCCATAGTTCTTTTTAGGTGTGTTTTTCCATGCTAGAAAAAAAATTTGGTACTCTTGAAACTATTTTGGTACAAAAAATAAATGTGAGTGGCAGCACCGCGTGGTGCAAGTCTTTGATTTTGATTAAAAAAGACAATGGTGACAGTACATTCTTTTCAAATGTTCAAATGCAGATGGCGCCGAAGATTGTCTAATGAACATCGTGCCACTACTTCCTGCAGGTGAAGTGCGTTTTCACATGCAGATAGCGCCGAAGATTAACTAACGAACGTCATGCTATAATCCACTAGTGAACATCATGCTATAATCCACTACTTCCTCTAATATCTGTGGCAATAAGACTAAACGACTAAACTCAAGAAAGGACGATAAATGGGATTTATGAAATTAAGCAATATTTTTGATTTTTTTTTTGGTATAATGCATTGTTAGCGAAGCCTGAACGATAATGAAAATTGCAAAACCCCAGCTCAACTGCAAGTTAGTTCAAAATCCAAAGCAAAATCTCTGGAAATGAAACTTTTCAAATATCTCTACCCGTGCGCCACCTATCGGAATATTTTTTTTGTTATATTGGGGGGCGGGGTTGGGCAGAAAAATAAACGATGATGAAAATTTCAAGATTCTACCTCAACGGGAAGTTCGTTGAAAAACGAATTAATCGACACCGAAAACAGACCTTCGCATTTCTTTTGTAATGTTCAGTGACTAATTAAATAAATAAATAAATAGAGCGACTCACGCGCCACCTAGTGGGTCCAATTTTTGTTGCACACAGACGTAAAATAATAGGTTGTAGATGTCGCTGAGGGTAGGGGTGAAATTCTTTACGCAAGGTGCGCACGGGTCCATCTAGTTTTACTATAATAAGTGCACTAAGTTTTCTTATTTGATGTGGTTAATTTGTAACAGATGCATCCATTAATGTAGCGTCCCAATGATTATCGTGTTCAAGTAAACATAGCTCTTCGCATGCTTGCCGATGTGTATTACAAAGACGTCCATTAACTCTCTTCAAAATGATGTCAGTCCTCGTACTTAAAAATACATTGGGATGGCCATCTACCGAGGTTCCTCTCTTACATTTCTCCCATGACTTCGATGATGCATCCCATGTAAAATATTTGGAACTTCAGAATATTATAATGAGCGTGCATAGTTAATGTTGCAGGTGATGAGCGCTCTGTTATTTTTGCGGTTGTATTATATGTAGAAAAGACAAGATGTCCGTTTTCCAAATGAATAACAACTGGAAAACGATGATGTTTGGGGAAGGGTTACACCAGAGCCGACCATTTCACTGCCTTTGCTAACATAATTACATTGATATGTGCACTGTATGCTTTGGACAGTAATAACGAATATGGAACCATCCATTGGTTATCAGTTTCCCTATCTAGATGATAAGTTTTAATAATTGACGTCTTTCCACCATTCTCTGTCGCTCTACGACGGCATAATGAATAACCATCATTTGCCGTCATTGTTTCGGCTAAAAAATTTCTCGAATATCTCTTTGTGCATTTACGATCAACCATACCTGGAGAATTGCGATTTATCATTCCCACGACAGCCGGTTCTACGTACCGGAATGACTCCCCGACCAAGGGCTGTTATTTCGCTACCCCCTGCCTAAACCGTCAGTTATCCCCCCCCCCCTCGGGGGGCTCCGCGCTGGTATTGAATCCAACCCGGGACCAAGAGAATGGATCTGCTGTATATGCTAGAAGAAAATCTATGTGAAACGTTCACATTCAGTACAATGCTCTAATTGTAATAGATGGTTGCATCTAACTAGTTGCTCCGGACTAAATCCCTCTACGTATAGACCCGCTAGTTTTTATAGAACTTTGTGGCCCCCTGCTGTTCACGTCCTACGACGTCCTGTGGCCGTCGACGATCAAGTATCGCTCCGCCACATATGTCTGACTCTGTCACCTCAGTCTCCACGACTAGCATCACCAATACACATCAGCAAGTAGACTTTCCTAGCGGCCGCTCACGCCCCCAGGCGTCAACATCTCACACAGCAGCTCACAGCTACTCCCTACGTAGCACTTCCCAAGTGGATTTGAGCAATGTTGAGCGTCCGCTCTCCCCTACCCCCTCAGTCAGCCCTCTTCTTCCAGCATCAGCACGAGTATAAGTCACAACCATCAGCTCCTGGTCCCTTATACTACGTGCACTGTTTTTCGGTTAACTGCCTTGGCCTGTGTCACCTGCTTATATGCTCTGGACTCGCAAACAGGAAACTATGGACTGATACGTACGTTGCGCCATGCTGTCGAGCTACGGTATCGAGATTCCTTCGACTTCAAGAATGCGCCGCAGTGCGCGACTCAGCCTACTACCACATAGGCATACGTATAATTCCCTCACCCCAGCATCAACTCTGCTCCCCCTTCGCATTTCGGTATCCTGAAATTTAATTGCAACGGCTTATCCGGCAAAATTAATGAGGTTGTAAATTGCATGAGGCGATATAACATCAAAATCGCCGCGATACAGGAGACAAAGCTTGGTGGAAGGTCGACTCCTCAGACCTGCAACGGTTACAACGTACACCGTTGCGATCGTGCGAGAGGGCTTGGGAATGGTCTGGCATTCATCACCTATCAATCAGTGCAGTATGGTCTATTTGAACCTGACATCGACCCGAGGGACCACCTTAGAACGTCAAGGTATGGTTGTCCGGTCAGGCGATGTCGACCTTGAAGTCATAAACATATACATACATACCTCCTGTCACCTGCTGTCCCAGGAATTCCCACCCCGACTCAGGGGCGAGAATCGCGTCATCCTTGATTACTTCAACGCACACCACGACCTGTGGCACTCCAGCTTGCAGGCCGATGGTAGAGGGCAGGAGCTTACTGACCAAAAAGACGATTCGACGTTCTGCACGGTAAATGGGGATGCCCCCACTAGAGTGGCGGTAAACTGCTCTATCTCGCCAGACATCACCATAGGCAGCGCAGGTCTTATAAACTGCGTTGAATGGCGACCGATGCTGACGCTTGCTTCAGACCACCTACCCATAGCGCTCTCTATCGATCGCCCCACCGACTTTGTCACCGCCAGAAATCGCACGCACCACAACTTCAATAAAGCCGACTTGGAGGGTTTTCTCACCACCACAGAGAGCGCCTTCGCTGCTCTCCCCACCCCGTCTGACGTACGAGAAGGGGAAAAGGCGTTTCGTTTGGCCCTAATTTCAGCCTCCCATCAACACATTCCGTCAGGTAGAATAAAGGAAGTGTGTCCATTCCTCCCCGCAGAGGCAGCGGCCCTAGCAAATGAACGTGATCATATTAGACGCCTGGTCCCTTCGGATCCTCAAATAAAGGATCTTAATGCGGAAATCAGACGCTTAGTAGATAAACACAAACACGCTAAGTGGGAAGAGCACCTAAGGTCTTGCAACCTCTCGGCTGGAGTTGGCAAATTATGGTCGACGGTGAAATCTTTGCCCAACCTGACTAAATCCAACGACAAAATATCCATCGGCTTCAGCGTTAAGGTTCAGTCAAAGCCTAAAAGATGCGCGAGCGCTTTCTGCCGACAATTTGTAATGCATCCTCCGTTGAACAAAGAGATTCGCCGAGCCACCAGGGAAGCGCATAAACACAAACACAGCGAGGCGCCCATTGCCATCTCCACAACAGAAGTTCATGAGGCAATTCGGAGATCTAGAAAAACCAAGTATATAGGCCCCGATGGCATTTCCATGCTGATGCTGAAACACCTGGGCGACGAAGGCATAAGATACCTTACACATATTTTCAACCTTTCCCTGTCCACCTTTGTCATTCCTGAAAGATGGAGACAGGCAAAGGTGGTCCTACTACTAAAGCCTGGCAATCCAGCTGCCGTAGGGGAGTCATATTGCCCGATATCACGTCTCTCGCCAGTAGTGAAGGTGTTGGAATCTATCTTATTACCGTATTTCATCGCAAACCTGCGGCTCGCCGAACATCAGCATGGCTTTTGCAAAAACCACAGCACCACCACCGCGCTGAACACCATCACCACTCAGATAGGGGACGGACCAAACCAAAAGCGTCCAAACCACAGGACAGTGCTAGTTTCGCTTGACTTTGCCAATGCTTTTGACACGGTCAACCATGCACAACTAATGAAAGACCTGCAAGACTCGTCCCCTGTCTTAAACGTTGGACTGCCAACTACCTGAGTGGCCGTCAATCGTCGATTGAATTCAGAGGCGCCAGATCAAAACCCAGAATAGTTAAACAAGGGGTGCCACAGGGTGGTGTCCTATCCCCGTTTCGATCGTCTCTTACGCTGACGATTGTACGATTCTGGCAAACAGGCCCCTCCGTTGAAGAACTCTGCTCTCGCATTAATGCATACCTCCCAGCCGGCTAGCCGTGTCCGAATTTTTCGCTGGTAGAAACCTGGCATTGTCACCAAATAAGTCCTCGGCAACGCTATTCGCGACGTGGACAACGCAAGTGAACATGGAATTAGACGTCTACGTTGATAGTGTCAAGCTACCAACTGTCTCATACCCCAAAATCTCAGGGGTGACGTTTGATAACATGTTCAAATACCGCGCTCATGTAACCGCAATTGCCAATAAAGTCCAAAGCCGTAACAAAATCCTCAAGTCGCTAGCTGGCAGCACTTGGGGTAAAGACAAAGAAACGTTACTGGCTACATACAAAGCAATTGGTCAGCCGGTACTGAGCTACGCGAGGCCAATATGGTCGCCGGAGCTAGCTGGCACACTCTTGACGAGGCTTCAGGTCTGCCAGAACACCGCCCTTCGAACCGCCACTGGGTGTCTTCTTATGTCTCCTGAGTACCATCTCCATAATGAAGCGAAAATACTCGGCGTTATAGAGCATAGTGAGATGTTGACCAACTGTTCAACTGCTGCAAACCACAGCATCCGAACAGACGCCTGGTCAACGAGAATCCGCCCTCCAGGAGAATAAGGAGCCATCTACGCAAACACTTCGATGAGTTCCGGCACCTGATTTCCATGCCGTTTGATCCTAAGGTGCACCGGCAGGCCGTCATCCACACGAATTCGGTAAATTCCTTTGTCGGCTCTCTCCCAGCGAACGCCGTTCTTCAGGCAACAACACCACCCGTTGCCGAGCTGGCCGCGAGCTGCCTAGGGAGACTAGGGTGATGCTGGCTCAACTCCGGTCTGGATATTGTAATAAGTTAAACTCTTACCTATCCAGACTGAACCCCAACTTGCCTAATGTGTGTCCAGCATGCGGCTTGTCCCCCCATAATACTAACCATCTTTTTGTCTGCTCAACCGAGCCTACTCTTCTAACACCCATATCCCTCTGGTCCACCCCTGTCGAAGCCGCTAGGTTTCTAGGACTTCCGTTAGAAGAGTTTGATGACATTACTGGGTAAGATACTGACTACCTAGGTAGGGCTAAGTAGCGCTACAACAACAACAACAATTGCGATTTATGTCACCACACGGTCCGTGAATCATATTTTTCGTTACGATTTCGAACAAACTTGGATCACTTGTCTTATCAGCTGAGATAATAGCATCAATTTAATCGCTCGTTATCTTTTCAACTAACCAAATCAAAATGCGAGCATGTGGTAAGCGGCGTTTCTGCCTTCGCACCGCACCGAACACTCCATGCTTTACAATGAAATTCATAAGCGATTGCAACTTTTGTCGAGATACTCTGGCCGTAATATCAAGTCCATCACTTGCACATTGTCCTGGATTTAAATTATCTCGCACTTCTTGAAATTTTGGATTGCAGGTAAAGGTGATGAATAAGTCCGGTCGACCGAAATAGCGAACGTAACACATTGCATCTTGGGCATACTAATGCACATTTCAATTTATTTAATCAATTTTGTACGGGTGAGACTATTGTCTCTTAAAGTACGTCAACATTGGATATCTAACATCTATAGGGTAAAACCGGGATAGATGCCCCACTTTTTGGAAAAGCTGCCTAAATTTGAAAATATTAGTTTTATTTGAATAATTTTTTTTAATATAGCTACTTAGTTCAATATTTTAACTTTAATTATTTAAATTTTGGTTCACCTATCTTACACAGTTTTTCCAGAAATTAGTTTTTCCCGAAACCTTCTTTTTGAGGGATAGATGCCTACCTTAGGGATAGTTGACCCACCATGAAAAAATTGCGAAGGATAGATGCCCTTTATGGCATGTAAGCGAAACACACATATCGAACGCAACGTAGTTCTACCCCTACTCAAAACCATAATAAATGAAACATGTTGGGTTTTTAATCTTTTAATTACTATCATTAGAAGATACCTAAATCTAGTATAAGGTACATCAATAGCCATACCTACCTTATTAAATTGAAGCGTTTGCTTTCAAGAATTGACATGCATGGTTATATATGTTTATTAAATTCAATTTTATAGGTACGTGTTTATTTAGAAAAAAATAAAAATTATTTTTATAAAAATAAATTTTACATGCAATCTTACACTAAAATAAAAACTACTTAGTAAATCTATAGGAAACTAGAGGCAGCCAATAGTTAGATAAACGTTTATTATATCCCGTAGGTACTACAAGATCTTGAATACATTCCCAGTGTCGCCTTTGCTGTTTTTTTAGCAGCATATCGTCGAATTAATGTCCTTCGTTTAAACAATTCTAGTTTTGATTGAAGCACCCTGTAATATATTAATTACAGCAGTGCTTTTGTTTAAGCGTATTTTGTAAAAATTTATTTGTTTAAATAAACCACTGTGAAAGCACAAAAAATCATTTTGTACTGCAACGCTATTGTGACTGACATTCATCCCACTTCAGAGCAGTGTTGCCAGAATCGGGGATATCGCCCTTTTTCGGGGATTTTCCGTCTGCCAATGTAATTTCGAAATGGTTTGGTATTTGTTTCTTTTAGGGGTTATTTGCAATCAAAGTTGCAAGTTTTCATGTGGTTGTTCTAATCACATTAGGCCGTCCTTAAAAATGTCCAAAAAAGTGTTCTGCGCAGAAATGCTGAGTATGGCGTAGCCGATGTTGGACTGCCTGAGTGTTATTTTTTATAAGCAACTCGGAAAGGTGTTCTGCACACAAATACCAGGTATCCCCATCCGAATTGGGATCAGACCTGGGTCCTTTTTCCGGATTTTGATCATAATTTTTCACTGAAACAAAAAAATTAAAAAAGCGCCCCGGGATTCGTGATCCTGCGGCTAATACACGTTTTTTGAGCCCTCTCATATTTTTTAAATTTTTTTTTGCAGTTGCCCCCTAAAGGAAACAAATACCAATGCTTTTTGGCTATAAAATCCCCAATTCATGATTTAAGCAACATCGTTTGTTTTTCCCCGCCGAGGAATAAACTCAGAGCAGCACTACAAAAATTTGAAGAGAAATGTTTTTGAAGGTTCTAATGATAACCTCTACATTTATCGCGCCATAGTTCTTTTTAGGTGTGTTTTTCCATGCTAGAAAAAAAATTTGGTACTCTTGAAACTATTTTGGTACAAAAAATAAATGTGAGTGGCAGCACCGCGTGGTGCAAGTCTTTGATTTTGATTAAAAAAGACAATGGTGACAGGAAATTCTTTTCAAATGTTCAAATGCAGATGGCGCCGAAGATTGTCTAATGAACATCGTGCCACTACTTCCTGCAGGTGAAGTGCGTTTTCACATGCAGATAGCGCCGAAGATTAACTAACGAACGTCATGCTATAATCCACTAGTGAACATCATGCTATAATCCACTACTTCCTCTAATATCTGTGGCAATAAGACTAAACGACTAAACTCAAGAGAGGACGATAAATGGGATTTATGAAATTAAGCAATATTTTTGATTTTTTTTTTTGGTATAATGCATTGTTAGCGAAGCCTGATCGATGATGAAAATTGCAAAACCCCAGCTCAACTGCAAGTTAGTTCAAAATCCAAAGCAAAATCTCTGGAAATGAAAGTTTTCAAATATCTCTACCCGTGCGCCACCTATCGGAATATTTTTTTTGTTATATTGGGGGGCGGGGTTGGGCAGAAAAATAAACGATGATGAAAATTTCAAGATTCTACCTCAACGGGAAGTTCGTTGAAAAACGAATTAATCGACACCGAAAACAGACCTTCGCATTTCTTTTGTAATGTTCATTGACTAATTAAATAAATAAATAAATAGAGCGACTCACGCGTCACCTAGTGGGTCCAATTTTTTTTGCACATTTGGAAATTGATTAATTAACACACACGTAAAATAATAGGTTGTAGATGTCGCTGAGGGTAGGGGTGAAATTCTTTGCGCAAGGTGCGCACGGGTCCATGTAGTTTTACGATAATAAGTGCACTAAGTTTTCTTATTTGATGTGGTTAATTTGCAACAGATGCATCCATTAATGTAGAGTCCCAATGATTATCGTGTTCCAGTAAACATAGCTCTTCGCATGCTTGCCGATGTGTATTACAAAGACGTCCATTAACTCTCTTCAAAATGATGTCAGTCCTCGTACTTAAAAATACATTGGGATGGCCATCTACCGAGGTTCCTCTCTTACATTTCTCCCATGACTTCGACGATGCATCCCATGTAAAATATTTTGGAACTTCAGAATATTATAATGAGCGTGCATAGTTAATGTTAACAACTGGAAAACGATGATGTATGGGGAAGGGTTACACCAGAGCCGACCATTTCACTGCCTTTGCTAACATAATTACATTGATATGTGCACTGTATGCTTTGGACAGTAATAACGAATATGGAACCATCCATTGGTTATCAGTTTCCCTATCTAGATGATTAGTTTTAATAATTGACGTCTTTCCACCATTCTCTGTCGCTCTACGACGGCATAATGAATAACCATCATTTGCCGTCATTGTTGCGGCTAAAAAATTTCTCGAATATCTCTTCGTGCATTTACGATCAACCATACCTGGAGAATTGCGATTTATCATTCCCACGACAGCCGGTTCTACGTACCGGAATGACTCCCCGACCAAGGGCTATTATTTCGCTACCCCCCTGCCTAAACCGTCAGTTATCCGCCTCCCCCCCCGCCCCCCCCCCGGGGGGGCTCCGCGCTGGTATTGAATCCAACCCGGGACCAAGAGAATGGATCTGCTGTATATGCTAGAAGAAAATCTATGTGAAACGTTCACATTCAGTACAATGCTCTAATTGTAATAGATGGTTGCATCTAACTAGTTGCTCCGGACTAAATCCCTCTACGCATAGACCCGCTAGTTTTTATAGAACTTTGTGGCCCCCTGCTGTTCACGTCCTACGACGTCCTGCGGCGGTCGACGATCAAGTATCGCTCCGCCACATATGTCTGACTCTGTCACCTCAGTCTCCACGACTAGCATCACCAATACACATCAGCAAGCAGACTTTCCTAGCGGCCGCTCACGCCCCCAGGCGTCAACATCTCACACAGCAGCTCACAGCTACTCCCTACGTAGCACTTCCCAAGTGGATTTGAGCAAAGTTGAGCGTCCGCTCTCCCCTACCCCCTCAGTCAGCCCCTCTTCTTCCAGCATCAGCACGAGTATAAGTCACAACCATCAGCTCCTGGTCCCTTATACTACGTGCACTGTTTGTCGGTTAACTGCCTTGGCCTGTGTCACCTGCTTATATGCCCTGGACTCGCAAACAGGAAACTATGGACTGATACGTACGTTGCGCCATGCTGTCGAGCTACGGTATCGAGATTCCTTCGACTTCAAGAATGCGCCGCAGTGCGCGACCCAGCCTACTACCACATAGGCATACGTATAAGTCCCTCACCCCAGCATCAACTCTGCTCCCCCTTCGCATTTCGGTATCCTGAAATTTAATTGCAACGGCTTATCCGGCAAAATTAATGAGGTTGTAAATTGCATGAGGCGATATAACATCAAAATCGTACACTGTTGCGGTCGTGCGAGAGGGCTTGGGAATGGTCTGGCATTCATCACTTATCAATCAGTGCAGTATCGTCTATTTGAACCTGACATCGACCCGAGGGACCACCTTAGAACGTCAAGGTATGGTTGTCCGGTCAGGCGATGTCGACCTTGAAATCATAAACATATACATACCTCCTGTCACCTGCTGTCCCAGGAATTCCCACCCCGACATTCGCGCGTTACTCAGGGGCGAGAATCGCGTCATCCTTGATGACTTCAACGCACACCACGACCTGTGGCACTCCAGCTTGCAGGCCGATGGTAGGGGGCAGGAGCTGGCTGACCAAAAAGACGATTCGACGTTCTGCACGGTAAATGGGGATGCCCCCACTAGAGTGGCGGTAAACTGCTCTAGCTCGCCAGACATCACCATAGGCAGCGCAGGTCTTATAAACTGCGTTGAATGGCGACCGATGCTGACGGTTGCTTCAGACCACCTACCCATAGCGCTCTCTATCGATCGCCCCACCGACTTTGTCACCGCCAGAAATCGCACGCACCACATCTTCAATAAAGCCGACTGGGAGGGTTTTCTCACCACCACAGAGAGCGCCTTCGCTGCTCTCCCCACCCCGTCTGACGTACGAGAAGGGGAAAAGGCGTTTCGTTTGGCCCTAATTTCAGCCTCCCATCAACACATTCCGTCAGGTAGAATAAAGGAAGTGTGTCCATTCCTCCCCGTCGAGGCAGCGGCCCTAGCAAATGAACGTGACCATATTAGACGCCTGGACCCTTCGGATCCTCAAATAAAGGATCTTAATGCGGAAATCAGACGCTTAGTAGATAAACACAAACACGCTAAGTGGGAAGAGCACCTAAGGTCTTGCAACCTCTCGGCTGGAGTTGGCAAATTATGGTCGACGGTGAAATCTTTGCCCAACCTGACTAAATCCAACGACAAAATATCCATCGCCTTCAGCGTTAAGGTTCAGTCAAAGCCTAAAAGATGCGCGAGCGCTTTCTGCCGACAATTTGTAATGCATCCTCCGTTGAACAAAGAGATTCGCCGAGCCACCAGGGAAGCGCATAAACACAAACACAGCGAGGCGCCCATTGCCATCTCCACAACAGAAGTTCATGAGGCAATTCGGAGATCTAGAAAAACCAAGTATATAGGCCCCGATGGCATTTCCATGCTGATGCTGAAACACCTGGGCGACGAAGGCATAAGATACCTTACACATATTTTCAACCTTTCCCTGTCCACCTTTGTCATTCCTGAAAGATGGAGACAGGCAAAGGTGGTCCTACTACTAAAGCCTGGCAATCCAGCTGCCGTAGGGGAGTCATATTGCCCGATATCACGTCTCTCGCCAGTAGTGAAGGTGTTGGAATCTATCTTATTACCGTATTTCATCGCAAACCTGCGGCTCGCCGAACATCAGCATGGCTTTTGCAAAAACCACAGCACCACCACCGCGCTGAACACCATCACCACTCAGATAGGGGACGGACCAAACCAAAAGCGTCCAAACCACAGGACAGTGCTAGTTTCGCTTGACTTTGCCAATGCTTTTGACACGGTCAACCATGCACAACTAATGAAAGACCTGCAAGACTCGTCCCCTGTCTTAAACGTTGGACTGCCAACTACCTGAGTGGCCGTCAATCGTCGATTGAATTCAGAGGCGCCAGATCAAAACCCAGAATAGTTAAACAAGGGGTGCCACAGGGTGGTGTCCTATCCCCGTTTCTGTTTAACTATTATGTATCGAAACTTCCCCCCGCCACCAGAGGGTGTCTCGATCGTCTCTTACGCTGACGATTGTACGATTCTGGCAAACTTCGCTGGTAGAAACCTGGCATTGTCACCAAATAAGTCCTCGGCAACGCTATTCACGACGTGGACAACGCAAGTGAACATGGAATTAGACGTCTACGTTGATAGTGTCAAGCTACCAACTGTCTCATACCCCAAAATCTCAGGGGTGACGTTTGATAACATGTTCAAATACCGCGCTCATGTAACCGCAATTGCCAATAAAGTCCAAAGCCGTAACAAAATCCTCAAGTCGCTAGCTGGCAGCACTTGGGGTAAAGACAAAGAAACGTTACTGGCTATATACAAAGCAATTGGTCAGCCGGTACTGAGCTACGCGAGGCCAATATGGTCGCCGGAGCTAGCTGGCACACTCTGGACGAGGCTTCTGGTCTGCCAGAACACCGCCCTTCGAACCGCCACTGGGTGTCTTCTTATGTCTCCTGAGCACCATCTCCATAATGAAGCGAAAATACTCGGCGTTATAGAGCATAATGAGAAGTTGACCAGGCAATTCCTGTTCAACTGCTGCAAACCACAGCATCCGAACAGACGCCTGGTCAACGAGAATCCGCCCCCCAGGAGAATAAGGAGCCATCTACGCAAACACTTCGATGAGTTCCGGCACCTGATTTCCACGCCGTTTGATCCTAAGGTGCACCGGCAGGCCCTCATCCACACGAATTCGGTAAATTCCTTTGTCGGCTCTCTCCCAGCGAACGCCGTTCTTCAGGCAACAACACCACCCGTTGCCGAGCTGGCCGCGAGCTGCCTAGGGAGACTAGGGTGATGCTGGCTCAACTCCGGTCTGGATATTGTAATAAGTTAAACTCTTACCTATCCAGACTGAACCCCAACTTGCCTAATGTGTGTCCGGCATGCGGCTTGTCCCCCCATAATACTAACCATCTTTTTGTCTGCTCAACCGAGCCTACTCTTCTAACACCCATATCCCTCTGGTCCACCCCTGTCGAAGCCGCTAGGTTTCTAGGACTTCCGTTAGAAGAGTTTGATGACATTACTGGGTAAGATACTGACTACCTAGGTAGGGCTAAGTAGCGCTACAACAACAACAATTGCGATTTATGTCACCACACGGTCCGTGAATCATATTTTTCGTTACGATTTCGAACAAACTTGGATCACTTGTCTTATCAGCTGAGATAATAGCATCAATTTAATCGCTCGTTATCTTTTCAACTAACCAAATCAAAATGCGAGCATGTGGTAAGCGGCGTTTCTGCCTTCGCACCGCACCGAACACTCCATGCTTTACAATGAAATTCATAAGCGATTGCAACTTTTGTCGAGATACTCTGGCCGTAATATCAAGTCCATCACTTGCACATTGTCCTGGATTTAAATTATCTCGCACTTCTTGAAATTTTGGATTGCAGGTAAAGGTGATGAATAAGTCCGGTCGACCGAAATAGCGAACGTAACACATTGCATCTTGGGCATACTAATGCACATTTCAATTTATTTAATCAATTTTGTACGGGTGAGACTATTGTCTCTTAAAGTACGTCAACATTGGATATCTAACATCTATAGGGTAAAACCGGGATAGATGCCCCACTTTTTGGAAAAGCTGCCTAAATTTGAAAATATTAGTTTTATTTGAATAATTTTTTTTGATATAGCTACTTAGTTCAATATTTTAATTTAATTATTTAAATTTTGGTTCACCTATCTTACACAGTTTTTCCAGAAATTAGTTTTTCCCGAAACCTTCTTTTTGAGGGATAGATGCCTACCTTAGGGATAGTTGACCCACCATGAAAAAATTGCGTAGGATAGATGCCCTTTATGGCATGTAAGCGAAACACACATTTCGAACGCAACGTAGTTCTACCCCTACTCAAAACCATAATAAATGAAACATGTTGGGTTTTTAATCTTTTAATTACTATCATTAGAAGATACCTAAATCTAGTATAAGGTACATCAATAGCCATACCTACCTTATTAAATTGAAGCGTTTGCTTTCAAGAATTGACATGCATGGTTATATATGTTTATTAAATTCAATTTTATAGGTACGTGTTTATTTAGAAAAAAATAAAAATTATTTTTATAAAAATAAATTTTACATGCAATCTTACACTAAAATAAAAACTACTTAGTAAATCTATAGGAAACTAGAGGCAGCCAATAGTTAGATAAACGTTTATTATATCCCGTAGGTACTACAAGATCTTGAATACATTCCCAGTGTCGCCTTTGCTGTTTTTTTAGCAGCATATCGTCGAATTAATGTCCTTCGTTTAAACAATTCTAGTTTTGATTGAAGCACCCTGTAATATATTAATTACAGCAGTGCTTTTGTTTAAGCGTATTTTATAAAAATTAATTTGTTTAAATAAACCATTGTGAAAGCACAAAAAAATCATTTTGTACTGCAACGCTATTGTGACTGACATTCATCCCACTTCAGAGCAGTGTTGCCAGAATCGGGGATATCGCCCTTTTTCGGGGATTTTCCGTCTGCCAATGTAATTTCGAAATGGTTTGGTATTTGTTTCTTTTAGGGGTTATTTGCAATCAAAGTGGCAAGTTTTCATGTGGTTGTTCTAATCACATTAGGCCGTCCTTAAAAATGTCCAAAAAATTGTTCTGCGCAGAAATGCTGAGTATGGCGTAGCCGATGTTGGACTGCCTGAGTGTTATTTTTTATAAGCAACTCGGAAAGGTGTTCTGCACACAAATACCAGGGATCCCCATCCGAATTGGGATCAGACCTGGGTCCTTTTTCCGGATTTTGATCATAATTTTTCACTGAAACAAAAAAATTAAAAAAGCGCCCCGGGATTCGTGATCCTGCGGCTAATACACGTTTTTTGAGCCCTCTCATATTTTTTAAAATTTTTTTGCAGTTGCCCCCTAAAGGAAACAAATACCAATGCTTTTTGGCTATAAAATCCCCAATTCATGATTTAAGCAACATCGTTTGTTTTTCCCCGCCGAGGAATAAACTCAGAGCAGCACTACAAAAATTTGAAGAGAAATGTTTTGTGTAATGATAACCTCTACATTTATCGCGCCATAGTTCTTTTTAGGTGTGTTTTTCCATGCTAGAAATAAATTTGGTACTCTTGAAACTATTTTGGTACAAAAAATAAATGTGAGTGGCAGCACCGCGTGGTGCAAGTCTTTGATTTTGATTAAAAAAGACAATGGTGACAGGACATTCTTTTCAAATGTTCAAATGCAGATGGCGCCGAAGATTGTCTAATGAACATCGTGCCACTACTTCCTGCAGGTGAAGTGCGTTTTCACATGCAGATAGCGCCGAAGATTAACTAACGAACGTCATGCTATAATCCACTAGTGAACATCATGCTATAATCCACTACTTCCTCTAATATCTGTGGCAATAAGACTAAACGACTAAACTCAAGAAAGGACGATAAATGGGATTTATGAAATTAAGCAATATTTTTGATTTTTTTTTGGTATAATGCATTGTTAGCGAAGCCTGAACGATGATGAAAATTGCAAAACCACAGCTCAACTGCAAGTTAGTTCAAAATCCAAAGCAAAATCTCTGGAAATGAAAGTTTTCAAATATCTCTACCCGTGCGCCACCTATCGGAATATTTTTTTTGTTATATTGGGGGGCGGGGTTGGTCAGAAAAATAAACGTGGATTTGAGCAAAGTTGAGCGTCCGCTCTCCCCTACCCCCTCAGTCAGCCCCTCTTCTTCCAGCATCAGCACGAGTATAAGTCACAACCATCAGCTCCTGGTCCCTTATACTACGTGCACTGTTTGTCGGTTAACTGCCTTGGCCTGTGTCACCTGCTTATATGCCCTGGACTCGCAAACAGGAAACTATGGACTGATACGTACGTTGCGCCATGCTGTCGAGCTACGGTATCGAGATTCCTTCGACTTCAAGAATGCGCCGCAGTGCGCGACCCAGCCTACTACCACATAGGCATACGTATAAGTCCCTCACCCCAGCATCAACTCTGCTCCCCCTTCGCATTTCGGTATCCTGAAATTTAATTGCAACGGCTTATCCGGCAAAATTAATGAGGTTGTAAATTGCATGAGGCGATATAACATCAAAATCGCCGCGATACAGGAGACAAAGCTTGGTGGAAGGTCGACTCCTCAGACCTGCAACGGTTACAACGTACACCGTTGCGGTCGTGCGAGAGGGCTTGGGAATGGTCTGCCATTCATCACTTAACAATCAGTGCAGTATCGTCTATTTGAACCTGACATCGACCCGAGGGACCACCTTAGAACGTCAAGGTATGGTTGTCCGGTCAGGCGATGTCGACCTTGAAATCATAAACATATACATACCTCCTGTCACCTGCTGTCCCAGGAATTCCCACCCCGACATTCGCGCGTTACTCAGGGGCGAGAATCGCGTCATCCTTGATGACTTCAACGCACACCACGACCTGTGGCACTCCAGCTTGCAGGCCGATGGTAGGGGGCAGGAGCTGGCTGACCAAAAAGACGATTCGACGTTCTGCACGGTAAATGGGGATGACCCCACTAGAGTGGCGGTAAACTGCTCTAGCTCGCCAGACATCACCATAGGCAGCGCAGGTCTTATAAACTGCGTTGAATGGCGACCGATGCTGACGGTTGCTTCAGACCACCTACCCATAGCGCTCTCTATCGATCGCCCCACCGACTTTGTCACCGCCAGAAATCGCACGCACCACATCTTCAATAAAGCCGACTGGGAGGGTTTTCTCACCACCACAGAGAGCGCCTTCGCTGCTCTCCCCACCCCGTCTGACGTACGAGAAGGGGAAAAGGCGTTTCGTTTGGCCCTAATTTCAGCCTCCCATCAACACATTCCGTCAGGTAGAATAAAAGAAGTGTGTCCATTCCTCCCCGCAGAGGCAGCGGCCCTAGCAAATGAACGAGACCATATTAGACGCCTGGACCCTTCGGATCCTCAAATAAAGGATCTTAATGCGGAAATCAGACGCTTAGTAGATAAACACAAACACGCTAAGTGGGAAGAGCACCTAAGGTCTTGCAACCTCTCGGCTGGAGTTGGCAAATTATGGTCGACGGTGAAATCTTTGCCCAACCTGACTAAATCCAACGACAAAATATCCATCGCCTTCAGCGTTAAGGTTCAGTCAAAGCCTAAAAGATGCGCGAGCGCTTTCTGCCGACAATTTGTAATGCATCCTCCGTTGAACAAAGAGATTCGCCGAGCCACCAGGGAAGCGCATAAACACAAACACAGCGAGGCGCCCATTGCCATCTCCACAACAGAAGTTCATGAGGCAATTCGGAGATCTAGAAAAACCAAGTATATAGGCCCCGATGGTATTTCCATGCTGATGCTGAAACACCTGGGCGACGAAGGCATAAGATACCTTACACATATTTTCAACCTTTCCCTGTCCACCTTTGTCATTCCTGAAAGATGGAGACAGGCAAAGGTGGTCCTACTACTACAGCCTGGCAATCCAGCTGCCGTAGGGGAGTCATATTGCCCGATATCACGTCTCTCGCCAGTAGTGAAGGTGTTGGAATCTATCTTATTACCGTATTTCATCGCAAACCTGCGGCTCGCCGAACATCAGCATGGCTTTTGCAAAAACCACAGCACCACCACCGCGCTGAACACCATCACCACTCAGATAGGGGACGGACCAAACCAAAAGCGTCCAAACCACAGGACAGTGCTAGTTTCGCTTGACTTTGCCAATGCTTTTGACACGGTCAACCATGCACAACTAATAAAAGACCTGCAAGACTCGTCCCCTGTCTTAAACGTTGGACTGCCAACTACCTGAGTGGCCGTCAATCGTCGATTGAATTCAGAGGCGCCAGATCAAAACCCAGAATAGTTAAACAAGGGGTGCCACAGGGTGGTGTCCTATCCCCGTTTCTGTTTAACTATTATGTATCGAAACTTCCCCCCGCCACCAGAGGGTGTCTCGATCGTCTCTTACGCTGACGATTGTACGATTCTGGCAAACTTCGCTGGTAGAAACCTGGCATTGTCACCAAATAAGTCCTCGGCAACGCTATTCACGACGTGGACAACGCAAGTGAACATGGAATTAGACGTCTACGTTGATAGTGTCAAGCTACCAACTGTCTCATACCCCAAAATCTCAGGGGTGACGTTTGATAACATGTTCAAATACCGCGCTCATGTAACCGCAATTGCCAATAAAGTCCAAAGCCGTAACAAAATCCTCAAGTCGCTAGCTGGCAGCACTTGGGGTAAAGACAAAGAAACGTTACTGGCTATATACAAAGCAATTGGTCAGCCGGTACTGAGCTACGCGAGGCCAATATGGTCGCCGGAGCTAGCTGGCACACTCTGGACGAGGCTTCTGGTCTGCCAGAACACCGCCCTTCGAACCGCCACTGGGTGTCTTCTTATGTCTCCTGAGCACCATCTCCATAATGAAGCGAAAATACTCTGCGTTATAGAGCATAATGAGAAGTTGACCAGGCAATTCCTGTTCAACTGCTGCAAACCACAGCATCCGAACAGACGCCTGGTCAACGAGAATCCGCCCCCCAGGAGAATAAGGAGCCATCTACGCAAACACTTCGATGAGTTCCGGCACCTGATTTCCACGCCGTTTGATCCTAAGGTGCACCGGCAGGCCCTCATCCACACGAATTCGGTAAATTCCTTTGTCGGCTCTCTCCCAGCGAACGCCGTTCTTCAGGCAACAACACCACCCGTTGCCGAGCTGGCCGCGAGCTGCCTAGGGAGACTAGGGTGATGCTGGCTCAACTCCGGTCTGGATATTGTAATAAGTTAAACTCTTACCTATCCAGACTGAACCCCAACTTGCCTAATGTGTGTCCGGCATGCGGCTTGTCCCCCCATAATACTAACCATCTTTTTGTCTGCTCAACCGAGCCTACTCTTCTAACACCCATATCCCTCTGGTCCACCCCTGTCGAAGCCGCTAGGTTTCTAGGACTTCCGTTAGAAGAGTTTGATGACATTACTGGGTAAGATACTGACTACCTAGGTAGGGCTAAGTAGCGCTACAACAACAACAATTGCGATTTATGTCACCACACGGTCCGTGAATCATATTTTTCGTTACGATTTCGAACAAACTTGGATCACTTGTCTTATCAGCTGAGATAATAGCATCAATTTAATCGCTCGTTATCTTTTCAACTAACCAAATCAAAATGCGAGCATGTGGTAAGCGGCGTTTCTGCCTTCGCACCGCACCGAACACTCCATGCTTTACAATGAAATTCATAAGCGATTGCAACTTTTGTCGAGATACTCTGGCCGTAATATCAAGTCCATCACTTGCACATTGTCCTGGATTTAAATTATCTCGCACTTCTTGAAATTTTGGATTGCAGGTAAAGGTGATGAATAAGTCCGGTCGACCGAAATAGCGAACGTAACACATTGCATCTTGGGCATACTAATGCACATTTCAATTTATTTAATCAATTTTGTACGGGTGAGACTATTGTCTCTTAAAGTACGTCAACATTGGATATCTAACATCTATAGGGTAAAACCGGGATAGATGCCCCACTTTTTGGAAAAGCTGCCTAAATTTGAAAATATTAGTTTTATTTGAATAATTTTTTTTAATATAGCTACTTAGTTCAATATTTTAATTTAATTATTTAAATTTTGGTTCACCTATCTTACACAGTTTTTCCAGAAATTAGTTTTTCCCGAAACCTTCTTTTTGAGGGATAGATGCCTACCTTAGGGATAGTTGACCCACCATGAAAAAATTGCGTAGGATAGATGCCCTTTATGGCATGTAAGCGAAACACACATATCGAACGCAACGTAGTTCTACCCCTACTCAAAACCATAATAAATGAAACATGTTGGGTTTTTAATCTTTTAATTACTATCATTAGAAGATACCTAAATCTAGTATAAGGTACATCAATAGCCATACCTACCTTATTAAATTGAAGCGTTTGCTTTCAAGAATTGACATGCATGGTTATGTTTATTAAATTCAATTTTATAGGTACGTGTTTATTTAGAAAAAAATAAAAATTATTTTTATAAAAATACATTTTACATGCAATATTACACTAAAATAAAAACTACTTAGTAAATCTATAGGAAACTAGAGGCAGCCAATAGTTAGATAAACGTTTATTATATCCCGTAGGTACTACAAGATCTTGAATACATTCCCAGTGTCGCCTTTGCTGTTTTTTTAGCAGCATATCGTCGAATTAATGTCCTTCGTTTAAACAATTCTAGTTTTGATTGAAGCACCCTGTAATATATTAATTACAGCAGTGCTTTTGTTTAAGCGTATTTTATAAAAATTAATTTGTTTAAATAAACCATTGTGAAAGCACAAAAAAATCATTTTGTACTGCAACGCTATTGTGACTGACATTCATCCCACTTCAGAGCAGTGTTGCCAGAATCGGGGATATCGCCCTTTTTCGGGGATTTTCCGTCTGCCAATGTAATTTCGAAATGGTTTGGTATTTGTTTCTTTTAGGGGTTATTTGCAATCAAAGTGGCAAGTTTTCATGTGGTTGTTCTAATCACATTAGGCCGTCCTTAAAAATGTCCAAAAAATTGTTCTGCGCAGAAATGCTGAGTATGGCGTAGCCGATGTTGGACTGCCTGAGTGTTATTTTTTATAAGCAACTCGGAAAGGTGTTCTGCACACAAATACCAGGAATCCCCATCCGAATTGGGATCGGACCTGGGTCCTTTTTCCGGATTTTGATCATAATTTTTCACTGAAACAAAAAAATTAAAAAAGCGCCCCGGGATTCGTGATCCTGCGGCTAATACACGTTTTTTGAGCCCTCTCATATTTTTTAAAATTTTTTTTGCAGTTGCCCCCTAAAGGAAACAAATACCAATGCTTTTTGGCTATAAAATCCCCAATTCATGATTTAAGCAACATCGTTTGTTTTTCCCCGCCGAGGAATAAACTCAGAGCAGCACTACAAAAATTTGAAGAGAAATGTTTTTGAAGGTTCTAATGATAACCTCTACATTTATCGCGCCATAGTTCTTTTTAGGTGTGTTTTTCCATGCTAGAAATAAATTTGGTACTCTTGAAACTATTTTGGTACAAAAAATAAATGTGAGTGGCAGCACCGCGTGGTGCAAGTCATTGATTTTGATTAAAAAAGACAATGGTGACAGGACATTCTTTTCAAATGTTCAAATGCAGATGGCGCCGAAGATTGTCTAATGAACATCGTGCCACTACTTCCTGCAGGTGAAGTGCGTTTTCACATGCAGATAGCGCCGAAGATTAACTAACGAACGTCATGCTATAATCCACTAGTGAACATCATGCTATAATCCACTACTTCCTCTAATATCTGTGGCAATAAGACTAAACGACTAAACTCAAGAAAGGACGATAAATGGGATTTATGAAATTAAGCAATATTTTTGATTTTTTTTTGGTATAATGCATTGTTAGCGAAGCCTGAACGATGATGAAAATTGCAAAACCACAGCTCAACTGCAAGTTAGTTCAAAATCCAAAGCAAAATCTCTGGAAATGAAAGTTTTCAAATATCTCTACCCGTGCGCCACCTATCGGAATATTTTTTTTGTTATATTGGGGGGCGGGGTTGGTCAGAAAAATAAACGATGATGAAAATTTCAAGATTCTACCTCAACGGGAAGTTCGTTGAAAAACGAATTAATCGACACCGAAAACAGACCTTCGCATTTCTTTTGTAATGTTCATTGACTAATGAAATAAATAAATAAATAGAGCGACTCACGCGCCACCTAGTGGGTCCAATTTTTTTTGCACATTTGGAAATTGATTAAGTAACACACACGTAAAATAATAGGTTGTAGATGTCGCTGAGGGTAGGGGTGAAATTCTTTGCGCAAGGTGCGCACGGGTCCATCTAGTTTTACTATAATAAGTGCACTAAGTTTTCTTATTTGATGTGGTTAATTTGTAACAGATGCATCCATTAATGTAGCGTCCCAATGATTATCGTGTTCAAGTAAACATAGCTCTTCGCATGCTTGCCGATGTGTATTACAAAGACGTCCATTAACTCTCTTCAAAATGATGTCAGTCCTCGTACTTAAAAATACATTGGGATGGCCATCTACCGAGGTTCCTCTCTTACATTTCTCCCATGACTTCGATGATGCATCCCATGTAAAATATTTGGAACTTCAGAATATTATAATGAGCGTGCATAGTTAATGTTGCAGGTGATGAGCGCTCTGTTATTTTTGCGGTTGTATTATATGTAGAAAAGACAAGATGTCCGTTTTCCAAATGAATAACAACTGGAAAACGATGATGTTTGGGGAAGGGTTACACCAGAGCCGACCATTTCACTGCCTTTGCTAACATAATTACATTGATATGTGCACTGTATGCTTTGGACAGTAATAACGAATATGGAACCATCCATTGGTTATCAGTTTCCCTATCTAGATGATAAGTTTTAATAATTGACGTCTTTCCACCATTCTCTGTCGCTCTACGACGGCATAATGAATAACCATCATTTGCCGTCATTGTTTCGGCTAAAAAATTTCTCGAATATCTCTTTGTGCATTTACGATCAACCATACCTGGAGAATTGCGATTTATCATTCCCACGACAGCCGGTTCTACGTACCGGAATGACTCCCCGACCAAGGGCTGTTATTTCGCTACCCCCTGCCTAAACCGTCAGTTATCCCCCCCCCCGGGGGGCTCCGCGCTGGTATTGAATCCAACCCGGGACCAAGAGAATGGATCTGCTGTATATGCTAGAAGAAAATCTATGTGAAACGTTCACATTCAGTACAATGCTCTAATTGTAATAGATGGTTGCATCTAACTAGTTGCTCCGGACTAAATCCCTCTACGTATAGACCCGCTAGTTTTTATAGAACTTTGTGGCCCCCTGCTGTTCACGTCCTACGACGTCCTGTGGCCGTCGACGATCAAGTATCGCTCCGCCACATATGTCTGACTCTGTCACCTCAGTCTCCACGACTAGCATCACCAATACACATCAGCAAGTAGACTTTCCTAGCGGCCGCTCACGCCCCCAGGCGTCAACATCTCACACAGCAGCTCACAGCTACTCCCTACGTAGCATTTCCCAAGTGGATTTGAGCAATGTTGAGCGTCCGCTCTCCCCTACCCCCTCAGTCAGCCCCTCTTCTTCCAGCATCAGCACGAGTATAAGTCACAACCATCAGCTCCTGGTCCCTTATACTACGTGCACTGTATGTCGGTTAACTGCTTTGGCCTGTGTCACCTGCTTATATGCTCTGGACTCGCAAACAGGAAACTATGGACTGATACGTACGTTGCGCCATGCTGTCGAGCTACGGTATCGAGATTCCTTCGACTTCAAGAATGCGCCGCAGTGCGCGACTCAGCCTACTACCACATAGGCATACGTATAAGTCCCTCACCCCAGCATCAACTCTGCTCCCCCTTCGCATTTCGGTATCCTGAAATTTAATTGCAACGGCTTATCCGGCAAAATTAATGAGGTTGTAAATTGCATGAGGCGATATAACATCAAAATCGCCCTGATACAGGAGACAAAGCTTGGTGGAAGGTCGACTCCTCAGACCTGCAACGGCTACAACGTACACCGTTGCGATCGTGCGAGAGGGCTTGGGAATGGTCTGGCATTCATCAGCTATCAATCAGTGCAGTATCGTCTATTTGAACCTGACATCGACCCGAGGGACCACCTTAGAACGTCAAGGTATGGTTGTCCGGTCAGGCGATGTCGACCTTGAAATCATAAACATATACATACCTCCTGTCACCTGCTGTCCCAGGAATTCCCACCCCGACTCAGGGGCGAGAATCGCGTCATCCTTGATTACTTCAACGCACACCACGACCTGTGGCACTCCAGCTTGCAGGCCGATGGTAGGGGGCAGGAGCTGGCTGACCAAAAAGACGATTCGATGTTCTGCACGGTAAATGGGGATGCCCCCACTAGAGTGGCGGTAAACTGCTCTAGCTCGCCAGACATCTCCATAGGCAGCGCAGGTCTTATAAACTGCGTTGAATGGCGACCGATGCTGACGCTTGCTTCAGACCACCTACCCATAGCGCCCGTTGCCGAGCTGGCGCCTTCGCTGCTCTCCCCACCCCGTCTGACGTACGAGAAGGGGAAAAGGCGTTTCGTTTGGCCCTAATTTCAGCCTCCCATCAACACATTCCGTCAGGTAGAATAAAGGAAGTGTGTCCATTCCTCCCCGCAGAGGCAGCGGCCCTAGCAAATGAACGTGACCATATTAGACGCCTGGACCCTTCGGATCCTCAAATAAAGGATCTTAATGCGGAAATCAGACGCTTAGTAGATAAACACAAACACGCTAAGTGAGAAGAGCACCTAAGGTCTTGCAACCTCTTGGCTGGAGTTGGCAAATTATGGTCGACGGTGAAATCTTTGCCCAACCTGACTAAATCCAACGACAAAATATCCATCGCCTTCAGCGTTATAACACAAACACAGCGAGGCGCCCATTGCCATCTCCACAACACAGTTCATGAGGCAATTCGGAGATCTAGAAAAACCAAGTATATAGGCCCCGATGGCATTTCCATGCTGATGCTGAAACACCTGGGCGACGAAGGCATAAGATACCTTACACATATTTTCAACCTTTCCCTGTCCACCTTTGTCATTCCTGAAAGATGGAGACAGGCAAAGGTGGTCCTACTACTAAAGCCTGGCAAGCCAGCTGCCGTAGGGGAGTCATATTGCCCGATATCACGTCTCTCGCCAGTAGTGAAGGTGTTGGAATCTATCTTATTACCGTATTTCATCGCAAACCTGCGGCTCGCCGAACATCAGCATGGCTTTTGCAAAAACCACAGCACCACCACCGCGCTGAACACCATCACCACTCAGATAGGGGACGGACCAAACCAAAAGCGTCCAAACCACAGGACAGTGCTAGTTTCGCTTGACTTTGCCAATGCTTTTGACACGGTCAACCATGCACAACTAATGAAAGACCTGCAAGACTCGTCCCCTGTCTTAAACGTTGGACTGCCAACTACCTGAGTGGCCGTCAATCGTCGATTGAATTCAGAGGCGCCAGATCAAAACCCAGAATAGTTAAACAAGGGGTGCCACAGGGTGGTGTCCTATCCCCGTTTCTGTTTAACTATTATGTATCGAAACTTCCCCCCGCCACCAGAGGGTGTCTCGATCGTCTCTTACGCTGACGATTGTACGATTCTGGCAAACAGGCCCCTCCGTTGAAGAACTCTGCTCTCGCATTAATGCATACCTCCCAGCCGTGTCCGAATTTTTCGCTGGTAGAAACCTGGCATTGTCACCAAATAAGTCCTCGGCAACGCTATTCACGACGTGGACAACGCAAGTGAACATGGAATTAGACGTCTACGTTGATAGTGTCAAGCTACCAACTGTCTCATACCCCAAAATCTCAGGGGTGACGTTTGATAACATGTTCAAATACCGCGCTCATGTAACCGCAATTGCCAATAAAGTCCAAAGCAAAGTACTGAGCTACGCGAGGCCAATATGGTCGCCGCAGCTAGCTGGCACACTCTGGACGAGGCTTCAGGTCTGCCAGAATACCGCCCTTCGAACCGCCACTGGGTGTCTTCTTATGTCTCCTGAGCACCATCTCCAGAATGAAGCGAAAATACTCGGCGTTATAGAGCATAGTGAGATGTTGACCAACTGTTCAACTGCTGCAAACCACAGCATCCGAACAGACGCCTGGTCAACGAGAATCCGCCCTCCAGGAGAATAAGGAGCCATCTACGCAAACACTTCGATGAGTTCCGGCACCTGATTTCCACGCCGTTTGATCCTAAGGTGCACCGGCAGGCCCTCATCCACACGAATTCGGTAAATTCCTTTGTCGGCTCTCTCCCAGCGAACGCCGTTCTTCAGGCAACAACACCACCCGTTGCCGAGCTGGCCGCGAGCTGCCTAGGGAGACTAGGGTGATGCTGGCTCAACTCCGGTCTGGATATTGTAATAAGTTAAACTCTTACCTATCCAGACTGAACCCCAACTTGCCTAATGTGTGTCCGGCATGCGGCTTGTCCCCCCATAATACTAACCATCTTTTTGTCTGCTCAACCGAGCCTACTCTTCTAACACCCATATCCCTCTGGTCCACCCCTGTCGAAGCCGCTAGGTTTCTAGGACTTCTGTTAGAAGAGTTTGATGACATTACTGGGTAAGATACTGACTACCTAGGTAGGGCTAAGTAGCGCTACAACAACAACGCTACAACAACAACAACAATTGCGATTTATGTCACCACACGGTCCGTGAATCATATTTTTCGTTACGATTTCGAACAAACTTGGATCACTTGTCTTATCAGCTGAGATAATAGCATCAGTAAGCGGCGTTTCTGCCTTCGCACCGCACCGAACACTCCATGCTTTACAATGAAATTCATAAGCGATTGCAACTTTTGTCGAGATACTCTGGCCGTAATATCAAGTCCATCACTTGCACATTGTCCTGGATTTAAATTATCTCGCACTTCTTGAAATTTTGGATTGCAGGTAAAGGTGATGAATAAGTCCGGTCGACCGAAATAGCGAACGTAACACATTGCATCTTGGGCATACTAATGCACATTTCAATTTATTTAATCAATTTTGTACGGGTGAGACTATTGTCTCTTAAAGTACGTCAACATTGGATATCTAACATCTATAGGGTAAAACCGGGATAGATGCCCCACTTTTTGGAAAAGCTGCCTAAATTTGAAAATATTAGTTTTATTTGAATAATTTTTTTTAATATAGCTACTTAGTTCAATATTTTAATTTAATTATTTAAATTTTGGTTCACCTATCTTACACAGTTTTTCCAGAAATTAGTTTTTCCCGAAACCTTCTTTTTGAGGGATAGATGCCTACCTTAGGGATAGTTGACCCACCATGAAAAAATTGCGTAGGATAGATGCCCTTTATGGCATGTAAGCGAAACACACATATCGAACGCAACGTAGTTCTACCCCTACTCAAAACCATAATAAATGAAACATGTTGGGTTTTTAATCTTTTAATTACTATCATTAGAAGATACCTAAATCTAGTATAAGGTACATCAATAGCCATACCTACCTTATTAAATTGAAGCGTTTGCTTTCAAGAATTGACATGCATGGTTATGTTTATTAAATTCAATTTTATAGGTACGTGTTTATTTAGAAAAAAATAAAAATTATTTTTATAAAAATACATTTTACATGCAATATTACACTAAAATAAAAACTACTTAGTAAATCTATAGGAAACTAGAGGCAGCCAATAGTTAGATAAACGTTTATTATATCCCGTAGGTACTACAAGATCTTGAATACATTCCCAGTGTCGCCTTTGCTGTTTTTTTAGCAGCATATCGTCGAATTAATGTCCTTCGTTTAAACAATTCTAGTTTTGATTGAAGCACCCTGTAATATATTAATTACAGCAGTGCTTTTGTTTAAGCGTATTTTATAAAAATTAATTTGTTTAAATAAACCATTGTGAAAGCACAAAAAAATCATTTTGTACTGCAACGCTATTGTGACTGACATTCATCCCACTTCAGAGCAGTGTTGCCAGAATCGGGGATATCGCCCTTTTTCGGGGATTTTCCGTCTGCCAATGTAATTTCGAAATGGTTTGGTATTTGTTTCTTTTAGGGGTTATTTGCAATCAAAGTGGCAAGTTTTCATGTGGTTGTTCTAATCACATTAGGCCGTCCTTAAAAATGTCCAAAAAATTGTTCTGCGCAGAAATGCTGAGTATGGCGTAGCCGATGTTGGACTGCCTGAGTGTTATTTTTTATAAGCAACTCGGAAAGGTGTTCTGCACACAAATACCAGGAATCCCCATCCGAATTGGGATCGGACCTGGGTCCTTTTTCCGGATTTTGATCATAATTTTTCACTGAAACAAAAAAATTAAAAAAGCGCCCCGGGATTCGTGATCCTGTATTAGCCATACACGTTTTTTGAGCCCTCTCATATTTTTTAAAATTTTTTTTGCAGTTGCCCCCGAAAGGAAACAAATACCAATGCTTTTTGGCTATAAAATCCCCAATTCATGATTTAAGCAACATCGTTTGTTTTTCCCCGCCGAGGAATAAACTCAGAGCAGCACTACAAAAATTTGAAGAGAAATGTTTTTGAAGGTTCTAATGATAACCTCTACATTTATCGCGCCATAGTTCTTTTTAGGTGTGTTTTTCCATGCTAGAAATAAATTTGGTACTCTTGAAACTATTTTGGTACAAAAAATAAATGTGAGTGGCAGCACCGCGTGGTGCAAGTCTTTGATTTTGAGAAAAAAAGACAATGGTGACAGGACATTCTTTTCAAATGTTCAAATGCAGATGGCGCCGAAGATTGTCTAATGAACATCGTGCCACTACTTCCTGCAGGTGAAGTGCGTTTTCACATGCAGATAGCGCCGAAGATTAACTAACGAACGTCATGCTATAATCCACTACTGAACATCATGCTATAATCCACTACTTCCTCTAATATCTGTGGCAATAAGACTAAACGACTAAACTCAAGAAAGGACGATAAATGGGATTTATGAAATTAAACAATATTTTTGATTTTTTTTTGGTATAATGCATTGTTAGCGAAGCCTGAACGATGATGAAAATTGCAAAACCACAGCTCAACTGCAAGTTAGTTCAAAATCCAAAGCAAAATCTCTGGAAATGAAAGTTTTCAAATATCTCTACCCGTGCGCCACCTATCGGAATATTTTTTTTATTATTTTGGGGGGCGGGGTTGGTCAGAAAAATAAACGATGATGAAAATTTCAAGATTCTACCTCAACGGGAAGTTCGTTGAAAAACGAATTAATCGACACCGAAAACAGACCTTCGCATTTCTTTTGTAATGTTCATTGACTAATGAAATAAATAAATAAATAGAGCGACTCACGCGCCACCTAGTGGGTCCAATTTTTTTTGCACATTTGGAAATTGATTAAGTAACACACACGTAAAATAATAGGTTGTAGATGTCGCTGAGGGTAGGGGTGAAATTCTTTGCGCAAGGTGCGCACGGGTCCATCTAGTTTTACTATAATAAGTGCACTAAGTTTTCTTATTTGATGTGGTTAATTTGTAACAGATGCATCCATTAATGTAGCGTCCCAATGATTATCGTGTTCAAGTAAACATAGCTCTTCGCATGCTTGCCGATGTGTATTACAAAGACGTCCATTAACTCTCTTCAAAATGATGTCAGTCCTCGTACTTAAAAATACATTGGGATGGCCATCTACCGAGGTTCCTCTCTTACATTTCTCCCATGACTTCGATGATGCATCCCATGTAAAATATTTGGAACTTCAGAATATTATAATGAGCGTGCATAGTTAATGTTGCAGGTGATGAGCGCTCTGTTATTTTTGCGGTTGTATTATATGTAGAAAAGACAAGTTGTCCGTTTTCCAAATGAATAACAACTGGAAAACGATGATGTTTGGGGAAGGGTTACACCAGAGCCGACCATTTCACTGCCTTTGCTAACATAATTACATTGATATGTGCACTGTATGCTTTGGACAGTAATAACGAATATGGAACCATCCATTGGTTATCAGTTTCCCTATCTAGATGATAAGTTTTAATAATTGACGTCTTTCCACCATTCTCTGTCGCTCTACGACGGCATAATGAATAACCATCATTTGCCGTCATTGTTTCGGCTAAAAAATTTCTCGAATATCTCTTTGTGCATTTACGATCAACCATACCTGGAGAATTGCGATTTATCATTCCCACGACAGCCGGTTCTACGTACCGGAATGACTCCCCGACCAAGGGCTGTTATTTCGCTACCCCCTGCCTAAACCGTCAGTTATCCCCCCCCCCCCCCCGGGGGGCTCCGCGCTGGTATTGAATCCAACCCGGGACCAAGAGAATGGATCTGCTGTATATGCTAGAAGAAAATCTATGTGAAACGTTCACATTCAGTACAATGCTCTAATTTGAATAGATGGTTGCATCTAACTAGTTGCTCCGGACTAAATCCCTGTACGTATAGACCCGCTAGTTTTTATAGAACTTTGTGGCCCCCTGCTGTTCACGTCCTACGACGTCCTGTGGCCGTCGACGATCAAGTATCGCTCCGCCACATATGTCTGACTCTGTCACCTCAGTCTCCACGACTAGCATCACCAATACACATCAGCAAGTAGACTTTCCTAGCGGCCGCTCACGCCCCCAGGCGTCAACATCTCACACAGCAGCTCACAGCTACTCCCTACGTAGCATTTCCCAAGTGGATTTGAGCAATGTTGAGCGTCCGCTCTCCCCTACCCCCTCAGTCAGCCCCTCTTCTTCCAGCATCAGCACGAGTATAAGTCACAACCATCAGCTCCTGGTCCCTTATACTACGTGCACTGTATGTCGGTTAACTGCTTTGGCCTGTGTCACCTGCTTATATGCTCTGGACTCGCAACCAGGAAACTATGGACTGATACGTACGTTGCGCCATGCTGTCGAGCTACGGTATCGAGATTCCTTCGACTTCAAGAATGCGCCGCAGTGCGCGACTCAGCCTACTACCACATAGGCATACGTATAAGTCCCTCACCCCAGCATCAACTCTGCTCCCCCTTCGCATTTCGGTATCCTGAAATTTAATTGCAACGGCTTATCCGGCAAAATTAATGAGGTTGTAAATTGCATGAGGCGATATAACATCAAAATCGCCGCGATACAGGAGACAAAGCTTGGTGGAAGGTCGACTCCTCAGACCTGCAACGGTTACAACGTACACCGTTGCGATCGTGCGAGAGGGCTTGGGAATGGTCTGGCATTCATCACCTATCAATCAGTGCAGTATCGTCTATTTGAACCTGACATCGACCCGAGGGACCACCTTAGAACGTCAAGGTATGGTTGTCCGGTCAGGCGATGTCGACCTTGAAATCATAAACATATACATACCTCCTGTCACCTGCTGTCCCAGGAATTCCCACCCCGACTCAGGGGCGAGAATCGCGTCATCCTTGATTACTTCAACGCACACCACGACCTGTGGCACTCCAGCTTGCAGGCCGATGGTAGGGGGCAGGAGCTGGCTGACCAAAAAGACGATTCGATGTTCTGCACGGTAAATGGGGATGCCCCCACTAGAGTGGCGGTAAACTGCTCTAGCTCGCCAGACATCTCCATAGGCAGCGCAGGTCTTATAAACTGCGTTGAATGGCGACCGATGCTGACGCTTGCTTCAGACCACCTACCCATAGCGCCCGTTGCCGAGCTGGCGCCTTCGCTGCTCTCCCCACCCCGTCTGACGTACGAGAAGGGGAAAAGGCGTTTCGTTTGGCCCTAATTTCAGCCTCCCATCAACACATTCCGTCAGGTAGAATAAAGGAAGTGTGTCCATTCCTCCCCGCAGAGGCAGCGGCCCTAGCAAATGAACGTGACCATATTAGACGCCTGGACCCTTCGGATCCTCAAATAAAGGATCTTAATGCGGAAATCAGACGCTTAGTAGATAAACACAAACACGCTAAGTGAGAAGAGCACCTAAGGTCTTGCAACCTCTCGGCTGGAGTTGGCAAATTATGGTCGACGGTGAAATCTTTGCCCAACCTGACTAAATCCAACGACAAAATATCCATCGCCTTCAGCGTTATAACACAAACACAGCGAGGCGCCCATTGCCATCTCCACAACACAGTTCATGAGGCAATTCGGAGATCTAGAAAAACCAAGTATATAGGCCCCGATGGCATTTCCATGCTGATGCTGAAACACCTGGGCGACGAAGGCATAAGATACCTTACACATATTTTCAACCTT
The DNA here is from genome assembly GCA_951509765.1 of Sphenella marginata. Taxonomy (NCBI): domain Eukaryota; kingdom Metazoa; phylum Arthropoda; class Insecta; order Diptera; family Tephritidae; genus Sphenella; species Sphenella marginata. Next base: position 42,024,590 of record OX608080.1, read on the forward strand.
TCCCTGTCCACCTTTGTCATTCCTGAAAGATGGAGACAGGCAAAGGTGGTCCTACTACTAAAGCCTGGCAAGCCAGCTGCCGTAGGGGAGTCATATTGCCCGATATCACGTCTCTCGCCAGTAGTGAAGGTGTTGGAATCTATCTTATTACCGTATTTCATCGCAAACCTGCGGCTCGCCGAACATCAGCATGGCTTTTGCAAAAACCACAGCACCACCACCGCGCTGAACACCATCACCACTCAGATAGGGGACGGACCAAACCAAAAGCGTCCAAACCACAGGACAGTGCTAGTTTCGCTTGACTTTGCCAATGCTTTTGACACGGTCAACCATGCACAACTAATGAAAGACCTGCAAGACTCGTCCCCTGTCTTAAACGTTGGACTGCCAACTACCTGAGTGGCCGTCAATCGTCGATTGAATTCAGAGGCGCCAGATCAAAACCCAGAATAGTTAAACAAGGGGTGCCACAGGGTGGTGTCCTATCCCCGTTTCTGTTTAACTATTATGTATCGAAACTTCCCCCCGCCACCAGAGGGTGTCTCGATCGTCTCTTACGCTGACGATTGTACGATTCTGGCAAACAGGCCCCTCCGTTGAAGAACTCTGCTCTCGCATTAATGCATACCTCCCAGCCGTGTCCGAATTTTTCGCTGGTAGAAACCTGGCATTGTCACCAAATAAGTCCTCGGCAACGCTATTCACGACGTGGACAACGCAAGTGAACATGGAATTAGACGTCTACGTTGATAGTGTCAAGCTACCAACTGTCTCATACCCCAAAATCTCAGGGGTGACGTTTGATAACATGTTCAAATACCGCGCTCATGTAACCGCAATTGCCAATAAAGTCCAAAGCAAAGTACTGAGCTACGCGAGGCCAATATGGTCGCCGCAGCTAGCTGGCACACTCTGGACGAGGCTTCAGGTCTGCCAGAACACCGCCCTTCGAACCGCCACTGGGTGTCTTCTTATGTCTCCTGAGCACCATCTCCATAATGAAGCGAAAAAACTTGGCGTTATAGAGCATAGTGAGATGTTGACCAACTGTTCAACTGCTGCAAACCACAGCATCCGAACAGACGCCTGGTCAACGAGAATCCGCCCTCCAGGAGAATAAGGAGCCATCTACGCAAACACTTCGATGAGTTCCGGCACCTGATTTCCACGCCGTTTGATCCTAAGGTGCACCGGCAGGCCCTCATCCACACGAATTCGGTAAATTCCTTTGTCGGCTCTCTCCCAGCGAACGCCGTTCTTCAGGCAACAACACCACCCGTTGCCGAGCTGGCCGCGAGCTGCCTAGGGAGACTAGGGTGATGCTGGCTCAACTCCGGTCTGGATATTGTAATAAGTTAAACTCTTACCTATCCAGACTGAACCCCAACTTGTCTAATGTGTGTCCGGCATGCGGCTTGTCCCCCCATAATACTAACCATCTTTTTGTCTGCTCAACCGAGCCTACTCTTCTAACACCCATATCCCTCTGGTCCACCCCTGTCGAAGCCGCTAGGTTTCTAGGACTTCCGTTAGAAGAGTTTGATGACATTACTGGGTAAGATACTGACTACCTAGGTAGGGCTAAGTAGCGCTACAACAACAACGCTACAACAACAACAACAATTGCGATTTATGTCACTACACGGTCCGTGAATCATATTTTTCGTTACGATTTCGAACAAACTTGGATCACTTGTCTTATCAGCTGAGATAATAGCATCAGTAAGCGGCGTTTCTGCCTTCGCACCGCACCGAACACTCCATGCTTTACAATGAAATTCATAAGCGATTGCAACTTTTGTCGAGATACTCTGGCCGTAATATCAAGTCCATCACTTGCACATTGTCCTGGATTTAAATTATCTCGCACTTCTTGAAATTTTGGATTGCAGGTAAAGGTGATGAATAAGTCCGGTCGACCGAAATAGCGAACGTAACACATTGCATCTTGGGCATACTAATGCACATTTCAATTTATTTAATCAATTTTGTACGGGTGAGACTATTGTCTCTTAAAGTACGTCAACATTGGATATCTAACATCTATAGGGTAAAACCGGGATAGATGCCCCACTTTTTGGAAAAGCTGCCTAAATTTGAAAATATTAGTTTTATTTGAATAATTTTTTTTAATATAGCTACTTAGTTCAATATTTTAACTTTAATTATTTAAATTTTGGTTCACCTATCTTACACAGTTTTTCCAGAAATTAGTTTTTCCCGAAACCTTCTTTTTGAGGGATAGATGCCTACCTTAGGGATAGTTGACCCACCATGAAAAAATTGCGAAGGATAGATGCCCTTTATGGCATGTAAGCGAAACACACATATCGAACGCAACGTAGTTCTACCCCTACTCAAAACCATAATAAATGAAACATGTTGGGTTTTTAATCTTTTAATTACTATCATTAGAAGATACCTAAATCTAGTATAAGGTACATCAATAGCCATACCTACCTTATTAAATTGAAGCGTTTGCTTTCAAGAATTGACATGCATGGTTATATATGTTTATTAAATTCAATTTTATAGGTACGTGTTTATTTAGAAAAAAATAAAAATTATTTTTATAAAAATAAATTTTACATGCAATCTTACACTAAAATAAAAACTACTTAGTAAATCTATAGGAAACTAGAGGCAGCCAATAGTTAGATAAACGTTTATTATATCCCGTAGGTACTACAAGATCTTGAATACATTCCCAGTGTCGCCTTTGCTGTTTTTTTAGCAGCATATCGTCGAATTAATGTCCTTCGTTTATCCCCATGGTATTTTTGTTCATTTCGTCGAACGCGGCCTGCAGGCTTTCTGTAGTCCCTTCCTTTTGTACTTTCGCGGCATAATTTTGCTGAAAACTGTTAAAAGTCCATAAAGTAGTACATAAAACATATATCAGACTCCAAAAGTATTTAAAAAAATATATACTTACTCCTCTGTGATTCAGGGGCATCTATACCTCGAAAAATCAGGGCAACTATCCTTTTTGATAGGGATAGATGCCTACGAATTTTTTAATAAATTATAAACAAAAAAACATATATTTTTAGTTAGACGCAGTCTCAATGAATGAGTTTATTAAGGTACTAAAAAATATAATGGAATTTATTACTCGTTATAAAGTTATACAAAGCACAATACTTACCTTTAAAACTTTTACGGGTATTTCAATTACGTCGCAAACAAAATGTTTTATACTAACAAAACGCGTGTTCACTGCTCGAAGCCCTTAGATAACTAAAATGCGCTGTGCCTGCGGCTGCTAATTATTAAATTAATTGCACTGGTTTACAGCCAAAATGCACCAGAGACGCCATAGTGAAATTCCTATGTAAAATCACCTCCTAATTCCGAAAATCAAGGTTATTTTTACTTGAATGGTACCGTTTGTGAGATATTTACGATTTACCGTTATTTCAAAAAACAAAAAAGATGGCTCCACTTAATCGTGTATATCTCAAGAACAAATTGAGCTATTCGAAAACGGTTTGAAAAATTTGAAAGCTTATAAAATTTACTATAATTAGTACATACAACACTTTTTGCTAGGTCCTGCAGATTCAAACATAGTGAACAATCATTACGGATTTTTAAAATTTTTTTTGTAATAATATAAAAAAATTTGTACTTTGCGAGGAAGCATCTCGAAAACTTTTTGCTTTTTTGCAGATATTTTTTAAGCTCTGTTTTATTACAAAAAAAAAACAAGCTATCAGTGAACAAAATCGATGAACTAATACAAAAGTTATAAGCATTCAAGTAAATATATCCATTTAATACTTAAGTACCCTACATATAATAGCATATGTACATATGGTTCTGTCTTAACTGTATGACCTTATTTTATAATTGAAAAAGTTATGTGTCTTGTTTTGACGCTTATTTAGATTAGGATCGGTTTCTCTTATGAGAAACCAACAGTAGTCGCCCATCATAGCGACATCCCAGAATCCTTGATACCGACTTTCAATCACTTTCATTTGCTGGTGAAACCTTTCGCCATGCTCGTCACTTTCGTCGCCAAGATTTTGCGGGAAAAAATTTAAGTGGGAGTGTAAGAAATGAATTTTTAAAGACATATTTACTCCTGAAAGAAAATAAAAAAGTAAATACATAAGTGACACATTAGTATATAATTTTCTTAGGCTGGATTTATCTTTCAATTCAGAACACATTTTTTGTTTATATTTTTCCCGTTCTTGTTTGTTCGGAACTGGACGATGAATTCAGATTTATGGCTATATATTCTCATGTAAATTTATGTAATATATAATTTATTATAATATGTTTTTTTATTTACCCATTTCCGCATAGTTTTTGATTAAGTCGTTCACTATCATCTCGTAGTTAGGACTTCTGTGTTTGCCTAAAAAAGAAGTAACGACATTTTCAAAAGAATCCCATGCTGCTGCCTCCACTGGTGACAATAGTTCTTTGAAATGGTTATTGGTCATCATTTTCCTTATTTGCGGTCCCACAATAATGCCTTCCTTTATTTTTGCTTCTGAAATCTCTGGGAAGATTGTCTTCAAATGATGAAAAGCTTCGCCTTCTTTGTACATGCAATCTTACACTAAAATAAAAACTACTTAGTAAATCTATAGGAAACTAGAGGCAGCCAATAGTTAGATAAACGTTTATTATATCCCGTAGGTACTACAAGATCTTGAATACATTCCCAGTGTCGCCTTTGCTGTTTTTTTAGCAGCATATCGTCGAATTAATGTCCTTCGTTTATCCCCATGGTATTTTTGTTCATTTCGTCGAACGCGGCCTGCAGGCTTTCTGTAGTCCCTTCCTTTTGTACTTTCGCGGCATAATTTTGCTGAAAACTGTTAAAAGTCCATAAAGTAGTACATAAAACATATATCAGACTCCAAAAGTATTTAAAAAAATATATACTTACTCCTCTGTGATTCAGGGGCATCTATACCTCGAAAAATCAGGGCAACTATCCTTTTTGATAGGGATAGATGCCTACGAATTTTTTAATAAATTATAAACAAAAAAACATATATTTTTAGTTAGACGCAGTCTCAATGAATGAGTTTATTAAGGTACTAAAAAATATAATGGAATTTATTACTCGTTATAAAGTTATACAAAGCACAATACTTACCTTTAAAACTTTTAAGGGGTATTTCAATTACGTCGCAAACAAAATGTTTTATACTAACAAAACGCGTGTTCACTGCTCGAAGCCCTTAGATAACTAAAATGCGCTGTGCCTGCGGCTGCTAATTATTAAATTAATTGCACTGGTTTACAGCCAAAATGCACCAGAGACGCCATAGTGAAATTCCTATGTAAAATCACCTCCTAATTCCGAAAATCAAGGTTATTTTTACTTGAATGGTACCGTTTGTGAGATATTTACGATTTACCGTTATTTCAAAAAACAAAAAAGATGGCTCCACTTAATCGTGTATATCTCAAGAACAAATTGAGCTATTCGAAAACGGTTTGAAAAATTTGAAAGCTTATAAAATTTACTATAATTAGTACATACAACACTTTTTGCTAGGTCCTGCAGATTCAAACATAGTGAACAATCATTACGGATTTTTAAAATTTTTTTTGTAATAATATAAAAAAATTTGTACTTTGCGAGGAAGCATCTCGAAAACTTTTTGCTTTTTTGCAGATATTTTTTAAGCTCTGTTTTATTACAAAAAAAAAACAAGCTATCAGTGAACAAAATCGATGAACTAATACAAAAGTTATAAGCATTCAAGTAAATATATCCATTTAATACTTAAGTACCCTACATATAATAGCATATGTACATATGGTTCTGTCTTAACTGTATGACCTTATTTTATAATTGAAAAAGTTATGTGTCTTGTTTTGACGCTTATTTAGATTAGGATCGGTTTCTCTTATGAGAAACCAACAGTAGTCGCCCATCATAGCGACATCCCAGAATCCTTGATACCGACTTTCAATCACTTTCATTTGCTGGTGAAACCTTTCGCCATGCTCGTCACTTTCGTCGCCAAGATTTTGCGGGAAAAAATTTAAGTGGGAGTGTAAGAAATGAATTTTTAAAGACATATTTACTCCTGAAAGAAAATAAAAAAGTAAATACATAAGTGACACATTAGTATATAATTTTCTTAGGCTGGATTTATCTTTCAATTCAGAACACATTTTTTGTTTATATTTTTCCCGTTCTTGTTTGTTCGGAACTGGACGATGAATTCAGATTTATGGCTATATATTCTCATGTAAATTTATGTAATATATAATTTATTATAATATGTTTTTTTATTTACCCATTTCCGCATAGTTTTTGATTAAGTCGTTCACTATCATCTCGTAGTTAGGACTTCTGTGTTTGCCTAAAAAAGAAGTAACGACATTTTCAAAAGAATCCCATGCTGCTGCCTCCACTGGTGACAATAGTTCTTTGAAATGGTTATTGGTCATCATTTTCCTTATTTGCGGTCCCACAATAATGCCTTCCTTTATTTTTGCTTCTGAAATCTCTGGGAAGATTGTCTTCAAATGATGAAAAGCTTCGCCTTCTTTGTCCAAAGCCTTCACAAAGTTTTTGATAAGGCCGAGCTTGATGTGGAGCGGAGGTAGAATTATTTTTTCCTTCTTTATAAGTGGAGAGTATTTTATGTTATCTACCCCAACTTGAAACTCGATTCGTTCTGGCCAATCCTTTATGATGTAGTGGTCTTGACGACATTTGCATAGAAAGCAACAGTATTTTGTGTATCCACTTTGTAGACCACATAGCATTCCAACGACTTTAAGATCGGCACATATTTTCCAATCATGTTATTCGTATTTGATTAACTTGAGCAATTTTTGCATTATCTCATATGTTTCCTTCGTATTTACTGCATGCACGATCGGGATAGATGGCTTTTGGTTGCCAATATGCAATAATACGGCCTTTAAACTTAATTTATTGCCGTCTATGAACAATCGCCACTCTTTTGAATCATATGGTTCACCAAATTGTTTGAATAGACCAGCAATGTCTTTGCAGTAACAAACACTGTCCTCCTTCGTATAGTACTTGGAAAATTCTTCTTGACGAGTTCTATAATATGTTACCTTAACATCGGATGAAACAAATTTAAATTGTTGTATTCGAGAGGCGTGTAGTTCGGCCTTTTCCTTTGACAATTCCAAATCCCTTATCCAATCATTGAGTTGTGCTTGTGACAAATAATTTCTTTCGTTTTCCGTTTGAAATTCAGTACAACATGATGCCGCGTAATCAGATACTACTGTTGAATGAAACTGGAGCCGGAACTAAAGTTAAATTTGATTCTGGCAATGTCGCTTCTGTTGAAATTAGTTCTGGTAATGACACTGTAGATATGCTCGCATAGGTTACTTTTCTGGACTTTCCAACCCCAAGTACTTTTGTAGTACAAATATAGCAGTCCGTTGAATGGCAAGTTTATTCCCTCCACTTCATTGGTGTAATAAATTTCACACGTCGCCTAAATAGATAGTTTCAGAAATTAGTCAGCTATGTATTAAAAGGGAACAAATTCCTAATTTTACAAAGTACCTTTTTGTTCCGGCTTCCGAAGAAATCAATTCGACTCGTCATGTGGTGCACACAGTGTTCGGTGTCCATGGTTTTTCATTGTTTTTAGGCTCAATTCCAAAACACTTATAGTATGTAACTTTCAAAGGATTTGAAAACACACGTCTCATACTTTTAACAATAAATTGACCGCAGATGAAACAGAACATATCTGGATCATTTATACACTCAAACTCTTGCGCCCTTTTATTCATTTTTTATTTTTAAGTAAATGACGGGTTATAAACTGCAATTATAAACTGAACAATATCCGGCGAGCCTTGCAGATATTATGAAGGAACAAGGCGCATGTACTCTTATTTATACTTAGATCCAGTAAGCATACCTAAACAAAAAGGTTCCCTAGTTCTACAAAGAAAACACTACCTGCCTCAAAAATATGCTCTTGTTTAAAATGTACCTAGGTTTGAGAAAACGACACTAACAGCTTTTTGTATCTAATAACTTTTCGAAAATCTACCTGCTAACTAACTGATATGCGAATAGTAACACATATGTACCATAACTTTTGTATTAGTCCATCGATTTTGTTCACTGATAGCTTGTTTTTTTTTGTAATAAAACAGAGCTTAGAGGGAGGAAAAAATATCTGCAAAGAAACAAAAAGTTTTCGAGATGCTTCCTCGCAAAGTACAAATTTTTTTTATATTTTTACAAAAAAACTTTAAAAAATCCGTAATGATTGTTCACTATGTTTGAATCTGCAGGACCTAGCAAAAAGTGTTGTATGTACTGATTATAGTAAATTTTATAAGCTTTCAAATTTTTAAACCGTTTTCGAATAGCTCAATTTCTTCTTCAGATATACACGATTAAGTGGAGCCATCTTTTTTGTTTTTTGAAACAACGGTAAATCGTAAATATCTCAAAAACGGTACCATTCAAGTAAAAATAACTTTGATTTTCGGAAGTAGGAGGTGATTTTACATAGGGTTCACTATGGCGTCTCTGGTGCAGAAAAAAAGTTGGAATTTGTGATCCAGTGTTGTTAGTCACGAGCTCGGGAAGTTAGATTTTTTGAATATGGGGCATCTATCCCGGTTTTACCCTACTGTAAATCTAAGTAATAACTTACGTATGATAGTCTCTAAAACAAAGTAAACGTTGAAATTTTTTAAAAAGTATGTATTGTTTTGTATGTTCATATTACTAGTTTAAAAAAAAAGAATTAAAAGTAAGAAAAAAAATTAGAAGTTGTGAGGTTCAAAAAAAAAAAAATCTGTTATTGGAGAAATTCAAACAAAGCCAGTTCAAAGCGCTTAAGATTGCGTTCATTTTTAATTTTGTTATGTAATGAGTACCATAGTTTGATGGCACTGGCAAATAATGTCCTGGAAGATGTAAGGTATTTATACCGAGGTACAATAAGGTTACAAGTCTTGTCTGATTTTGAAAAGCATAACTATCTAAAAAGGTATTCTGGCTGCCGTCTTTGTATTAATTAGTTTAAGAACACCAGATTACGGTAATTTAAAAAACTTAAAAGGCTGCAGTTAAGTATTTTGGCGGAAAATTCTGAAATAGGCTCAAATTTCCGTTTGGAATATATGTATATATCTTGCACAGTTGTTTAATTGCTAGTTGCAGCTTTTTACGTGATTTGAAATCTATATTACCAAATACGGTTGCCCCAAAAGATATCAGTAGACTATGAGAGTTCTGACCAGCTTTAATTTCACATTAATTGGAATGAAGTCAGCTTCCTTAACGCAAAACAGATTTCACTTAAAATATTATCAATATGGTCCTTACATCCAAGGTATGAGTTTAACTTAACCCAAGGCTAGTTAGCACGGGCTCATAACTGATTGTTGTGCTCTGCAAAGACAAAAACGGCAGCGATTGTACAAGCCACGAATAGGTAAAGCACGTGGCCTTGGTCTTTGTTGCATTTAAACTAAATTTTGTATCCTTTGCCCACAAAGAGATGCGTTCACGATCTTCATTCATCCTGAAAATCAAGTCCTCTGCTAGACCAACGGGACGCGAGAGATACACCTGAGCGTCGTCGGCATACAAATGTATAGATACGCTTTTGCAACAAGGGGTCATATCATTAATGAAGATTGTGAGCAAAATTGGGCCAAGTATGGACCTCTGTGGCACTCTCGAATCAAGACGCCGAGCAACTATTTTCAACCACTACTTTCTGCCATTGATTTCGAAGATAGTTTTCAAGTAACCTCACGGCACTTCCAGAGAATCCAAAGTATTAATAAATCTTCAACAGAAGTATAGAATGATCTACGGTATCGAAAGCTTTAGAGAAGTCCAAAAGTGTTTAAACAGTAAGATCACCTCTGTCGTAAGCTGGGCGAATGTTTCTCAATAATTTTAAGAAGTGCAGTATTACAGCTGTAGAAGCCTCGGTATCAGCCCCTGCGGGTTGGGGCTTAGAATATGCCCGCGGTAGGCATACCGGTCGTAAGAGGCGACCAATATGCACAAAGGTGATGATGTGCAACTCGATGGTTGATCTACGGATATGATGCCTCCCACCTCTCATTACCCATCTTCTCTTTCCTTTCGGAAGGAAGGATGCCATGACCTAGAAGGTTGCACTGGTCATACCAAATCGCTCCCACGACAGTCGGGCAGTACCGCAAGGGAGTACCGGAGCGTACCGGATTCATATCCGGCCAAGGACTGTTATTTCGACAACACTCCCCAAAACCTTCGGGGAGTGATTTTGTTGTTAAAACAACAACAACAACAACAAGCCTCGGTATCCAGATTGGTTTTCGTTCATTAGCCTATTGGTATTGAGGTATTCGGTTATTTGTGTAACAGTCAACTTCTCCCAAACTTTCGGTAAAACAGGCAGAATGCTCATGGGTCGAAAATCTGCTGGTATAGCGGCCGAAGGTTGCTTGGCAACTGGAATGATTTTTGCTATCTTCCATGAATCAGGAAAGGTTGAGGTTGTGATGGAAAAATTAATTATATGAGTCAGAGGTGGGACTATGTTGTAGTTTCAAATATCGAATACTAATGCCATCCTCTCCAACGGCGTTCGATTTAAACGAAAGCATACTTCTTAATACGTCATTCTCTGTTACTGAACTAAATCTGAAAAACTTCGACTGGAAGAAACGTCTTTTCGAATTCCTTATAAACAAAGTCCCCAGCTCGTCTCTCTGGGATTACGATTCCAGCAGTGGTACAACTTGTTGCGTGACTTTATAACCAACATCTTATTCTTCTTTAAATGGCCATCTAACTGCCTGAGCTTTTTTGACCGTCCAACATAGCTCGCCAGTCATTTCTTAGTTGCGCCAATTGGAGACCCCACGCGATGGCAAGTCGGTCTCCACTTGGTCCTTCCATCGAAGTGTGGTGGGTGCCGATAAGTATATCTTCTGGTAAGGCCCAATCAGTCTGTTCACGCAATGCTTCAATCATTCACACAATACGCTTGACAAGACCTTGCATGCTGATTCCGCGATAGTTGGTGCAGTTGGCAGGATCACCTTTCTTGTGGATTGGGCAGAGAAAATTTAGATTCGGGAATGCATTTATCCGACCATATTTTGCACAGAAGCTGGTGCATGCGCCTTACCAGCTCCTCGCCGCCATGCTTGAATAGCTCAGCAGGCAAAACAACATCACTTCCTTAGTAAACCACTTCTGTTTCCTGCTTCGAGCTCTTATTTTTCTTAACGGTACATATTTATGAAATAAATATTGAATTTGGGTAAATGAAAAGTTAAGTTTATCATTTATATCAGAAAACATCCACACGCCGTTCCAGTGTAACATACTTGCTTCATGTGCAAGATCAGAAAAGTTAACTGCTGTGGAATCTCTATACGAACGCTGGGTCGAAGCAGGGCAGCTGAGGTCAATGTTATAAGAAAGAAAGAGCAAGTCGTGATCCGATACCCCAGCAAGCGAAAATTGGTCATAATGAAGCACTTCGGAACTGTTAGATGTGCACATCAAGTCTAACAAGCTAGGTTTGGAATATGGTGAAAACCGCGTGGGAAAACTATTAACGACATCTAATCCAATGGAATTTAAGCTATCTTTTAATTTGAGGGGCCGTGAATCATTGTTAAGTAGGTCAATATTTAAGTCTCCACAAAGCAAAATGTGTTCATATATGTGTGAAAGTCGTTCCAATTGTGAAAACAAAGAATCCAACTCAAAAACTCTACTGGGGTTATACGCGCATATAATGAGACACTTGGTAGAGCTATCTCCGATTTCCATAATTATGTATTCGATTGGATTATTAACACTTGATTTACGTGTCGATTCTGAGCGTAACCGGAAACTTTGTACCCAGAAGATTATCTAACCAAAAATCGTAACCGGTGCATGTACCCGCGATTCTAGCGCGCATGGTTACGATGTCAAAAACAAACAATGCGCAAAAGAGAATAAAAGGCAAACGCGCACGAAACATCACGTAAAAAAGTGCTTATATTGTTTATTAATTCTCTGAACTAGTATGTGTTAAAATTTGTGCTATTTTCTGTCCAAAAAAATATTTACAAAACACGTGTAATTTGTCGCGGTTACTTGGCGTTACCACCTCTTTCGGTGGTTACGAAATTGAACTGCAACTTGAGCCGGCAGAATACCAAACGGGTGTAAAAGTTTCCAAGATATTTGTTTACCGGGTAAATCGAATGTTGTTACCACTATAGAATCGACCCGTTATAAACAACATTTTGTGGAGTTGGTTTTCTATTCTATATATAGCAACACCACGTCTCTAGCGCCTGTTTTCTTATCGATTCTTGTTACCCTGTCATCGTTGAACCACGTTTCTGTAATGCATATCATATCTATTTTAGAATTTTCCAAGATATAGTTCATATAGTCGAGCTTTGGCAAATTAATTAAGTGGCCGAAGTGTCAGTAAATAAGAATTACCTGCAAATAAACACATATTTATATTTTTACATATTACATATTTGAAGGGTTTAGAACCAAATGGATCTAAGTGACTCCGAAATTGTTTTGAGATATTCAAGTTTAATGCTTACAGCCTTTTGAAAATGCTATGTAAAATCTGGGTAGGGTGTTTATTGTATAGGAAATAGATGACACTACAATGTCCAAAATGACTCGGATCTCTTTTCCAACAAATCAACACCATATTTCACTATACAAATATGGGTATAACTCAATTTCAAAAAAAAATTTTCGTAGATCCTTTTGGTTCTGAGCCCTTCATTTATACTTTTATTTATTTGATATTTTTCTCTTTCTACACGGCTAAATATTTGAGCCAAAATTTTAAACCATTCATTTGACAGTTAAACAATTTCTAAAACTTTTTGGTAATAAATTCCAAACCTTTCAATTACCTACAAAAATTCTAAATATTTTTGCCGTTAAGTTTTAAAACTTAACTGGGATAAAGAAAAATACAACAAACGTCGTATTCACAGCGAATATGTGTACTTTTCGCACAAAATTCATGAGTGCGCCGTAGCTCAGTAGGTAGAGCATTGCGCATTGATTTGGGGTACGTCGGTTCAAGTCCTAACATTTTTGAAAAAAATAAAAAATTGTTAACAAGATTTTCGGTTTAAAATTTAAATAATTTGTATTACGCGCATTGAAAACCGGCGTAAATTTAATTCTAAACCAAATTTGGTTTGATCATATATGTAAATATTTAGTATGTCTCCGTTCAAAGGGTTTTTTTGGAATCTCCAGAAAAATTAACTTCTTTATACTAATTTCATTATTTTTGAATGAAGGTATTTGTAAATACACAATAAAAAAACTGCAAGTCAAAGTTAAGAACTTGGTGGAAAATTCATGACAATTCAAGAAAACTCGAAAAATTTTCATCAAAATTTCTAACTTTAGATTTTTTTCGAGTAGGTATGCAGTTTTGTAGCTCGTTCAATTGTAGTGAACAAAGATACCAATCTTAAGCTACTACAAGAATTACTCGATTTTTGGCAATTTTTTTTCTAGCCGACCAAGATCATTTATTTTATTATCACCTGCCAAGTATAAGTACAATCTAATTGTTACTTTCTCTGATAACACAGCCCCACAGAAAAAAAAGTGGTATGTTCTCGCAAGGAGACAGATCGATCCATATGGATTTTCGGTCGCTGAACACGAATCCGTAGTCAGAATTCAAAAGTTAGCTCGTTTTTTTTAACCTCAAAAAACTACCGTTTTTCGAATTTTAGAGACATAGTAACAAGTCACTAGCTCAATCTCGTAACTTAATACAAAAATTACATTAAATGCTGATCATTCAATACCCAACATATACTAAAACGTTATTTGTAACTCAAAGTAACTAATTCGGACCTAAAAACGCTCATAATCGACAAAAAATATCGCAATTTTTTTTATATTTTTTTTTTAATTTTTTGTTATTTTCATACTAAACCCAAGAGCTAACTTTTAAATTCTGACTACGGATTCGTGTAACTTCTCTCAGTGTAAAATATTATTTAATTTTATTTTTTGGTATTTTCATTATTTCTTTTAATGCTAATTTCTTAACAGGGGTTTTAAAAGTGAATAGAGTAATTATTCTAGTACAAACATAGATTTTTTAATTTTCGGAAATTTCGGGGTGGGGACGATGATTTAAGGGCATGCAACTGGAATGTCCGGTCCCTCAATGGGGAAGGTGCCGCCGCCCGGTTGGTTGAGGCGCCCTGAGGAAGACAAAAGCTGACATCGCAGCCATACAGGAGATGCGATGGACGGGGCAAGGTAATATGAACAAACCACCTTGTAACATGTACTGGAATGGCTATGTCGACAAGAGCAGATTTGGCGTGGGATTTGTGGTGGGAGAGAGACACCTTAATCGAGTACTGTCCTTCACACCCGTGAATGAGCGTCTCGCCACAATCCGCGTAAAAGTACAATTATTTAACATCTCGTTTATCTGCGCGCACGCTCCGATGGAAGAGACAGATGAGGTGGAAAAGGATGCATTCTACGAGCGTCTGGAGGAAACATACGAGCGCTGCCCCAGTCATGACATCAAAGATGGTGCTTGGCGACTTTAACGCGAGGGTTTCACAAGAGGATGTATTTGGACCCCCAGTCGTGAAATTCAGTCTACACGATCAGGCTGCGCCAAATGGGTACAGGCTGATCGACATCGGCGGTGCCCGAAATATGGTCACAGGTTTATGCACAAAAATATCCATCAATTCAACCCGGTGGAATGCATGAGCAGTGGGAGCACATCACAGGAGCACTCCGTACCGCAGCCGAAGAAGCAATAGGATTCCGGCCAACTAGAAGAAATAACTAGTACGATGATGAAGAGTGCCAAGCTGCAAGGAAAAGAAAAGACGTAGCTTACAAGGCATCGCTAAGATCGAATGCAACAAGGAGTGTGTGTGAACACTTCCGCGAATTGAAAAGGGAAGCGAGGCGACTTTTCCAGTCAAAAAAAAAGAGAGGCAGAAAAGCGTGAAATCAATGAATGAAGGTGATCCTGCAAACTACACCAACTATCGCGGAATCAGCCTCTTGAATATCGCATATAAGGCCTTGTCAAGCGTATTGTGCGAACGATTGAAGCAAGACGTGGACAGACTGATAGGACCTTATCTGTGGCTTCAGACATGGAAAATCTACAATCGACCAGATTTCGACACACACCACCTCTTTGGTGACGAAAAGGAGCTGCCTATATGCCGCTATGTCTGCATTTGGTTTCCCAGCAAAACTTATACGGCTATGCAAAATGAGATTGAGCAACACCACCAGCTCAGTCAGAATTGGGAAGGACCTCTTCGAGCAGCTTGAAACTAAACGATTCGTGCGATTTCTTTAATTTGGAGAAAATAATACAATTTGAAGAACTTAACCACGCTGGGACAATATTCTATAAAAGCGTGTAACTGTTAGCATACGCCGACGACATTGACATTATCGGCCCCAAAAACTGCGCCGTAACCTTTGCCTATTCCAAACTAGAAAAAGAATGGAAAAAATGGGTTTGGTGGTAAACGAGGGCAAAACGAAGTACATGCTGTCATCAAGCAAAGAGGCAGAGCATTCGCGCCTTGACACCCACGCCACTTCTGGCAGTAAAAAGTTCGAAGTAGTAAAGCCCTTCGTCTACCTTGGATCCAGCATTAACTCCAACAATAATTCCAGCCTAGAAATCCAACGAAGAATTGCTCTTGCAAATAAATGCTACTTTGGACTGAGTAGGCAATTGAAAAGTAAAGTCCTCTCTCGACGCACGAAAATCACATTCTACAAGTCACTCATCGCTCCCGTCCTGCTATATGGTGCAAAGTCGTGGACGTCTGACGAGGCGGCATTGTTTTCAGTGTTGGACGATCAAAATCGCTAAGGTGGTTAGATGGCCATTTAAAGAAGAAGAAGCTTGGAGTATTATTCAAAGAAAGGCGTTCTTGCCCTACAACCAAATCTGTATAAGGTTAGCATTATAGACATATACTTACGCTACATCTTAAAATTTCGCTTTCAGGTCAATGCAGTGGACAGGCCACGTCTCCAATCTGCGCCCTTTCTTCAATCTTCCCTACTGCGGCGCATCCCTTCTAGACTTCTGAGCCACTTCATGGTTTCTGCGATTACCTCGCACGCTGCCATGCATTTAAGCTTACTTCGTAGCATATGACCAACCAGTGACTCGGGAGTGGAACCCTCATCGGCGATGCTGCGTAGTTTACTGCTACGTCGCATACGTTGCTGGGTTCGTGCTTAAACCGATGTAGGTAATCTCTAAAGCATCCGTGGCATCATGGCCATGGCTGCCAGACTGGAGCCACGTAGTTGGCTCTTTACGACGCCTGGAAGTAGCTGATGGCGCTCTTGCGTTGGACCTCGTCCGTTTAGCATTATCCGCGATAGTGATGATACTGTTTTCGCTGCCTTCTCGTTAGCGTACTCTAAGTATCATCATCCCTAGGTACTTAACTGCAGGCAGCTTATCGTTATCATGGCTTCCGACTCGTACCATGACCTGTTCTACCTTCTTCCTGCTTGATATGACTGATTAGGTGTTTGCAAGTAGCGGTCACTGCGATATGATCTCCGAAACCGAAAATGTTTACTCACCTTATTATATTTCAGCGGAAGATGTTACCTCGTCCATATCCCGAATCTCGCATAATGGCACTTCAGTAAGGGACTTCACTTGTGCTTTTCTAAATAGAGCCTGTTCTATCGCCACTTGCAGCTTCGCGGTGCTGTTCGAGCAGGTCACCTCTCCCAGTTTTACAAATTTTTCGAAACAGTTTACAAATGGTTAAACACCCTTAATTGGATTTTACAGATTTAAGAATATCTGCGTGAGAAACCTCTACACTTTTTTTCACTATGATGGCGTCCTTTGTCTTCGTCCTTTTAAAATGTTATGCATTGTCATGGGCTCTTTGATTGCTACTAACTCCAATTTGCTAGCCGCTGTCCTTCGAGCATCCTGTTTTTTTTTCTTTTTTTTGGTTTTGATTTATGGGCCGATTTCCACTTTCAATAACTTCTTGCAGCTTACTTATCAGCTTTTCTAAAGAACAGAAAGCGAGTACTTCGTTCTCCTTGCCATCGGTCATAGAAACCGAATGTAACGGACTCGTCATCGCTGCCATCGGGGGAGCTGATCTCCGGGGAGACTGCATGAGTCTCGACCGCCTTGCGCAGTGGTTTATACAGTCCCTTTCTTGTACCTCGGTTAGGCTAACCGCGGTTTTTTCCATTTCGGTGACAGCGGAGGTGTCCGCCGTTACGCTTGCGGAACCATCAGCGGCACCCTTCCCTAAAGTGGACATCTTTTTTGTTTGGGGGTTTATGCTTTTGTTGTTTTTATGATGTTTTTTTTCTGATGTTTTTTTTTGGTTTTTAATTTGATAATTTATTGTTATCTTAGATTTATTATTATTGTTTTGTACATTAAAATTATCTTATTAATTTGTGTCTAAGTTTTAGAGAAGGCGAGTTGTTTTTTAAGTTGTCATTATTTTTTATTTTATTTTATTATTTGGCTCAGGTGCTAAGTGACCGTTTTGCTCGAATTGTATTTATTCATTTGGCTCAGGTTCTGACGACCATGCTTGCCTAAATGTTCAAATTGTTGTTCTTTAGAGAACGGGAGGACACCTGTAACACCCTGTATGTATTTATTGGTGGCGAGCACTGTTGGCTCTGAGGCATGGTGCGATTGGCTTCCTCATTTTCGCTTGGAAAAACCACGCTTTGGCTTTCCAAAACATAAACTATATCTTCGAAAGATTTCATAAGCTGATTGCGAATTACAACAGCTTGCAATGCTAATGAAATAAACGAACGAAATAACCGTAGCTTATGTCGCTTAAACATCCTCGCCCCCCTAGACGGCTTAGTCGTCTAGTGAAATGCATAAGTCGCCGGTTCGAATCCGGCTCAAAGGACCATGTCTAAGTTTTAGAGAAGGTGAGTTGTTTTTTAAGTTATTATTATTTTTTATTTTATTTTATTATTTGGCTCAGGTGCTAGGTGACCGTTTTGCTCTAATTGTATTTATTCATTTGGCTCAGGTTCTGACGACCATGCTTGCCTAAATGTTCAAATTGTTGTGTTTTAGAGAACGGGAGGTGCGGGATACCTGTAACGCCCTGTATGTATTTATTGGTGGCGAGCACTGTTGGCTCTGAGGCATGGCGTGATTGACTTCCTCACTTTCGGTTGGAAAAACCACGCTTTGGCTTTCCAAAACATAAACTATATCTTCGAAAGATTTCATAAGCTGATTACGAATTACAACAGCTTGCAATGCTAATGAAATAAGCGAACGAAATAACCGTAGCTTATGTCGCTTAAACAATTTGATTGTTTTTTGTATTATGTGCTTTGTTTCACTTTTACGCCACTCCCTAATGTTAAGCAAACAAAAGGTTTGAGACTTGGCTAAGTGACTTTACCTTCAAATGTCAGTTTCCCAACTGATCTGTTCTCACTTTGGGGTGACGAGTTCAGCTGCAGTTGACACTTTTAGCCAATTTTGTTGACACTTCTGGTGTCTCGTTCGCGTTTTGCTTCCAGTGTTCAGCCGCGAAATTTTATTTTGAGACTTAATTCAGCAGAATAAAATTGGCAACATTGAGCGTAAAAGCAGCCCTTACTAATTAGATTGTTGTTTTTGCACTTTTTCACACATGGAGAACAATTTAGTACATTTTGTACTACCTTTTTTTGGAACATCAGAAGCTGAACTGTAAAGTGAGAAAGTGGTGACTGTTACCGTTTAACGGTAATTGCGTTTGGAAAACTGACTACAAGACGAATTTAATGCTAGGTGACATTAGATACCCAATTAGCTGTTAGCTACTTTTTTCTCGAATTTTGACACTACACTCATTTGTCATTGCAATTACGGCACAAGACCTATGAATTATAAAAAAACAAAGTACATTGGAAATGTGTTTATGTGTGTTTCTAATTAGCCTGGGTCCGACTTTGTATTAATTATACAGCCCCACAGAAAAAAAGTGGTATGTTCGCGGGAGGAGACAGGTCATTCCACATGTATTTTATTTATTTATTTATTTATTTATTTATTTAGTAATTTGAACAGTTACAAATTACAACAGTAGTCTAGTGTATAGAAAACTTACAGACTACGTAGAGCAATACAAACTAATTAATTATAATTATGAATGAGAAATTATAGATTTAAAAACAGGCTTAGATACAGAAAAGTCGATTTCTAAAGAATTTGAGCGAATATTAAATTCCGTTAATGTCCTAAAGATGGGAGCGTTAGAAGCATAGAGGGTCCGGGCAAACCCCGTGTAAAACATGTTATTATTTCTAAGCGGTCTGTTAGGAACATGGAACAGAATACTCTCAAGGAGAACTGGCGCATCGATGGAACCATTAATAATGTCGAAGACAAAAGTCATTGACAACAAGGTTCTTCTAAATTCAAGAGTCTGAAGGTTGATGAGTGCACATCTGGCTTCGTAGGAAGGAATCGGATCGGAAAAGTTCAAAGAACGCAGTGCAAACCGGACAAAGCTTTTTTGGACGCGTTCGAGCCTCTTGATATGACACTCATGATAGGGTCGCCATATGAAACAGGCATATTCTAACTTGGAACGAACAAGTGAGGTGAACAATATTTTAAGAGTATAGGGGTCCGTAAAGTCAGAGCTAAAACGGCGGATAAAAGCTAAAACAGAATATGCCTTTACAATTGTAGAGTTTAAGTGAGTCGTGAACGAAAATTTAGAGTCAAAAACTACACCCAAGTCTTTAACTTCCATAAGACTCGAGAGACGAGAACCATCAATGGCATAAGAAGTGCAGATAGGATCTCGCGATTTTGAAAAGGTGACATGAAAGCACTTACTAACATTTAGCGGTAGATTATTCGTGTTACACCAGACAGCTACATTGTTCAGATCGGCTTGTATCTTATTTGAATCTGTGGGGTTTGAAATGGTAGAGAACACCTTTAAATCATCAGCATAAAGCAGAAAATTTGAATGTTGGAAACAGACCGAAATGTCGTTAATAAAAATGACAAATAGTAATGGTCCAAGAATGCTACCTTGGGGTACGCCAGAGGTGGCAACAAAAGAATCTGAATGCGCATTTTCAATCACGACTACACAGTACCTCTGATCAAGATACGATTTTAGCCAAGAAAGAAAAATTGAGTGAAAACCTAAATTGGCCAGTTTCGAGATCAGTATTGAATGGCTGATTTTGTCAAACGCCTTAGAAAAATCAGTATAAACTGCATCGACTTGAAGGCGACTATTGAAAGCTGATAGGCAGAATTCGGAGAAAATCGAGAGGTTTGTCACAGTCGATCTCCCAGACACAAAGCCGTGCTGATTATCGTTGATCAGAGGCCTAACGGCAAAATACATTTTCTGTTTAACAATAAACTCAAAGAGTTTCGAAATTGTAGACAGCTTAGCGATGGGCCTATAGTTGGCAACGTTACTTTTGTTACCATTTTTGAAGATAGGGTTAATGAAGGTTATCTTCCAAGCAGCTAGAAACTCACCACACTCAAGAGATTTGTTAAAAATTAGAAGGAGTGGAGTAGCCAAGGCCATACAGTTTTTGAGAAGATAAGACGATAAGCCGTCAATATCAGTGTGTGTAGATAATTTTAAATTTTGAATGCCAAAAACAACGTCATCTAGCGATAGAGTCAGGGCGCCAAAGTTAATCGGACTCTCTACAGTTGGGGGGAAACCCGTTGGTGAATCGGACTGGGGGACAAAGTTGGAGCGGAAAAAGTCCGCAAATAAATTAGCCGCCGCAGACGGTGAAGAAGCTCGATCCGTATTGTAGAAGAGTGATGAAGGAATATTCGAACAAAGTTTTTTAGTCTTAACATAGTTCCAAAATGCCTTGGGGTTTACTTTGATGTCAGATTCATAGTTATTAACAAAGGACCTGTGGAGCCTCTTGCCTAACGTTTTGAACTTATTTGAGTAATAAAGGTACTTGCATTTATGAGCAGGCAACTTTGTAAATTTGAACTTTTTGAAAAATTTGTTCCTCAGATTCTTTAGTCGCTTTAGTCTCTTAGTATACCATGGAATTTTATAACAACTCTTCTTTTTCCGCGGTATATTACTAATACAAATTTGGTTTACGGTATTTTTAAAAACGTTGAAACACTCAGTAAGATCATACCCCAGAAAAAGAGCTTCCCAATCAATCAAAGAGATCTCATGAAAAACCAGGTCAAGATTGCCTCGTCTAAAAGAAAAACTAAGAGTCTCATTATCGGCAGTGATACTGTCAAATGTGTAGAACTCAACTACAAGCGTAAGCGGTAAGTGGTGTATACCAGAGCTAGAAAGTGGATCAAGACATTCAGTCAAAGAGCAGTTAAAATTATCACTAGTGAAAACAAGATCTAGCGTTCTAGATAACTGATTAGAGAAGCTGTTTATCTGGGATAGATTAAAACTTAAAAAATTATCAATAAGATACATCTCGGAGGTACTGCACACATTCGTAGGAGTTAGAGTTGAACTACCGTTGACTCGTGACCAAACAATATTAGGCAAATTAAAGTCGCCAAGGATGCAAAAGTTTTCGCCATCATGATTTTGAACTATGTC
Source organism: Sphenella marginata (assembly GCA_951509765.1). NCBI lineage: Eukaryota > Metazoa > Arthropoda > Insecta > Diptera > Tephritidae > Sphenella > Sphenella marginata. The sequence goes on from OX608080.1 coordinate 42,046,223, forward strand.
AATAATGTTATTAACATGCGATTTATAGATGTGATCCAAACTTGCAGGAGGGATGTAGGATGCGCAGATAAAAATTTTAGAGTTGCCATGAACAGAGACACAAAGTTGATCTAGTAGTGAATCCTTATCACAGAGATCCACTAATGATGAACAGAGGTAACGGCGCACAGCGATCAGAACACCACCACCTCGCGAGAGACCAGTTCGGGAGTAGTCCCGGTCTTTGCGATAAACATTGTAAAGGTTGCAGTCAAAGAATTCTCCATCATAAAAATCTGAGTTGAGCCAAGTTTCAACCAGAACAAATACATCGTAGTCTGTATGGGAGCTCATGTTGAAAAGCAGTTTAGATTTTGTTCTCAGGCCAGAAACGTTTTGAAAATAGATAGATAGTTGCGCTGAAGAGCATGCCTTGAGAATACCTCTTGGGCAAGATTTATTGCTTCTTCGGAAAAAAGTGAAATGGCTTTACCGTCACATTGGAGGGCCACAGTTCATCATTAAAGAGTTTACTGTAGTCACTAGCTTGCACTCGCACTTTAAAAGAAACTCTGGCCAAGGTTTTGACATCAACATCTCTCTTAACTAACTTGAAGCAAGCAATATTATCAGCATCAATAAGAGCATGATCCGAGATATATTTAATAATATGCTCTTCTGTGACAGAGGGCTTAAAAGAGGATATATGAAACCATTTGTATTTAACAAAGACATCTAACTCAGCAGAATTGTTGGTACCCTTTACAATAGCATGTGACAGCTGTTTTACTACTTTGCCCGCATTTATAGGTTGCTCGGCCCCAGCAGTTGTATCATTAGACGCCATAGGGAGGCTTGCAGCGCCAGCAGCAGCAGAGAGAGAGCGAGTGCCAGAAGCACTCAACAAGTCAATGTTAGTGTTATTGTTGATAAAACTGGTTTTGGGATCGGCGAGCGCATTCAGCGAAGAGTCGTTACTATTAGGAACAACACTAGCTGTGGTTGTTGTCATATTTGTTGTCTCACTATTATTATCACCCACAGTTAATGACGATGGTGAACACGGGTTATCAATCCCCACAGAATTCACTGCCTTAAGCTGTACCGGCAGAGTTGATTTGTTTTGAGCTTTATCTTGTGCAGATTCGCCCTGAGCTGTACTATTTTGTGTTATTTTAGGTGCACTGACCTTTGACTGAGAGCGCGTACGGATTACATTTCTCTCATTATCGTCATCTGCCGGAATTAGCAAGTCAAAAAAACTTTGCAGCGCACCAACACTTTTTAGCGCTTTCTGAATTCTAGAGCGCGAAAACATCGCAACGCAATTGTCACACTTGAACATAATGTTGATGCTGTTATTAAATAAATTAATTGCAATTTCAGGCAAATTTGTGCATTTAATATGAATTTTAGAGTGACAAACACCACAAAATAAAAAATCGCCCGGTGAGCACTGAACGCTGCATTTAGAGCACTTTCCCATTATATAAACGATAAGTGTAGCAAATAAGTAGAAAAAACTAAGAAGACTATCGAGCACGAAAAAAACACGACTGTTCACTACGACGTCTATTTGTACAGATTTTGGGCCGCTAAACACGAATCCGTAGTCAGAATTCAAAAGTTAGCTCATGTGTATTGTATGAAAATTTGCAAAAACTTAACAAAAAAAAATTACGATATTTTTGGTCGATTTTGAGCGTTTTTAGGTCAGAATTAGTTACTTTGAGTTACAAATAACGTTTTAATATATGTTAAGTATTGAATGATCAACATTTACGGTAATTTTTATATTAAGTTAAGATTTAGCTAGTGACTTGTTACTATGTCTCTAAAACTCGAAAAACTGTAGTTTTATTAGGTTTAAAAAAAAAACAAGAGCTAACTTTTGAATTCTGACTACGGATTCTTGTTCAGCGACCCAAAATCCATTTGGATCGACCTGTCTCCTCCCGAGAACATACCACTTTTTTTTCTGTGGGGCTGTGTTATCAACAAAGGTATGTGTCATATGCATATGTCGTGGACTGCCGGCGTATTATGCAGGTAAAATCACTATTTTTCCTAAATTCAGTAACATTTCCATGATTTTGAATGTATGTGTAACTCCTCATTAAATCTTCTCCGGTACTCATCGTCGCCAACTCGTAGATGTCCACAAATCTTTCGAAGAACTATTTGTAGACTTAATTCTCCAGAAGAAAATTGGAAATATTGAGCGTAAAAGCAGCCCTTACTAATAGATAGTTGCTTTTTGCACTTTTTCAGGAGGCTACTTTTCACGAAAGGTAAAATCACAATTTTTCCTAAATTTATTTATTTGTTTATTTGTATGCTTATAATTCAGTACAAAGATTTAATCTTATATAACAGCACTGAATAGTATTATAGTCATATTAAAAATAAAAAATATTATGCCAAAAAAATAAATATAATAATAAAATAAAACTAAGACAACAACTTAGATTTAATTTACAATATAAAATATTAAAAAACAGATAACAAAAAGTCAAGAGTTTAAGTTTTAAAGTTAAAAATATAACAGTGATGTTTAACAGTGTTATTTAAAATGTTCATATATTAACTTTTTAAATTGCATTGCGTTGCTGACTAATTGCAAGTAAGGGGGTAATCGATTCCAAATTCGTATAGCGTTTATATAGAAATGTTGATCTGAAAAAGCAGTGTTATGTTCTATTTGAATAATACGGTTTCCTCTTTCTGACCTGAAGAAGTTTAATTTTTGATAAAGATAATGCGGCTGTTGTGTGTATATTATTCTATGAAGGTAAATTACAGTTTTACAATTTAAAAGATTCTCGAAGGTAACACCAAAAATAAGTTTGGAGTAATGAGATATTCGGTCAAATCGACGTATGCCAAATATATATCTTGCAATACCATTAAAAGCCACGTTTAATTTGCGCCTACTGGTTACGTCACAGCTAGAAAACAATTCACAACCATATAGTAACGTCGGTATTAGGTATGATTTAGCCAGAAGCATTCTGACTTCAAGTGGTATGAACCATTGGCTACACCATAAACTTCTTAAGATCCCGTATACTTTGCCGGTTGTGATGATAACGTGATCATTCCAGTGAAGGTGTTTATTATATGTGATACCAAGATTTTTTACTTTATCCACGTATTCAATTTTAGACTCACCCAGAACTAAATCGGGAAAAGATGTTACAATTTGTGTTTTTTTGGTTACCAACATATATTTGGATTTGCTTGGATTGAGACATAAGCCGTTAGTTGCAGCCCAAGTTCTTACATTATCCAAGTCAACATTAATTTTACGTACGCAGTCATCGAACTCTGATGCTTTGCAGCTTATATAGAGTTGTACATCATCAGCATACATTTGAACATTACAGTATTGTAACTGACCCGGAAGATCATTTGCATAAGCCGAATAGAGTAATGGGCCTAAAATAGATCCTTGAGGGACACCTCTTGTAAGGTCGACACTACTGGACTTTTTACTCCCATGAAAAACTGATTGTGATCTGCCTGTTAAATAAGAAGTCATCAGTTTCGCAGCTGTAGACGAAAAATTAAGTAACCTGGTCAGTTTTAATACTAGAATTTCGCTATTAACGGTATCAAAAGCCTTTGAGTGGTCCAAGAGAATAAGAAAAGATATTTTATCATTATCAATTTGTGATCTTAAATATTCCGTAACATCAATCAGAGCGGTTACACAACTATGTTGTGGTCGAAAGCCAGATTGTCTAGGAGTAAGCAAATTGTTGTCCTGAAAATATTTGCTGATTTGCTTATGCATTAAGCGTTCAAGTATCTTAGACAGAAAGGGAAGTATAGCAATTGGCCGAAACTCAGTGTCTGTTTTGGGTATAGGTATGATTTTAGCATGCTTCCATAGAGTAGGATAATCTGATTTGGTTATTATAGAATTAAACAGGTGAGTGATATATGGTAAAATTGCAGGAAATAAAATTTTTGTAAATTTTGGATGGACTCCATCAGAGCCAATAGCATTGGACTTAATGCTTAAAAAACTTTGAAATATTTCAACTTCAGTAAAACATCTGAAATAAAATGAATTTTGGTCATTTAGAGTGGCATGGTTCTTGTAATAAGTAACATCAGCCGTAGACGATGGTAGGTTCGTAAATTTGCAGTTTAAATCATTAACATCTAAATCCTCTGAACTGTCTACTGCTTTTCCAATGATTCCAACCTTACGTATTTCATTCCATCTTGCCTTACTATCTAGACAGTTTTCAAATTGTGTTTTATAGTATAATCTTTTGGCAGTTTTAATACTTGTGTTAACTTTATTTCGCATAGTGCGAAAAGCAGAAAGTAGTTCAGAGGTTTTAAACCTCTTCCATCTTGCATAAGCTATATTACGTTGTTCAAGTAAACATTTAATTTCAGACGTAAACCAAGGATTGTAATTTGTTGTTTTCCTTTTTGTTTTCATTGGAACAAATTCTTCGAAAAGTTGTTCAATATTTTCTTGGATAAACTGAAGTTGATCATCTACGGACGGCATATAGTATGTGCAACCCCAATCAACATTTGAAATTTTATCGTATAAAGCAGACAGATCTATATTCTTAAAATCCCGATATCTGTAGTTTTCATTAACCTTTTTTAATTTAAAATCGTAGGTTAGAAATAGGAGATCATGTTTAGAAAACACGGGGGCAGATATTTGCTCAAACAATAGAATTTTTGACAATGTATTGGTAAAAAATATATCGAGAAGCGAATTTGAGTTAGAGGTGTAGTGTGTAGGTAAGATTTTATTAACAACATCTAGGCCAATATATTTCATTTCATCTGAGAATGAAGAATCTACGAGAATGTTGCTATTAAAATCACCTGATATTATAATATTATTATATCCCACTGTGATGTTGGACAGCTCCGAGAAAAATACCTCTGAATTAATATTTTTGTTTGGCCTATATACATTGCCAATCAGTAATTTTTCGTTTCCATTATATAATTCCAAGAAAATGAATTCAATTTGGTCACCTTCTTTTGATTTTGCTTTGAGTTTGCATTTAATATTATTTTTAACATAGATGGCAACACCGCCAGCTTTTTTGTCCTTTTTACCATTTTTTTGCTTTCTATCAGCCCTGAAGAGTTTGTATCCCTGCAATTTATAGCATACATCATCGACTTTGTCATTAAACCATGTTTCAGAGACACACACTATCTCCACATTGGAGCACTCGAAAATATGACGAAACTCATCTATTTTAATTTTTAAACTTTGAGCATTAATATGAACAACGCTTAAGCCAATTTTAAGTTTATTAAAAACGCGAACCATGCTATATATATTGAATTTGGAATATACCCTCGTATTATTTAAATTGCTCAACATGAGATAAAGAACGGATTGCGACGCAAGCAAATGTGTTTTGTACATTAAATTTGGTTTCATGTTTAGTATTACGACAATTGGTTGTATTACAAATAAATTTTAATAGAAATATTAGATGTGACAAAATTAGTTTTGATGGTAATTTTAGATATGGAGGTCGAGTGGCCAAATACAAGTATAAGGGGGAAAAAAATAATAGAATATTGAAACTGTAAAATCAGTAACATTTCCATCATTTTGAGTGTATGTACTATATGGTAAGACCGGTACTATCAGTGACTTATGGAGTGTTATTTTCGTTCATAGAGAGAGTACTTCACTTTTCAATTGCCTACTCAGTCCAAAGTAGCATTTATTTACAACAGTAATTCTTCTTGGATTTCTAGGCTGAGACTATTGTTTTTGTTAATGATGGATCAAAGGTAAACTAGGTCCTTTACTGTTTCGAGCTTTTTGCTGCCAGCAGTGGTGTGGGTGCCAAGGGGTAATTGCTCAGACTCTTAGCTTGATAAAAGCACTTTTTCCACAAATGCAGAATTGCTCCAACTCTTTGACAAAAAAACCCAAAAATTGGGATCGATAGAATTTGTTTTAGTGAACATAACGACATAATTTTTTTTGGGGGAAAACAACAACAACAAAAGTTATAGAAGGTCAAAGCCAAGGCGTAATTGCTCAGACTCTTAGCTTGATAAAAGCATTTTTTCCACAAATGCAGAATAGCTCCAACTCTTTGACAAAAAAACCCAAAAATTGGGATCGATAGAATTTGTTTTAGTGAACATAACGACATAATTTTTTTTTGGGGGAAAACAACAACAATAAAAGTTATTGAAGGTCAAAGCCTATATAAAGCATTTCCAAAAATCAAAATGAATGTTTTTTTATAGGTATTTAAATTACTAGATTTATATTGGAACGATTTTCCGTCATCCCTAGTTAATTTTTGTTTGTTTACAAACCGGTTTCGGAGGATATACAATATTTCTGGTTTTCCGGTAAATACATTTTAGGGATGCGCGACTCGTAAACATGCCACATATAGCCTATGTCATACCTAACGAAGCTTTTAACGTATTTGGGAATCATTAAAAGAGATCTACCATAAACTTTGGACATAATTGAAGCACAAACAAAACACAAAAAATGTGGGCGTGGCACCGGCCAAAGGACACACATATCCATAATATTTTTATATATATTATTATTATTATATTTATTAATAATTAATTTAGATCAAATATGTCCAGAGTTATGACCAAGGGTGGGCATCAGCTTAGCACCTGCTAAGTGACCATATACGTATACGAAAAGCGAGCGCACAGCGACTTCTTCGTCAAAATAAACGACAACCACATTTAGTTTGATTTCAACACTCGTACGGTATGGGTGTGTCGCACTCAGTTTTAGTACAGAGGATGATCGAACAGTACGTACATATGAATGTTAATCTTTTTAGGTTGGGTTGGAAGTTGATTTGAAAACTTAGTATTTTAGTAACTACATAAACGTGCCAACATTTCCAAGCTGCATTCTGCATCGAGAGCAAAAGTTTCAAGGTGGGCCAAGCCTAGAAAGTTTCGTGTATTTTCTCTTAAAATTAAGGGAAGAATTTAATTTTTTGTCACTGAAACTCAGTATTGCATTCTTGTGTGACGTTTACATTGGAATTAAATGTACCTAGTTACTCCAAGAAACAAGCCATTTATTTTTGACTATACCGCAGCTTTAGATGTGTTACTGACTTCAGATACAAAACAAGATCTGTCAATATTTCCAATCCTTTAAAGATGTCAAAAATGTTATGAGCAAAGATTTCATGATTTAAATAAAACTAAGCCCTTTATAAATTTTGTTAAAAATGAAGTTATCAGATGAGCTCGAAATGTTTCATATTAACTTCACACTGATGATCACTTGGAGGAGCTCATTTTAATTTTTCATCAGCACTCAGGGTATTTACTTCTCTGTCTTGTGAAACGAAATGCCTACTTAAGCTTTGCTTGCTGACGTAATTCAATACTATTCCGCAAATCAAGCATTGCGGCTTACTTGTAGCGTTTAAAACAAAAAAAAACTCCATTTCCCATTCGACCTTAAACATGTACGTATTGTACGATCGTCCACTGTCTGACGTTGTTGTTGTTAGTCTGATAGCAACTGCGCGTGGTACGTGTTACCTTTGCAAGCGCTAAAATCAAACTGAATTAATAATTCAATTTGCTTCCGTGGTCGATGCGTGATCGTGCTTACTAACACACTCGCATTTCTGCAAACGTGTCTATGTGGTGGTGCCCACCCATGGTTATGACCAAGGGTGGGCATCAGCTTAGCACCTGCTAAGTGACCATATACGTATACGAAAAGCGAGCGCACAGCGACTTCTTCGTCAAAATCAACGACAACCACATTTAGTTTGATTTCAACACTCGTACGGTAAGGGTGTGTCGCACGGCGAAGCACTCAGTTTTAGTACAGAGGATGATCGAACAGTACGTACATATGAATGTTAAGCTTTTTAGGTTGGGTTGGAAGTTGAGTTGAAGACTCAGTATTTTAGTAACTACATAAACTTGCCAACATTTCAAAGCTGCATTCTGCATCAAGAACTAAAGTTTCAGGGTGGGCCAAGCCCAGAAAGTTTCGTGTATTTTCTCTTAGAATTAAGGGAAGAATTTAATTTTTTGTCACTGAAACTCAGGATTTTATAAATCATTTACGGGTTCAAATTTTGTATTAAGTATTGCATTCTTGTGTGACGTTTACATTTGAATTAAATGTTTACTCCAAGAAACAAGCCATTTATTTTTGACTATACCGCAGCTTTAGATGTGTTACTGACTTCAGATACAAAACAAGATCTGTCAATATTTCCCTTTAAAGATGTCAAAAATGTTATGAGCAAAGATTTCATGATTTAAATAAAACTAAACCCTTAATAAATTTTGTTAAAAATTAAGTTGTCATTTTAATTTTTCATCAGCACTCAGGGTATTTACTTCTCGTTCTTGTGAAGCGAAATTCCTACTTAAGCTTTGCTTGCTGACGTAATTCAATACTTTTCCGCAAATCAAGCATTGCGGCTTACTTGTAGCGTTTAAAACAAAAAAAACTCCATTTCCCATTCGACCTTAAACATGTACGTATTGTACGATCGTCCACTGTCTGACGTTGTTGTTGTTAGTCTGATAGCAACTGCGCGTGGTACGTGTTACCTTTGCAAGCGCTAAAATCAAACTGAATTAATAATTCAATTTGCTTCCGCGGTCGATGCGTGATCGTGCTTACTAACACACTCGCATTTCTGCAAACGCGTCTATGTGGTCGTGCCCATCCCTGGTTATGACGAATTGAAATTTTATATAGCCTGGGGGCGTGAACACACAGACAGACAGATAACATAAATAACACAGTGCTAGTGCAGTCATTTTTTACTTTTTAAAGCGACCTAGTAGAGATTGTTTCCCTGGTCGAATAATACACGTAAACATGTTCAAAATATTCTCAACACCTCCAAAATCTTTTTCTAGGGTTAAAAAACCCTTTTTTCAGTTTTCTCGTTCAAAAAATTCTTTAAAAAGCACTTTCTGAATCTATTTTAAAATTTTCAACGGTTTTGTATAGGTGAATGTTGACACCTTGGAAATATATAAATTAATGTAACTTTTTATTTAATAAGTCAAATTTGGGTGCTGTTGCATCTGACCGAGTTTAAAAACTAAACTAACTTATCCTAACCTACTTGCCACCTAAGCCATGACGTCGATCCGCGCTGCTGGTGCTCTGCTTGCGCAGGTCGCGTCCTGCCTGAGCTGGCTATGTTGACATCATTGCCAAATTGCAGACGATGTCCTATTCTGTGGGAACCAAGTAAGCCACAGCTACATCGTTCCTGCTGAGGCTGCAAATGTGCAGGTGGTAGTATATTTTGTGGAACTAGCGTATTTCGTGTGAACGGTTGGCATATTCCATCGTGGGAATATTCTTACGATAACGCTTCCCCTACAGTTATAGATACCGTTGACCGTTATCGGGACCTCGTTATTTTCTTCCATGGTGGCCACTCGATCAGTAATAACAACTACACCCTCTCCAATAGATGCAGTAGGTGTCAGATTGTTGAATGTCGTACCACAGTTGGCTGTATTTTGTGTCATTAATTGCAGTGTGGTGTGGTGCTGTTGCAATTCCTTACTGCAACTGTGTTATTTTTGCATGTTGCCAGTGTTGATTCTTGAAGGTGTAAAATTTGGTGGTCGTGGGCTACTAGAAAATTATAAGTTTCTTACATCTAAACTTAGGTATTGGATATTTTATTAAAAAGTACATTTTATCATCATATTCGAGAATTTTATTTCTAGCCAAAGACATGATATTTTCCACGGTGAGGTTCGTGGAGTGCTCCGTTTCCAGTACCATTTTTATTTAATTTCTGTCCAGAATAGTTGGACTCAGTATTCCAATTTTAGCAAAAGCGATGGAGGTGACTAGGTTATCTAGTTCAGTTATTATCGCCCTATTCCTAGCCGAAAGTATATCGTAAAGATGGCCTGTATCTATTTCATGTTTTTTTGTTGATTTCAAGATATTATTTATTGCATTTATTTATTTATTTAATCAATCAATTACAGCAATTAATCAATTATAAAAATAGTCTACAGCTAGAAAAACTTACAGACTACGCGGAAATGTACAGAGTTATGGCGTAGATTCATTACACACGAATATTACCGAGAACAGATTTAAAAACAGATTTAGATACTGAGAAATCAAATTCTAAAGAGTTTGAAAAAAAAGTTAAATTCCGTCATTGCTCTAAAAATAGCCGTGTTTTTTTTTATCGGCGTCTGCGTTTGCGATTAATATTTGTATGGACTGCTAAGCGCACAACTTTATCTGCAACTACGAAATAGTGGCTGATAAAATCAGTACTTCCAAGAAGTTTCAATTCATTTTGCAAACTGCCTTACCAACTTCCAGCAATCTGTTTATCATCATTTAATAATAACCGGAATGTCAACAGAGGAAATGTATGTATGTATGCGCGTTGATAATGGAATAACCGCAATTGCGGATGACCGTTTTTCTTTAGTCGCAGACGCAGATGTATATGCGTGTAAAAAAAAACAGGCCTAATAGGAGCATTAGCGGCATAGAGGGTTCGCGCAAAGTATGTATAAAAAATATTGTAGTTTCGTAGCTGCCTGTTTGGGATATGAAACCGGGTAGCGGAGAGGAGAATTGGTGCATCGGACGCACCATTGATGATGTCGAAGACAAAAGTCAGCGACAGAATGGTTCTTCTAAGTTTCAAGGAAATTTCAGAGAAATGCAGAGAACGGAGAGCCTAACGAACAAAGACATGTGGCACTCGTTCGAGCCTTTGAATTTGACCCTCCTGATACGGTCTCCAGATGAAGCAGGCATACTCGAGCTTGGAAAGCACAAGCGAGGTGAACAGTACTTTGAGAGTATATTGAGTTTATGTGAGCCGAAAAGGAAAAGTTCGAGTCAAAAACTACCCCCAGATCTCGAATCTCGTTAAGAGCCGAGAGACAGGAACCGCCTATGGTATAAGACGTTGGAATGGGACAAAGCGACTTAAAAAACGTTACATGGAAGCATTTACTAACGTTCAGCTGCAGGTTATTTAAATCACACCAGATAGCTACGTTATTCAAATCAGACTGAATATTATCAGAGTCTGACGAGGTTGAAACAGTTGAAAAAATCTTTAAGTCATCGGCATATAGGAGAAAATGTGAGTACCTGAAGCAAGGCGAGATGTCATTTATAAAAATCACAAATAGCAACGGCCCCAGAATGCTGCCTTGTGGCACCCCAGAGGTAGCAGCAAAAGAGCTAGATTGAGTATTGTCAATTACGACCACACAGTTCCGCTTCTCAAGGTATGATTTTATCCATAAAAGAAAGATAGAATGGAAGCCTATAGAGGCTAATTTTGAAATCAGGATAGAGTGGCTGACCTTATTAAAAGCTTTTGAGAAGTCCGTGTATATAGTATCGACTTGAAGACGATTACTGAAAGCCGATATACAAAATTCGGAAAAAATAGATAAATTAGTAACTGTGGATCTCCCGGGCATGAAACCATGCTGATTATCCACAATTAGTGGCCGAACGGCAAAAAAACATTTTTTGTTTCACAACGAATTCAAAAAGTTTAAAAAACGTTGACAGCTTGGAAATGAGCCTATAATTGGCAACATTGCACTTGTTCCCACTCTTGAAGATGGGGCTAGTGAAAGTCACCTTCCAGGCATCAACAAACTCGCCACATTCGAGCGATTTATTGAAGAGTAAAAGAAGTGGGACTGCCAAGGCCAAACAGTGGGTAGATGTTTTTATGTTTTGAATTCCTTCGACAACATCATTAAGAGATAAAGTGAGTGCACCAAAGTTGATAGGATAGTCTACAGCTGAGGAGAACTCGGGAGCATTGGTAAGGCTGTTTACTTCCTTTGGACGGCTGGGTTAATGATAAACTGTCTGTCCTGTGATTCGATTAATTTCTCAGCTGTATTAGATATTTTCTCTAAGTCTGGAGTACCCGTAATGTATTTTAGTAACGTCCTTGGAGCATTCAAGCTCCTACTCTGTATTTTGTGTGTGCTTGACATTTGTAAAATTCTATTCATCTGGCCTATATCTTCGACCAACAACTTCTTCATCTGCGTTTCTGAGAAATGTCCTGTGGCGTCAAATGTTTCGTCTCTTATGAATTGGTATAGTGTTAAATTGGTCATATGCTTGATGACACAGGGATGTATCTTGCGTTAGTGTAGTCTATTATTCGTCCTGTCGAAGGGGATGCCGATAATATCACAATAAGTGCCAGGATAGTCCTAAAACAGAAGAATTATTTTTATTAGCTAGTATGGAGCTGCAGCGGAGGTTATCCTTGTGGACCCTCCTCTCTCTTGTAAGCACTGTCGTGCCCAGATCTTTTCCAATCTCTCCTTCCGTATAAAGGGGCGTAAGCTTATTCCCTAGTCTTCTGTTATTTTTCACAAGAACCTTATCTTTGAGCCTCTTTCAGATGGGATGATACTTTTTCCTCTGTTTCTGTTGACCGAAAAATGAGTCGTTCAGTGTATAAAGGGAACGAGTCCAAAAATTTGAAATGGAGAAAAACGACAAAACAGTTGACGTTGGTATTAAAACTATTTGTTACGACAAAACTAAAAAGTAAAGTTCCAAAATTAGTTATTAGGACTTCTTTTACAATTTCAAAAAATTTAATGTTAATATGTAAGTGGATGTGTTCGCAAAACCTGTTAATATGATACAAATACGTTTTTATTGATAAGGGTTTCAGTGGAAAAAGGGAATAAGTCCACCAAAATTTTTGTTGTTAATATCGATACCGTGAAAATGCAAATTAATTATGTTTTGAATTTGAGCATTCGTTCGGAAATAAAAAGAAAAAATGTCCCGTAGTGTTTTTATTGAATTAGTATATTTTGAAATGAGTACATTTTATTTTTATTTTGTAAAAAAAGGCTGCAGATAACACTGGTTTACAGCCAAAATGCACCAGAGACGCCATAGTGAAATTCCTATGTAAAATCACCTCCTAATTCCGAAAATCAAGGTTATTTTTACTTGAATGGTACCATTTTTGAGATATTTACGATTTACCGTTATTTCAAAAAACAAAAAAGATGGCTCCACTTAATCGTGTATATCTCAAGAACAAATTGAGCTATTCGAAAACGGTTTGAACAATTTGAATGCTTATAAAATTTACTATAATCAGTACATACAACACTTTTTGCTAGGTCCTGCAGATTCAAACATATTGAACAATAATTACGGATTTTTTTTAATTTTTTTTGTAAAAATATAAAAAAGTTTGTACTTTGCGAGGAAGCATCTCGAAAACTTTTTGTTTTTTTGCAGATATTTTTTCCCCCCTCTAAGCTCTGTTTTATTACAAAAAAATAAGCTATCAGTGAACAAAATCGATGAACTAACATCCATTTAATGCTTAAGTACCATACAAATAATAGCATATGTACATATGGTTCTGTCTTAACTCTATGATCTTATTTTATAATTGAAAAAGTTATGTGTCTTGTTTTGACGCTTATTTAGATTAGGATCGGTTTCTCTTATGAGAAACCAACAGTAGTCGCCCATCATAGCGACATCCCAGAATCCTTGATACCGACTTTCAATCACTTTCATTTGCTGGTGAAACCTTTCGCCATGCTCGTCACTTTCGTCGCCAAGATTTTGCGGGAAAAAATTTAAGTGGGAGTGTAAGAAATTAATTTTTAAAGATATATTTACTCCTGAAAGAAAATAAAAAAGTAAATTAGATCAATACATAAGTGACACATTAGTATATAATTTTCTTAGGCTGGATTTATCTTTCAATTCAGAACAAATTTTTTGTTTATATTTTTCCCGTTCTTGTTTGTTCGGAACTGGACGATGAATTTAGATTTATGGCTATATATTCTCATGTAAATTTATGTAATATATAATTTATTATAATATGTTTTTTTATTTACCCATTTCCGCATAGTTTTTGATTAAGTCGTTCACTATCATCTCGTAGTTAGGACTTTTGTGTTTGCCTGAAAAAGAAGTAACGACCTTTTCAAAAGAATCCCACGCTGCTGCCTCCACTGGTGACAATAGTTCTTTTGAAATGGTTATTGGTCATCATTTTCCTTATTTGCGGTCCCACAAAAATCCCTTCCTTTATTTTTGCTTCAGAAATCTCTGGGAAGATTGTCTTCAAATGGTGAAAAGCTTCGCCTTCTTTGTCCAAAGCCTTCACAAAGTTTTTGATAAAGCCGAGCTTGATGTGGAGCGGAGGTAGAATTATTTTTTCCTTCTTTATAAGTGGAGAGTATTTTATGTTATCTACCCCAACTTGAAACTCGATTCGTTCTGGCCAATCCTTTATGATGTAGTGGTCTTGACGATCTCGGCTATCCCATTTGCATAGAAAGCAACAGTATTTTGTGTATCCACTTTGTAGACCACATAGCATTCCAACGACTTTAAGATCGGCACATATTTTCCAATCATGTTCTTCGTATTTGATTAACTTGAGCAATTTTTGCATTATCTCATATGTTTCCTTCGTATTTACTGCATGCGCGATCGGGATAGATGGCTTTTGGTTGCCAATATGCAATAATACGGCCTTTAAACTTAATTTATTGCCGTCTATGAACAATCGCCACTCTTTTGAATCATATGGTTCACCAAATTGTTTGAATAGACCAGCAATGTCTTTGCAGTAACAAACACTGTCCTCCTTCGTATAGTACTTGGAAAATTCTTCGTGACGAGTTCTATAATATGTTACCTTAACATCGGATGAAACAAATTTAAATTGTTGCATTTGAGAGGCGTGTAGTTCGGCCTTTTCCTTTGACAATTCCAAATCCCTTATCCAATCATTGAGTTGTGCTTGTGACAAAAAATTTCTTTCGTTTTCCGTTTGAAATTCAGTACAACATAATAAATTTCACACGTCGCCTAAATGGATAGTTTCAGAAATTAGTCAGCTATGCATTAAAAGGGAACAAATTCCTAATTTTTACAACGTACCTGTTTCCGAAGAAATCAATTCGACTCGGCATGTGGTACACACAGTGTTCGGTGTCCATGGTTTTTAGGCTCAATTCCAAAACACTTATAGTATATAACTTTCAAAGGATTTGAAAACACACGTCTCATACTTTTAACAATAAATTGACCGCAGATGAAACAGAACATATCTGGATCATTTGTACACTCAAACTCTTGCGCCCTTTTATTCATTTTTTATTTTTAAGTAAATGCCGGGTTATAAACTGCAATTATAAACTGAACAATATTCGGCGAGCCTTGCAGATATTATGAAGGAACAAGGCGCATGTACTCTTATTTATACTTAGATCCAGTAAGCATACCTAAACAAAAAGGTTCCCTAGTTCTACAAAGAAAACACTACCTGCCTCAAAAATATGCTCTTGTTTAAAATGTACCTAGGTTTGAGAAAACGACACTAACAGCTTTTTGTATCTAATAACTTTTCGAAAATCTACCTGCTAACTAACTGATATGCGAATAGTAACACATATGTACCATAACTTTTGTATTAGTCCATCGATTTTGTTCACTGATAGCTTGTTTTTTTTGTAATAAAACAGAGCTTAGAGGGAGGAAAAAATATCTGCAAAAAAAAACAAAAAGTTTTCGAGATGCTTCCTCGCAAAGTACAAATTTTTTTATATTTTTACAAAAAAAAATTTAAAAAATCCGTAATGATTGTTCAATATGTTTGAATCTGCAGGACCTTGCAAAAAGTGTTGTATGTACTGATTATAGTAAATTTTATAAGCTTTCAAATTTTTCAAACTGTTTTAGAAGAGCTCAGTTTGTTCTTGAGATATGCACGATTAAGTGGAGCCATCTTTTTTGTTTTTTGAAATAACGGTAAATCGTAAATATCTCAAAAACGGTACCATTCAAGTAAAAATAACTTTGATTTTCGGAATTAGGAGGTGATTTTACATAGCAATTTCACTATGGCGTCTCTGGTGCAGAAAAAAAGTTGGAATTTGTGATCCAGTGTAATTTGTTTTTTTAGCTCAGTGCATTTGCACAGTTTTATTTTTAATGAACTTAAAAAATAACATAAAACATTTCTTATTTTGAAAACAAAAATAACTTTAAAAATTTCTTCTTTTTGAATGAATCTTTATTATAACAATTTCATTTAACAAAATATAATGTCGTCGTCGGAAGGATCATTCTGACTTGAACCTGTTTTCAAGTTTTTATAAAAAGTATGGTGCACGGGAGGGATATATTTTAATAAATCAATCATATCCTTTTTCTTTTCTTTTGTTATAGCTCTAGTTTGAGGATACAATAGATTTTGAGTCAGGCTATTCAATAACATTGTCTTACCCTGCTTTCTTATATTTATAATATTTAAAAAAATACCCTTCAATTTTACTTACTTAATATGCACAGGTCAAAAAATTAAAAATGTTTACGAAATCTTTTTAATAAGAAACTCTTTTAACCACAGCGATATCATAACAGCAATTAAAGGTCGATTTCATATTAAATAAGGAATGAAGTAAGATTACAGTTACGCTTCCGATTGCTGCTCTCATACATTAAACTAAGTACAACAACAATTTAAAGAACACAAAAAAAATTGGCAGGTAGCGAAAACTCGAAGAGAGACAAGAATTAGAAACAAATAAGAGTGATTAAAAGCAAAGTTAACAAGTGATTAATGCAATTTAAATGCACACGTGGACTTATTCCCTTCTTCCACTGAAAACAACAATTTTTTGTTTCGTACAAAAAAATCTTTTGTCTTTAAAAGAGGTTTGCCGTTGAAATTTGAAAACAAAATTTTTACCATACATAGTTAGTCATAAAAGGAAGTGTATCCACGCGAAATCTCAAGAAAGCCAAAAATGGACTCATTCCCTTCATACACTGAGCGACTCAAATAGTAACGGGTCTCCTTCCAATCACAGCATGAATAGACTGATTGTATTGGATGGCAGCCAAAAGACTATTTCTTCCACATCGTCCAGATTTTTGTCCAATTTCAGACACCTCGCTATTTCCATCAACGTACTATGGAAGCGCTCCACCTGACCGTTTGAAGTATTATGGAGGGGTGGGGCGTTCGCGATGTCGATATCGAAATGATTTCTGAGTGTCGTCCTGTGACTGTGAGTGACTTCTCGTTGTCACAATATATGGTTTTAGTGCCCGAGAACAAGTTCAGCAACTGTAAAAGTTGTGGCTTAATGTAAACAATCGTTCTGGATTTTAATGATTGTACTACCGCAAATTTAGAAAACGCACGTCAAGAAGTATTTTGAACCGGTAGAGAAGATGTCGATGTGGAGTGTTTCCCCGCAATACGTCGGTGTGGGTGTATGAGCGATAATTTGTTTCTCTGGGTGGTGGTCATACTTCGCCAGGGAGCATACGTGGCAATTTGAGACGAATTGTTTAGTTTTTTTCTCCATTTTAAGAAAAAAGTAATCCTCGAGTATCTGCTTGACGTTCTCCTGGGCGGCTCGATGCGCCCTATTATGTTCGGCGGCGATAATCTCCTGTTGTTCGTTCGGGCCCGCTTTTCCGTATGTCTGAACCTAACGGTTGGAAAAAGTTCAATTAGGTCATGCTGAAATTTAGTCAGTGTATGTACATATGTCGCACTGGACTGCATTTACTACGTCCGTTTTAACGGCCTCTTGTAGGAGTCTGAGTAAGTCTTCCTTTGTTTGGAATATAATTAAATGTCTTGTCTTTTTTCCGAACATTATAAACGTTCTTTGTGGTTCTACACCCTCTTATACGAGTATCTAGTTACGGAAACAATTTACCGGTTTATCGGTTTGCTCGATTGTGCTGGTTGATGATTCTTAGCTGTGAATCGTCTCAACACTCATATTATCCAGAACATTTATGTGTTGTATAGGCAATGAATCTGCAACCACATTCTCTTTGCCGGGTTTGTAGATTAGTTTTGCGTTGTAGTGGTCTATGAAGGCTTTCCATTGTTTAATTTTAGAATTTGGGTTCATGTCTGAAACCGCAAATGTTAGCGGTTGGTGGTCTGTGAACACGTTCAATTTTCGCACACCATAAAGGAAGTTTCTAAGCGTTTTAAACGCCCAGACGATAGCTAGTAATTCTCTCTCGTTGATCGCATAATGTTCCTCGGTACTGGACAAGGTACGGGATATCATGGTGATAGGTTTGCCGTCTTGTGACAAAACAGCCCCTATGGCATGTGAGGATGCGCCCGCAGTTAGGTCGAATGGCTTCGTGAAATCCGGGTACGTTAGTGTTACGTCCTCGGAGGCCAGTATTTGTTTTAAGAGTTTGAATGCCTTTTTATGCTCCTCAGTCAATTCTATTTTGATTTGATTTGACTGTGTTGCAGTAACTCGGCCGTATTCTCCCCTCAAGATGTTTGACAGCGGTTTGGCTATCCTCAAAAAATCCCTTATAAAACAGCGGTAATATCCCGCCAATCCTAAAAATGACCTCAGCGGAGACTCTCATATTGGCATCGAACAAATTTCTCAACACCAACTCAATATCCTTCAAGGGCTGCTGTTCGTCCATCGAAAAAATTATAACGTCGTCCACTTAGACGAAGCATATCTTCGCTATGTGCTCCCTTAGCACGTCGTCTCTCGCCCACTGGAAGATACTGGGAGCGTTTTTCAGGCCGAAGGCAAACCTACAAAACTCGTATTTCCCACTTTTTACGGAAAAAGCAGTTCCGCTAGATTAATTTGGTGAAAGCCAGATTTTAGGTCCAGTGTAGTGGAGACTCTGCTTCCGCCAAGATTGGACAGAATCCCTGTGATATCAGGAATAGGGTATTTCCCGCTGATGGTTTTTTCGTTTAGTTTACGAAAGTCTATCACCAATCGCTTCTTCTCTTGACCAGTTTCGTCGAATCCCTTTTTTTACCACCCATATGGGATTATTATACGGTGACCTAGACGGTCGAATGATACCGTTGGACAAAAGGTCCTGAATTGCTTTATTCACGAAATCCGAAAGGCCTAGTGGGTACGGGTATAATCTTGAGTATACCGGGTCCTCATTTTCGGTGCGTATGGATGCCACGACGTTTGTGCTATAGGGTAGGCCCTCGTTGGGATCTGCGGAGACCCCATTTACATCACGGATTAACTTCGATAAAGCTTTTTCCAAACCTTCTGGAACCGATCTCGCTTGTAGTTGCAGATGGCCCATATTCTGGCTTGTAATGAACAAAAACGACTCTCTTCCAAAGTCGTGCGTAATTGTGTTTGTTTTGAAATCGATGGAGGCGTGCACCTTGTTTAGACCTATAACCCCATCGAATGATTTAAGGTTAGGTAGTAAATAGAATTCCGTCACAACGCCAAAAATACTGATTCCGCATTTTTGTCTAATGGGTGCAACCCCGTGAATTGATTTCACTGAAATTATGTCTTAACTGGTTGTATTCCCACCAGTCCTGGTAAGTGCTCGATGTAACTCCTTGACGACCCAGTGTCGACTAGGAGTTTGACCTCCCTCTCCCCCATTGACCTCAAAACCCAAGTAAGGAGGGACTTTGTCCTAAAAAATTAATTTCGTCGTTTTCAAGTATTTGCTGGTTGCTCAGCTTCGTTATCATACTTTGTTTCATTTGACTCATCCAATTCTTCGCTTAAATGATAAACCCGCTGTGCTTCATATCATATCATATCATTTATTTAATATTTCTTAATGTACAACTAAGACTGATCAGTCTTTTTTATGTACATCCAAGGGCAAAATGCAATCTTATTAATTATATTTAACAAAACTTACTAAGGGGTAAGAATTTTTCAAATCAGCACAAAAAAAGTTGTTGGTCTTATATTTTAATCATGATCATTGTGTCTCCGTTGATAGCTTTAGATGAAAAAGCTAGTCATGAAAATATTTTCGCAAAGTTTCCATTTTTGCTAAAGTTATTCAATTTACATCAACTTTTTAAAAAAAAAAAAATGTATAGTAATTCGACGGTTAAATTAAATTTATTGCAAACTACGACATATTGTCGTCAAGCCTATAGTAAACCACAAAGGGATGAAGGGTTGCCTGATCGTTTGCTCAGTGATACCATTGTATCGCATCCTGAATCTTAAACTCGCCAAACTTAAAATCCTCCTTAGCCCTTGAAAAGAACTCGTTCTGGCACTTTGCAATGAAATTGTGCTTTACATATTGCGGCATCTCCCTTTTTTGCAAACTACGACATATGCAAGGAAATTGAGTATATTTTAGAATAATTTTTAAAAAATCTAAAAAAAAAACTTGTTTATTTTTATTTTTTATGTATCCTTTTTAAGGACTATTTTTTCTACCCAGCGTACTAGTACTAGTACAAGGGTATTATAATTTTGTCCACATAACGGTACTATGTAACGGCGCAAAATAATCGAGTTAGATATAGAGTTCCATATATGAAAGTTCTTAGGTTGAAAAGAGGAATTGATTAAGGCATGCCCATCCGTCTGTCCGTCCGTGTACACGATAACTTGAGTAAAAATTGAGATATTTGCATACAGGTTACTTTCTGGCCAAGGTAGGTTGTGATTGAAAATGGGCGAAATCCGATGATAACCACGCCCCCTTTTTCGATATCGAAAATTTCGAAAAACGTATAAAACGGGATAATTCAATATCAGAAGCAGCTACAATGATAAAATTTGCAATATGTATTGATTTAGATGTTCTAAGGCCGATTTTATCAAATTTTTTGAAAAGGGGCGTGGCACCGCCCACATATATTTGAAGAAATTTTCAAATTTTGACTCTTAATAACTTCACGAACAGTTTATGCTAGTATAACGAAATTTTGTAGAGGGCATGCTATTATTGTGTTAAATTAAGATATAGAAACTAAACGAAATCGCTTCTCGACCACGCCTACTTTTTCATAAAAGTTATATTGAAAAGAGGTGGAAATATTGAAAAGTCCATATCTAATTAACTGATGCCGCTATAATAATATAATTTGGTAGATACATCAATTTTCATATTCTTTACATTATTTTTGCAAAATTTTGGAAAGTGGGCATGGCACCGCCCAAGCAATTTTCAAATTCGACTGCTAATAACTTCAGAACGGTGTGAGAGATAGGTTTACGAAACTAGGTACCAGGAATGTTATGTTTATGTAGAGTACTACCACAGAAAATAAGAAAAATCGGTGAATGACCACGCCCCTTTTTGGACTAAAATTCTCTAAACGAGAGTTAGGAAACCGGAATATGCAATATCTGTTTAACGGATAAAGATATAATGCTAAAATTTAGTACACTCATTCACTTGATGATGTTATTAGTGTTGTTTAAAGGTTTTTTGGTAATATTTTAGAAAACGGGCGTGGGACCGCCCACAAGTGAATAAACAAAATATCAACATTTCACTATTAACAAGCCACTGTGAAAGTATCATAAAGATCTGCAATGAAAACTGATCTTCAAATAGGGACAAACAACATAATAAAATCCGTGGGCGTGCCACCACCCCTTTTTTAAAATTATGTACATATTGATTAATGGACACATATATCCATATATCAAAAATTTCACAAAATACGTTAAAAGTTATGGGCATGGCACGCCTTCTTTTCCAAAGTTATATATAGGACATGGTATAACCCTTGAAAAATCGATTGAGTACTTTTGGCTCATGTAAGCGGTTAAATCTTTATAAGCAAGGGGCGTGGCCGCGCCCACCAAATTCGCTATTGTTTAGGCTCGGAATAGATTGGTTTTTAAAATGGGCGAAATCGGATGAAAATCACGCCCCCTTTTTCTGAAAACTAACGCTGGGTATTTAATGTTCGGTTCACCCGAACTTAGACTTCCTTACTTGTTGTTATTGATGTTGTCCGCCTGGGAAAAATGTGCAAAAAAAAATATTAGGTGCATTGGAACATTACAAATTCAATTCAAAAGAAAAAACGACGGTATACTTTAAGAATTAACTGTAATTGCGTTTTTTGTCAATAGTAGCGTTGATCAGTAAACAAAAATTAAGATCTACGAACTTATTTCATAACAGGACTGATTTCCGCGTAATAAGAAAGTGACACTTTTTTGCAACGTCAAATGTCTTATGATCGGAGGAACGAATTACGTTATATGAATGGGCACTGTATATTTTATTAACATTGCTTTTGAGTTGACTAAAAAACACCTTAAACAATCATTTAAACCAAGCCCTTGAACGATTATTTAATTTAAATCTTGTAAAAAACTGTATCCACATCATATTCTGTAGAAGCAGAAATTTCCCTACACTCTACAGTTTTTCGATTGGTATAAACGAGTGGTACGATCGAGTTCCAACTATTGTGAGGGCTTGGTTGAAAGTAGGCATGGGACTATTCGAATAAAAATTATTCGAATAAACAAAACTTTTATTCGGCGGGTACAAAAAATTCGAATAGTATTTATTCGAATTTTTTTATTCGTTTATTCGAATATTATTATTCGTTTATTCGAATATTATTATTCGTTATAGTACTATTCGAATATTTTTGTTAATAGATTTTTAAAACGATATTCTCTGTTTTCTTTGCTTGTACCTAAGGGCGTGCATTTATGTTTTGTATGTTTTGGATGTATGTGTGTATGTTTGCGTGTACAAATGTGTGCCCAAGCGGTTAAAATTTTCTTGCATTATTCGAATAGTGGTAACGAATAGTTGTATTTATTCGGTTAATGGTGGTTGACGGCCACCGTGGTGTGGAGGTAGTGTTGTCGGCCTACCACACCAAAGGTCCGGGTTCGAGCCCTGGTACAGGTTACATCAAAAAGTGGTTTGAAAAAGTTTTTTCAAAACGGGGTCGCCCCTCGGCAGTGGTTTGGCAAACTCTCCGAGTGTATTTCTGCCATGAAAGGCTTCTCAGCAAAAATTCATCTGCTTTGTAGATGCCGTTCGGAGTCGGCGAAAAACCGTAGGTCCCGCCAATTTGTAGGAAAAATTTTCAAAGCGGCACACCACAAATTGGAAGAGAAGCTCGGCGCAAAAATCTCCTAGGAGGTTGATGATATAACTGTTGTATATCGCGCCATATATATATATATATATAATGGTGGTTGAATAGTTTTTGGCTTATTATCTCAATAATTAAATAGCTATTTGTGCAGTGTTGTGGTAATAATAAAATACAATTATTGGTAATAATTGAAGCTGTAAATAGGCATTTACTATAAAGTTACTATACATAAATATGTATTTGTACATTTATATGTTTATTGCAGTTACATTTGCTTGGTAAGTTTTGTGCTAGGGCTTCAAGCAAGAGATGCCAGGGCCGAAATTCATTATGTATACTGTTTATTATGATAACAAAAGGACGGGTTTGTGATGATTTTTTATGTTCACATGTGTAAATAGTTTAATTTGCGTAAAGTAACATACACAAAATAATACTACCTGCTTCCTAATTTTTGTTAAATACTCATATAAATGTACTTACATACATATGTATGTAAGTATGTAGGTATGGTCATGGAAATTTGCGAACTCTTTGTATTGAATGGGCTGGTTAAGGATGATCATTATTAGGTAGATTTTTTATTGTGTTTCATCAAATGAAGAATTGCATAAAGCGCGACTATTTGTTTTAAATTTGGGTGTCTAAACTCGTTAACTAAATGAACACAAAGGACCTACTTGCATGAGGGATTGCGAATTCACGCGGCAGTTGCAGGTAGCTATTTTCTTCTGTTGTTTTCCCTTGAAAGCCTTTCATATATTTTAAACAATGATTAGGTACACTAAATACGTTTGAAAAAATTTAAGTTTCCGCATAATATGTGCTAAGATGCAAAATTTATGTGCATATACAAAAAGTGTTCAATGGAAGTACCTTAAATAAGAACAAGGACTGTTTTTTTTGCTAATTAAATTTAGGATATTTATTACTCTTATTTGCCTATTTACAGCTTCAATTACATATTACCAATAATTGTATTTTATTATTACCACAACACTGCACAAATAGCTATTTAATTATTGATATAATAAGCCAAAAACTATTCAACCACCATTAACCGAATAAATACAACTATTCGTTACCACTATTCGAATAAAGAAAGAAATATTGTTACTGCTTGGGCACACATTTGTACACGCAAACATACACACATACATCCAAAACATACAAAACATAAATGCACGCCCTTAGGTACAAGCAAAGAAAACAGAGAATATCGTTTTAAAAATCTATTAACAAAAATATTCGAATAGTACTATAACGAATAATAATATTCGAATAAACGAATAATAATATTCGAATAAACGAATAAAAAATTCGAATAAATACTATTCGAATTTTTTGCAACGAATATTTTTATTCGTTTATTCGAATAGTGTTTATTCGAATATTATTCGAAAAAAATCCCACTCCTAGTTGAAAGGATTACATAGAGTGTTCTCTTCATCCTTGTGTTCACTTAGAGAACAAAAATCAAAAGCTATGTTATCAAAATATGTCTTTGCCGTTGTTATCTGTTCGTAGTCTGGACGCTGTAAGCTGGCACTTGATGCTAAACGTTTTACCGTTTAACCTACGCAAAATAACATAAACATATATCACTAATTTCTTAATATGATCACAACAGTTTAATTTATTATTAATTACGAATCCAATATTCTTTATTTTATCCTTATCGGGATCTAAAACATTTTTACATATAGGCACGACATAGGATTTAGTTGCATTTACGCATAAAACATTCTTCTGAGCCCAACACAATATAGCAGAAAGATCATCATTCACTTTAAAACATAAATCTTCGACAAGACCAATACGATTTTACAGATATAACTGAATATCATCAGCATAAGCATGAACACTAACATATTTACATACCGAATACATCGTTAATGAACATACAGAACAAGAGTGGACCTAGTATTGATCCCTGCGGGACCCCGGTTTTGATGGCTCTAAGCTGCGATGATGCATTCTCACATTTAACCCGCTGCAATCTTCCCCTTAGATAGCTGAACAAGAGTTTAGACGAGCACCCACTTATGAAGCAATGATTTATAATGTGAGTGAGAGTACTTACAATAAAAGGAACTATCATTTTGACAAACCTTAAGTGTATGCCATGATTTCCAACTGCCTGAGACTAGATGGACATAACAGCCTTATATACGACATGCTCACTTACACAGAGGAACTCAAAGGGATTTTCATTAGGAAATTGCGCAGTCCAATTTTCAGGGGCACTAAAACTGGTAGGGTTTCCATGCTCAGTGAAATAAACATTCAGAGCATCGGGGTCTATTTCACAGCGCACATTATTTTTTCCAGGTATGCGAAGACTTTTTAGGTTGGTCCATAACTTTTTTGATGGTAGAGATGGATTTAATTTATGCTGGCAGTACCATTTTTTTGCTTGCCTAATTACAATTGTTGCGGTGTTGCGTGCAGCTTTATATTAACGCCACGATATATCCGTGTTCAATCTTCTCCACTTGGCATGCAGCTTGTTGCATTTTGGGATAGCAGCCCTACCTTTTATGGTAAACCATGGGCAAGACTTACTACATTGATTCCAATAAATAGAGTTACATTCAGAAAACAGAGCACTGGTGTCTACAGAACGGAAGTCACGATACGAGAAAGCGGCACCAACAGGAGAACTTTTAAACTGGACATCAACAGTACAAAAAAGCAAATCATGGTCTGATATAAAAAGTAATTGGTCGAATTTAAGGATTTGGGTCAAGTTGGAGGTAATAAAATAATCTAAGAGGCTTGGTCTAGCATTGCTTGCGTATCTTGTCGGTGCTTCTTCATTCACAATAGTTAGGCTGATATCTGATCACGTAGTTTGGTGCTGTATGAGTCATTGACAAGTAGGTTAACATTGAAGTCACCACATATAGCCCGTTATATTGGGTTCAGCGGACGTTTTTGCGTAGTGTTCTGCGACCTCCAATTCTGGTCTTGGCTAGGACCTCCAGATGGGTGCCTCAACTGGGATACGGAGGGATCAACTTCCATCGGCTCGATGCGCCTCTGACCCGACTGATTACCGCCAGTTAAAGGACCATGGCTAAACACTCTAAGTGCGTCGGCCCTATATTTTTCGTTTATGGTGTCTGCCACACCGCTTTCGTATGACATTATTGTCTTATTCACTAGAAGTGCGAGCTGTTTCTCTACCTCGTCGTAGAATTCCAAACATGTCAACGAACCCTGTCTTAGCATGGAAAGATCTTGTTCTATAAGGTAAATTGGACGTTCTTCCGCGTATGTAAACTCCAGGCGAGATATAATCACCTTGAAGTTAAGAACTGTATTAAAAGACGAGAGTACTGCATCGGCAGCACCTCAAACATTATTTCTGAGAATGGTGACCGCCTGATTTTATCGCGTCAAGTGTTATATCACAAGTCACTGTGGGATTTATGGTTACCTTCTCGAACTTTTCTATCTTAGGCTTTGATAAAGCCACCTGATGTCGGATAATCGTAATCTGTCTATCGAATTCCTGTTTCTGAACGGCACTTCAGCTCTGATCAACTCACTGATTTGTTGTGGGTTCATGGTTGTTGGGGTTTCTTTTACGCTTTTTAGATTTAATTTATTGAACAGATCTTCCAGTAGCACCTCCTCACTCATTTATTTTGACCATAAAAACGAGAAAAAAAGAAAAAGTCCTGACTGGAGCACTTCACTTACCATTCCATGAAGAGACCTGTTTAAGCAAGAGCTTTTACTTGATACCAAAAATATTATTTTTATATTTGGGGGTGTATAACTGCAGGTAGGCGAATAAATAAAAAGCCGGCCCGCTTAATGTGAGCGATACTAACATACTAATTTATTGAAATTCAATTGTGTATACACAAAGCATCAAAAAGATGAGGGAAAGAGTTTCTGTGAGATGGAACTAATTGTAGTGTGTACGTGTGTGTGTGTATGTTTGTATTACAAGAGTAGGTAGTGTTCTGTTGTGTAGTTAGCGTACTAAGACTTAAGTTATTGAGTAGTAATAAACAATGATACTGGGTGTCCCATAATTATACGGACACAGTACCTCGCATGTTTAATCCAACATCCCGGCCCCGTTGAAAGTATCCACTTTCAAGAGACTGGCAGTACTGCAATTTTGTGTATAGGTCGGCAGCAATTTCCATTGGGAGTGCGAAGATGCACAACACGGAGTTGGCAATCTCGTCCTTGTACGTGGACTCTACTCGCCCGAGCCTCCAACGTTGCGGTGGCAAATTATCATCATGTATGAGGACAATGGTGTCTTCTGTGATATTGGGTAAAGGCTTGGTCCACCACGGTGATTGTGTCATACCGATCTAAATGCGAGAGATTTCTGTCTTCGAATGAACGTTCAGGTAAGGCGCGCAGGGATGAACCAGCCAAGAAATGTGCTGGTGTAAGTGGATAAAAATCGTTGGGATCTGATGGCATAGGCGAAAGTGGGCGAGAATTGAGTATAGCCTCCACTTCGACAGCTACTAAGCTGAGTTCCTCGAATGTTAATCTTGTATTTATTAATGCCCGATTTAACAGTCCTTTTGCGCTTTTGACTGCGGCTTCCCAAAGACCACCGAAGTGAGGAGCCCTGGGGGGAATAAAATGAAAATTAATAAATTCAGATGAACAATATTTATAAATTTCTTCCTGAGTATTAGATTTGCCGAAAAATTGTTTAAGTTCTTTTAGTTGATTAGATGCCCCAATGAAATTTGTAGCGTTATCGCAAAATATATCGCAAGCGCTTGAGAGCGTCGAGAAACGAATGTGTCGAGAGATCGCATACAACCTCAATGTGTACTGCTTTCGTAACTAGGCAGGCAAATGCAGCCAAGTAAGATTTCATAGGAGCCTTGCCTCTGATTCTCAAGTAAGTGTTTATTGGTCCGCAAAAGTTGACTCCACAGCATTGAAATGGATGAGCGGGAGTCAGACGTGTGGCTGGCAGTGGTCCCATGACCTGTTGAGCCAGTACCGGCTTGTAGCGTACACAATGTACGCAAAATCGAAAAATGCGACGTGCCCTGGCGTTAACAATCCAATACTCCAGACGTATCATGGCAACCAATGCTTTAGGGCCGGCATGACAATTTCGAAGATGCAAGTGTCGAACGTAGTTTAGCACAAATTGAGAGTTGCTAGGCAGCAGAATTGGGTGTTTCTAAGCGTCTGGTAGATCTGCATAGTCCAAACGGCCACCAATTTTGATGAGATCGAATCCAGTTGATCTGTCGATGAAAGGAGTTAAAAGTTTTAGATTACCCTTTAAAGTTTGATTTTTATTTTAAGATCTTCAGAGAAATACTGCTGTTGCAAATTCCAAATTGTACAATGTAATGCGTGTCGTAATTCTTCAGGTGATGGAGGTTTAAATCTTGTTTGATTTCTGCACGAGTTGTAGAATTTAAATAACCAGGCAACGAGCAACGTGAGTATGAGCTGATATCGATAATATAATTTGTGTCCCTGATGATTGTTAACACTGTTTTGCGTTTTTCAGCGTTAATAATGTCCAAGTCGAGATTTACTGCTTCCTGCGCGATAGCTATTTGGTCTGATCTTGCAGCAGAAATTCTAGGCCGGTGAACCAATTTGACGCCTGAAGTTCTGAAGTGGAGCAGCCTCGGGAGACAAGGTCCGCTGGGTTGTCTTTCGTTGGTACATGCTCCCAATGTCCACCCGCTGTATGTTCTTGAATGCCCGATACTCTATTTTCGACGAATGTTTATAGAGTAATAGAGTGTTGTTTAAGCCAATGCAAGACTAGTTTGGAATCGGTCCAAAAGTAAGTAGTTACCAGTTGGTTCGAAAATATATGTTTAATTTTGGCGTAAAGACAAGCTAAGAGATGAGCACCGCAAAGCTCGAGTTTAGGGAGGGACTGTTTCTTAACTGGCACGACTCTAGCCTTTGATGTGAGTAGTTGAACTTCGATATGACCATCGGGACTTACCGTTCGTAGATATAAAGAGCAGCCATATGCTCTAATTGATGCGTCACAAAATCCATGAATTTGCACGATACATGCGCTGGGCTGTAAACAATAGCGTGATACCTTAAGTGATGAGATGGATTTCAACGATGATAAACAGTTTATCCAAGCTTGATGTACATGCTGGGGTACAGACTCATCCCAGTCGAGTTTTAATAGCCATGACTCTTGTAGAATTATTTTCGATGTAATCACCGATGGAGATAGCAATCCAAGTGGGTCGAATAGAGATGAAGTAATAGACAATATGGTTCGCTTGGTGACTGTATTGGTTTGCATTTTGGGTTGAAATGTGAACGAAAACACGTCGGTACGTTGATGCCAAGTTAATCCCAATGTACTGGTAACATAATCGTCGCTAACGTTTAGTTCCTTTGCAGCTTCACTCTCCATAAAGTCTGGATGATTTGAGTGCCATTTAGATAATGGAAATTTCCCTCGTTGAAGTACTTCGATGACTTGGGACTTAAGCTCATGCAAAGCAGCTGCCTCGTCAGCTCCGCATACGAAATCGTCCACATAAAATGATGATTTGACTGCTAATGCGCCGATTGGAAACTCAGTAGCGTACTGATCTGCTAAGTAATGAAGGCTTCGTATTGCGAGATACGGGGCTGAGGCTGTGCCATATGTGACCGTAATGAGCTGGTATGTCTTGAGATCTAAGTCGGGAGAAGTTCGCCAAAGTATATATTGATATTGACAATCATTTTTTTACCTAGTAGTGCTTCGCACACAAGGTATATTAACTTCATTCGCCTAACGGTAGTATGTAAAGGCATAAACGAATCGAGATAGATATTGACTTATGTATATCAAAATGTTCAGGAGGAAAAGAGAAATTGAATGAGCCATGTCCGTCCGTCCGTCCGTCCGTCTGTAAACACGATAACTTGAGTAAATCTTGAGATATCTCAATGAAACTTGGTATGGGAATTTCCATGGCAGAGATTGATGAAAGCGAAAAAACCAACATTTTATTTTTAAGTTGGTAATATGGCTAAGTTGTTGTAAATATGTATATTAAATCATGATGAATAAATGCCAGACTGACATTCGCATAAGCCTAACTTAAATATTCTTAAACTATTTAGGACAACCAAAAAAAAAATTTTTTTGTTCTTAAATACCTTGTTAAGAAACCTCTTTATATTTGTTATGCTGTGTGAATCTTAGTAACCAGGCATTACATGTTACTTTTATTTTAACTCTTAGTGAAATTTTGAAAAGTATGAAAAATTTGCACAAACATTTTTGGGTATAGAAAAAAAAAATTGTTGTGCGCCTTTTTTTGTAACGTAAGTGACGAAAATAAGCATTTTATTGCATAAAATATATAGTTTTCTGCCAATCAATTTAAAATCTTCGATTCTCTATCTACAAGGTAATTACATAAACTATGTAAAGTAAATTTGTTTTTAAAATAGTATACAATCTAAAAAAAACCGGTGCGCTTTTGTAACGTCAGTGACGAACGCTTACGTTCTTACCCACCTTTTCAAACAAACTTTTTATTTTTGCTTCTATTTTTTATTTTTTTTTTTTTTATTTTTTTTTTTTTTTTTTTTTTATATTAAAACGTAAAGATCCTCTGTATATATATCGAATGTCTATGTATAAATAGTCCACACAATAGACTCGAACAATATTTGGTGGTTAATGCAACACATTTCTTGTAATACAATTAGTACTTGGCGTATGAGCAAAACCAGCTAAAAAAAAGTCTAAACTGAGCAAAGGACACCTGAAGATAAACCCTTTCACGATTTTCTGCAATAAATCAATTGACCTGTTTGTTATCACGTCCATAAAAGAAAACCTAGTCGGCTTTTTTTCTGTTACTTCGGAGGTAACGTCAGTGACGAATTTTACGTAACGTCAGTGACGGTACATAATTAACTATGCATGCTATATCTTTATAAAAGTCCTAATAACAATGATTTTTATAAAGACTTCATTCTATTTCTAATAATCTCCCAAACATTGGAATTTAATTCTGTCAAGGGGTTTCGCAGAAATTTGAATAAATCACCGGTGCCCAAAACCCCTAGTCCTAAAATTGTAACGTCAGTGACGACGGAATTTTAGTCCGTATTTAGTTTAGGCATAACAGCTTTGAGTAGCTAAACTCCAAGTAATAAACCATTTTTCGTGTACTAAAACGTGCAAATGGTAATGCAATTTGAGTTTGAATCATACAATTTTACTTGCGATGTAACGTAAGTGACGGGGGGAATTTCCCGTATGCAGGTTCCTTTTTACTTATCTCTGAACGCTATTGAAAATAGGCAAAATCGGTTAAAAGCCACGCCCACTTTCTATATATATAATATTTTCGAAAATACAAAAAGACTGATTATTCAGTACATAATACACCTATAAGGATAAAATTTGGTGTGTACCTTAGCGTTAAGGCAAAAAATAAATTTCTGAAGAAATTTTTAAAAAAGGGCGTGGCACCGCCCACTTTTGATTAAGTCAAATTTGGAAATATTATTAATCATAAATCAAACACCGCTCAAGATAGCAAAATAAAATTCAGCACACATATTTCTATTAATACAGGCAATATTTCGAAAAAAAATTAGCGAAATCGGATTAGGTCCACGCCCAATTTTATACGAAAGATTTCGAAAAGGATCATGGATATATTGAATATGCTATAACTTTGCTTAAACTAGCTGTACATCATTTCTATTTCACCTCTAAAGTGTTCGTGGGCAAAGAAAGTCGAAAGCACAAAATTTTTGGAAAATGGGCGTGGCCCCGCCCCTTTATGGGGGATTATTCCACAAAACTTTCCATGCCATAACTCCGGTAAAAATTTACTTATTGAAACGATAT
This sequence comes from Sphenella marginata, assembly GCA_951509765.1. NCBI lineage: Eukaryota > Metazoa > Arthropoda > Insecta > Diptera > Tephritidae > Sphenella > Sphenella marginata. Next base: position 42,077,990 of record OX608080.1, read on the forward strand.
TTAGAGAAAGTGTTCACCATATAAAGCTAACTCTTTGCTGAAAAAATAAACAAAATCGGTGAACGGACACGCCCACTTTTTGAACATAGTTCTAAAAAATTTGTACGTAAAATTAAAATCGCGATATTTCCATAATTGTATAAGTTATATAAATAAGATTTTACACACATAACAATTCGCAAACGTCAAGCTGTGTAGTTGTGTTTTTTATTTGCTCTGTATTTTTCTTTAATAATTAAATAACTAGTTGATATCTTAATATTAAAAGTTACATTTAAAGTTAAAAGAGTTTAATACTTAATGTGCTTCACTACTTGCTGTGAAAAATTACTTAAATTTTTGAATTGTGATTAATTGTTCTAAATCATTCTACTGATATTGTGTGTGCCGAGTTTTTTGCATATTGTATTTGTTGCATTTGAAAGGCTCGTACTTTACATTGCAATTGTTGTTGTGTGCTGATTTGCTTTTTGATCTCTCTTTTGTTACAGCTGTTTGCGTGGTTTGTTAAACGTCAAATATAGTGTGTCTAAAACTGGTCGCTTAATCCTGTGCGTTTCAAACTGTCAGGGTTGTATTTCTTTTCATTTGATAAATTAATATTTTCTTTAATTTTTGATAAAACTAAATTTCTTATCTCCTTATTTTTTATAGTGCTTTATTTACTTTTTTAAAAATGTCGTGTATGTTTGAAAACTGTCAAATAAAAAGCGAGTCCGAACGCTTTGTAGCATGCTGGTTGTGCGATGGACTTATCCACGCAAAATGCGCAGGGTTAACAGGTAGAATAGCGGACTTAATTAACGACGGAAAAGGCCTGCGCTGGTCCTGTACTAAATGTCGTTCGACGGAAGTTCACTTGTGCAAAACTTTTAGGCACATTAGGAACGGGTTTTCTGAAATCAGCAAAGATTTTTCATTGCTTCCAGCCATTGAACTTATTGATTTGGCATCTCCAATACCTGACGCGGTTGTTCGGGCAACGTCCAAAAACGCCCCCCCAAAGTCAACAAATAAAAAAACTTTGGAACCTCCCGAACCAATTACTAGGAAGCTGGTTGTGGTCCCTCAAAAAAAATCGATTTTTGTGTCTAGGTTCCATCCAGATACTACTGAAGATGATTTGAGGTACCATATTTCTTCAAAGGTTAAAGATCAAACCTTAACCGTTAGAAAATTTAACTTCGCTTACCAACGAAATATGTCCTCGTTCAAAATTGATGTATCCGGAAAAGATTTTAACTCTCTTTTGGACAGTTCTTTTTGGCCTCCCGGCGCTCTTGTGCGGGAATTTGAGTTCAGACCGAATAGAAATGTTCAAAACGTAGCTAAAGTCACTCGTAATAATGTTGAGTCAAAAAACTAAGTACTAAGTCCATGAATATCTTCTACCAAAATGTCAGAGGTTTAAATACCAAATTAAATGACCTGTATTTGAAATCTTTCCATTGTAACTATAACGTAATTGCTTTTACCGAAACTTGGCTAAAACCGCATGTTTTCAATTCCGAGTTTTTATGTAACGAATATCAAGTTTATAGACATGATCGCTTGAACAAAGTCGGAGGTGGTGTTCTACTTGCCGTTCATTCCTCTATTCCTTCAGAGGAGGTTAATGTACCTAACACGGATTCTATTGAGTTTAAATGCATCCGCATCCAGCTAGAGAACGTGTACATGTACTTATCTGTTTGCTACATCCCTCCAGCATCTGATCTTTCAATCTACATGCAGCATGTCTCTCTGCTCAGAACTGTTAACTTATTGACTAAAGATTCTGACTCGATGATTGTTTTAGGTGATTTCAACCTACCGCATATATCGTGGAACATATCTGACGGAAACATTATTCCAAATCCATCCAAACTGGGCTTCAATGACTTTTTGGATGGAATTTCTGATCTCTGCCTTAGTCCAATAAATGTTACCGCTAACAAGTTTGGCAAAATCTTAGATTTAATTTATGTTGATGATAAAAACAAATTTTCTGTAAATCGTTGTGATCCGTTGGCTTTACCAGAAGACGTCTACCACCCTTCTATGGAAATATTTCACGAAACCATCAGTAATGGCCAATATACACAATGCTGCTCAAGTAGTAGCTTTGATTTTAACTTCTCAAAAGCCAACTATAAGAAATTAAATAGAGAACTGTCTAAATTAACTTGGCCTGAGCTTTGTGGCGATATCGATTCAAACGTTTTACATTTTAATCAAACTATTCACTACTTATTTGAGAAGTTTGTTCCTAAACGTAAATTAACATATGATCATCCAACGCAAGCTTGGTTTACTAAAGAGCTTATGATGCTGAAAAATAGAAAAACGCGTTCTTTCAAATTATTTAAGAAATCGGGGTTAAACAAACATTACTTGTTGTATTCTGTTCTACGTAAGAGGTACATCGACTTGAACAAAAAGTGCTATAAAGCCTATATCTCTAAAACAAAAAGAGACATTATTCGCAATCCGAAGTCATTTTATGATTTCGTAAATTCTAAACGAAAAGTTGTGGGATTTCCCTCAGCCATGAAATATAAAGACATTTCATCTAGCGATAATCAAGATATCGCAAATTTCTTTGCGCAATTTTTCAATTCTAACTATTCTGCAGTCACTAATTCTGACTTTCTAAATTATCCCTATGAGCTACATGGGAACAATTTAATTAATTGTCCAACTATATGCGCCAATGATGTTCTTATTTATCTGAAAACCTTGAAGGAATCTTTTAAATGCGGTCCTGATAGGATTCCTACATGCTTCTTGAAGAAGTGTGCTAACAATATTTACAAACCCCTTACCAATTTGTTTAATCTGTCACTAAAGTGTGGTGTTTTCCCAAAAGCATGGAAAGTGTCGTTTCTTATACCGCTTCATAAAAGCGGAAGCAAGGCTTCTATAGAGAACTATCGTGGCATAGCAAAGCTTTCTGCCATCCCAAAAGTGTTTAAAGCTATTGTTACCAATCAGCTTACGAATCCTATCTCTACCTTGATTTCTGACTGTCAACACGGGTTCTGTAAGGGAAAGTCCACCGTTACAAACTTACTTGAATTTACAAATCATGTCTCAAATGGCTTTAGAAAAAATCTGCACACCGACGTTATTTATACTGATTTCAGCAAAGCTTTCGATAAAGTGTGTCACTCGTTACTTATTCATAAACTAGATCAGCTGGGTTTCCAGCCGGGTCTCAATCGCTGGATCTCCTCTTACCTTAGCGACAGAACACAAAAAGTAGTGTTTAAAAACTGTGAATCCGATGTTATTTATGTCTCCTCTGGAGTTCCTCAAGGAAGCCACCTGGGCCCGATTCTGTTCTTGTTGTTTATAAATGACATTTCTACAGTAATAGAATTTTCTAAAATGTTAATGTATGCCGACGATGTAAAGCTTTTCATGTCTTTCGCATCATCCGAAGATAGCAATAAGCTTCAATCAGATCTAAATACACTAGTTACTTGGTGCGATTTAAATTATATGCCGCTTAATCTAAAGAAATGTAAATACATGCGTTTTTCGAGAGGAATTTCACAGCCAGCTTCCTATACAATTAACAATTATAGTCTTGAGCAAATGTATGATTTTGTTGACCTTGGGGTTACTATGGACTACAAACTCAGTTTTAACTGCCACATTAACGTAACAGTCAATAAAGCTAGAGGCGTTCTAGCATTTGTTAAACGATGGTCTAAAGAATTTAGCGACCCTTATGTAACTAAAACTCTCTTTACTACATTAGTCAGACCGATACTTGAATACGGTTCTATAATTTGGAGCCCGCGTTACCAGGTCCACGTGGACCGCTTAGAATCAGTTCAAAAACAATTTTTACTATTTGCCTTAAGAGATCTTCACTGGGATCCGTTGTATAATTTGCCATCCTATACGAGTCGCTTAAAACTTATTAATCTTCACAGCCTTTCTAGTCGGAGGGAAATGCTTGGAATTGTTTTCATGACTAAATTACTAAATGGTTCAATCACAAGCCCGTTTCTTTTGAGCGAAGTGAACTTCAATGTACCTTCTCGTCCATCAAGACATTTTAAACCCCTTATCTTGAAACAGTGCCGAACTAATTTTGAATTAAATGAGCCTTTTCGTTGTTTGTGTCAAGATAATAACTCTCATTCTGGTACGTTTGTTATTTCAGACTCACTATGCAGCATAAAAAAGTCAATTCTTTCTATCCTAAATACATAGCAACATTTTGCTCCTTTGATTCTTATCTTTATTCTTTACAATAACTATTCGCTGTCAACTATTTATTAATTGTGTCATCTATTTTTTATCTACCTTACTTAGCTGATGAGGTTTTCTCTGTAGCTGAGCAGTTTTAGATCTCGACGATTAACAAACCAAAGCCTTTCAAAGACTCGGCACGAAAGAACAATCCGTGCGTCATGCGGATGCGCCCCTCGCGCCGGTCGGGCGGGATATGGTGGGTAATCCGTTGGGCATTATTATAATATCCTTTTTAAACAAAACTAAACTGTAAAAAAATTTTGTGGATTTTGGTGAAGTAGGCGTGGCGCCGCCCACTTTTTAGCATAAAAGCTCTGCTATTTTCAAAAGCGATTGCTTGGAATTTCAGGAATGTATTTCAATGAAATTTAGTGAGATCCTTCCCATTAGTATGTAGTATACTCCTGCCAAAAATTACGCAAATCGAATAACAAACAAGGAAGATTTACGGGCAAGTAGTTAACACCCTACTGCCTTTTTTTTTATTAATTTTTTTTATTTTCATACCTTTCATGAACATGAGGAAAGCTATTTATATTTTGTTATTTAGTGATAATTGAATTTACCACTCACAAAAGAAGTGTTTTTAATCGAAAACAATCAGTTGCCTTTATAACAACTTTTCTGTTATTAAAATAGACCTGAGCAAATTGGGATACCAAAACAGATCACTACTAGGTATTTAATGTTCGGTTACACCCGAACTTAGACTTCCTTACTAGTTATTCATAAGTACTTGCCTGTACATTTTTGTAACATCTGCGGTGACAGCATAGCGATATAAGCGAAAACGAAGTAATGCAAGTACAGATCTTGTTGAATAGTTGATCCCACTAACAAGATGTCGTTCAATGATATTTGCGATGAGGTGCGACACGATGCGTCATATACAACTCGAAGTTTGGTCGATGTACTGCTGGGTTTGAGTACGCAGTGATGCGGTATATAATAATGCGTTTCGTTAATTTGTGGATGTTCACAACGGACATATGACCAAGGCTTTCATATTCTTCCATAAACGAAATGTATTAAGGGTGAATGTTGAAGACGTTTTTCGAGAGCGAGAAATCTTAGACGAGCGATATCGAAAGACTCTGCGAGACGGGTTGGATCATCTTTGAATGGGAAATTAACAATTATCCGGCCAGTACTATCTCGTTTTGTAGTTTTCACGAAATGATCCTCACAAATACGATGATCCGCTTTATTCGGTTTTGATGATGCGTCGATGGTTTCCAATTTCCATAAACGTTGCTGATTTTCGTCGATAGAACTTTCGCTTGACATCAAACAAGCGGATGTTGTCACGTCACGCTCGCCACGATACCTTCCGCAGACGGCCCAACCAAATAATGTTTTTTGAAGCGTAGGTAGATTTGGACTAAGACGAATTTGGCCCACAGCAAGTGCTTCGAAGAATGCCTCCGTCCCAAGTAATAAGTCGATACGACGTGGTCTGAAGAAAGTCTCGTCGGCCAGTGTCGTATTGGCTGGTAAATTCCAAGCAGAAGTATCGGGCTGGCATGCAATGTGAGACGTGACTCCGAATTGCAATGACAATTGAAACGCTGACGTACGCGATTTAATTGTTGTAGTGGTACGGGACTTTAAATTCGCGAGGGATTCACCGATGCTGCGAATGACGATGTGATGTCTTTCTCGACGGGTTTTTGGGTAAAGTCGTCAGTAACGAAATTGACCTGAGAACATGAATCAAGTAGAGCTCTTCCAAGTTTGTACATACCTGACGAGTCTTGAACTAAAATCATAGCTGTAGCCAGAATAATTTGTTCACAATCCAATGCATCCATATGTGAGTGGGCAGCGGTTTGCTGATTGCCTGTTTGAAGTCTGCTCGACGAATTCGGTGTAAATGACGGTTGGAGTTCCCGAAGCTTGCAATGAATGTTATGTATATTAGTTGGCGTTTGAGACATAGCCGTTACATTTGAAGTTGTCGATGCTGATTGTGGAGTGATAGCACGTTGAAAATTTTTGTCGTAGTGCAGTAAAGTATGGTGTGTCCGATTGCATGTGTGGCACCGATGTTTCGACGGGCACTGAGCCATCCTGTGACCGCTACCCAAACAGTTAATGCATAAATGGTATTTCTTGTAGATGTCGAACAGCTGAATCGTATTTTTCTCTAAAAATTGTGGGCAACCTATTAACTTGTGTTTTTAGCTAGAGCAGAGTACACAGTTTGATTTAGTTACTGCAAAAGACGAGTGATGATTGGTTGTATTTAAACGATTAGTTTTCCCTGGTTCGAGTTTACGATTGTCAGACGAGTCCGATGAATGTAGAAATTGGCAATAACGTTCCAAGACTTCGGTACATTGGGACCACTTGCCTATAACGATGTAGATGAGCATTGCCTGTGCGATGTTGGTACCTGTACCCAATGACTCCAACGAGCTATAAATGGCCGACGCCTTGTCTACTAGACTGCGCAAGAGTTGAGCGTTTGCCTTGTCAACAGTTTGCAATGTGAATAGGGAAGCTATGCCCTCCAAGAAAATGAGAGTTGGGTTATCGAAACGTTCCTTGAGTCTATCTAGAGCCTTTGGGTAACTTTAACTAGGGACTTGAAAAGCCTGGACGGTTTCTAGTGCTGGCCCTTCTAAGCAAGAGAGAAGGTAGTTAAATTTTTCAATATTCGAGAGTCGGGTCTCACGAGCAATAAGTTGGCTAAATGATGTAATAAAATTCCGGTAATCTGCATAATCACCATTAAATGTTGGCAATGACAATCGTGGTAAATGGGACGATTGGACCACAGCTGGAGGGGATGGCGGAAGCTGCATGGTGCTATTTCGATCAAATCCTATGAATGCTTACTTTTACTGATACGAAGGTGTCCTCCAAATCCGCGCGGTCATTGTCGGCGGCATCTAAATCTTCGATCTCGGCTTGAACGGATAAGGCTTGCTTGAAGTAAGATTCTAAAATACCTAACCGACACTGCAACTCAGCATTAGATAGCTTGGTTTCTGCATCATTATTTGCTTCTACTATCGATTTAATGCGTGATATATTGCGCTTAATATTAGCTCGCTTCCGCTTACTTTCTTCTAGCGACATGATTTTTTGCTTACTTACTGCTGGCAGATTGCAAAGTAATGGCAATAGCTACCGGTCAACCAATGACGCTAACAACGGCAGCAACGAAAACGAAAATGTAGGCAGCAAAAAGCAATAAGTGCGGGCACAGATTTTAGCGAGAGCAGCGACTGCAATAACAGCTGAATGCAACTGATACCAGTGCTAGCAGCAAAGGTAGATAAAAGCGATAAACAAAAATAGCCTCGGCAGATTAGCAGCGACGAAAGTGACTGTGGCTAATGAAAACAGCGCATTGGGCTGCTAGCAAAAATTACGAAAGTGAACTAACGGGAGAAAAACCAGATCACGGCAATTTAAGGGATACCAACAATGACTGGGTACAGGGCGAATGAACTTTGCAGTGTACGGGAAATCAGGGAACTGTATTTTTCGAGAAATTTCATGCATACATACCAAGTGATGAGCCTTTTGTGTTACCGGATGTATCTCAACAAGTTGTTGTTTCAAACATATATATATTTCCACAATAATGTGACTTTCAACAATTTGGCAAATTATTTCCAGAGATAATTACAGCAAACGCCTTGATTTGCAACTTTTTCCAATTCTTTGGTCTCGTCCAAATGTTTCCCAATCTGTATGATGTCTAGTTGATTGTTGTTGTGTTTGCCCAAGAGATTGGTGTTTGATATTTGATATGCGAAGATTTTATGGTTTGCGAATGATAATCAAACTTTAACGAAACCAATTTAACACTATTAAACAATTGCAAATATACACGGGCCCCACGTTGGGCGCCAAAAATGTTTAAGCAAGAGCTTTTACTTGCTACCGAAAATATTAAATTTATATATATATACTAACATTCTAATTTATTGAAATTTAATTATGTATACACAAAGCAACAAAAAGATGAGCGAAAGAGTTTCTGTGAGATGGAACTAATTGTAGTGTGTATGTTTGTATTACAAGAGTAGGTAGTGTTCTGTTGTGTAGTTAGTGTACTTAGATTTAAGTTCCCTACCGGACAAGACTGACCGAACTAATACACTCTCACTTTTCAGTCAGCACATCTCCAATTTTTAATCGGTGACAGGGTTGCATTTTCTTGTGTTGTAAATAAAATGTTAAGAAAAAAACTCGAAAAAGAACTGAGTATCCGTTAAATGCGGGTACTTTTTTGGATCAAATAATGGGATTAAACAATTTTACTTAACATATCAAACTTTTTCGTAAAAAAATAAGCATTTTCTATCTTATTTAAATTAATTTGACACATATAAGAGATAGTAAAACAAAAATAAAAACGGAGCGGCATGTACCGATTACTTTTTCTTACAATATTTTTCCTTCACTAGCAGATTGCAGCAAAATGCCGGAAAATACCATTGAATTACAAAGCAAAAAGTGAAGAGCCAATTTAAAAGTGGAACGGGAAATAATATAAAACTATAACTAACTATTATATTATAACTATTAAAATGAACTATTAAAATAAATAAATAAACGGAAAAAGATAAGTATAAAAAAAAGAAGTGTGAAAATGAATAAGAGAAATTTTCAGAATTGTATGAGCAGGGAAAAGAAGGCATTTGAATCTAATTCAAAAAGATTCAAAGATCTTCTCAGCTCTGCTCATACAACCGAAAGTGGGGTAAAATTGGAAGAAAAAAGTGACCATGATCCCTCCTGTAATGCTAGTGTGTTTGTAGAAGACCCAAATATGGGGTTGGGTTCAAGTGACTGTGATGTATCGGTATCGGATGTAGAGGAAATTATTGATGAGGAGGAAGAGGTAGATAATTGTGAAGAGATTAAGGCCTGGGCGTTTAGAAATAGCTACGTTACTAGGGACACCATTGACGACTTATTAAGAACCCTGCATAAAATGAAAGTGAAGAATCTGCCACTCTGCGCAAAAACTCTGCTAGAAACCAGCAGACAAAAGGTATGCATCTCTACAATTGCCGGGGGTGAGTTTCTGTATTTTGTAATACAAAAATATTTTTTAAATAATGATTGTAGTTTTTTGCGAGAAAAGAACGAAGTTGTAGTTGATATAGGAGTGGACGGACTCAAGTTATTTAAAAGTTCTAACCGAACATTGTGGCCGATTCTCGGTGCTATTCCAGATTTCCCTGCTAAAAGACCTTTCGTCATAGCGTGTTTTTCTGGGTTAGGAAAGCCTAAAAATATTAATGAATTTATGCGAGATTTTTGTGAAGAGTATAGATTTCTCAAAAAAAATGGTATTAAATTAAATTCTAGCGATAACACCAAATTATTCAATGTACGGGTTTTCATTTGCGATTCTCCTGCCAGAGCGTTTGTTACTGGTGTTGTAGGGCATAATGGAAAAAATGGTTGCTCTAGGTGCTCAGAAGAAGGAGTTTACAGGGAAAGGCGAGTATGTTTTCCAAATAAAGTTGGAGCTCTCAGGTCTGGTGAGTCTTTTGCTTTGCGGACAAATCCTAACCATCATCTTGGTCCATTCAAGGAGAGCAAAAGTATATTAGGGGAAGTTGGGTTCGGTATGGTTTCGCGATTTCCCCTCGACCCTATGCATTTAGTTGATTTGGGTGTAGTTAAAAACATATTAAGGCTTGGCACTACAAGATCTAATACACGACAAATCAACGAAAGACTTTGCTATGTGTCCCGTTTCGTTCCATCGGAATTCAGTCGGCTGACTAGATCCTTGGAAGAGGTTTCCAATTGGAAGTCCACAGAGTTTCGCCAGTTTCTCCTTTATTCGGGTATATTTGTTTTAAAGGATATTGTCAGTGACGACTGCTATTACCATTTTTTGCTGTTGCACAGTGGAATCAGACTTCTTTCGAGTAAAAAATCAGGGGAAACCGAAATAGATATAGCTCAAAAAATGTTGGAAGAATTTGTAACCTATTTTGGTAGCTTGTATGGCGAAGAACAACTTAGCTTCAATATTCATGGGATTCTGCATTTATCTGAATCTGTGAAACAACTTGGTCCCCTTTATTCTTACTCGGCGTATAAGTTCGAGAACTATATACAATATATAAAAAAACTAATAAAAAGCCCTAAAGATATCCTACAGCAGTTATTTTTGAGATTAGCGGAAAGGAAAATTTTTGATTCAACTGTAGGAAATTCAAAGAAGTTCGGTTCCTTCGATGTAAATGCCACAAAAGTAAAAGATAGTTTTTGTTTCTGTGAAAAAACGGGTCCAATTCAAATAGTAAAGATTATAAAAACCACAGAATCGGATATAGCTGTTTGCAAAACTTTTCAAAAGCTTGAAAGCTATTTTTCGGAACCTGTTTGTTCATTTTCAACATTAGGAATAGTCGTAGCAAGTTCGTTAACTGTTGAAACGTTGGAAATTTCCATGCAAGACATCAACTATAAATATTTTTGTGTTCTCTTTGATGAAAATTATCCGCTGATACCTCTGTTACATCACTTATTTCACGATTTCTTTTAATGTATAATATAATTATAAAATAAATTAAATAATAATAATTTTTGTATACAAATGGATTCTAGTAACATACTGGGCGATTCGTTTATAGAGGATTCCCAAATAAATGGTAAGAAAGACTACTTATTATAAATGTACACTATAAGACTTTTTATTTTTAGTAGCTCAATCGACACTGTCACGGAAGCGTTTCGATGAGCAACGACCTTGTGACCTTGCAACAGAGCCTATGACATCACCAGCACCAGCAGCTACAACAGATACGACACTCAAAGGTTTGTGCATTTTCACCTGATCTTTCTTCATTCTGTTTATTGAAAAGCATATTTTCTTTGACAGATATTTTCGATGTCTTAAATGTTGTTAATTTACAGCTGGTTACTATCGAGAGCAACGTAAGTATTATTAAACATTTGTCCTTTTGATAAACCTAGCTAGAGTTTAATTTTGTTCTTTTCCGTTTTATTAGCAAGCTAACATTTGTGCGAATCAAGGATCGCTTTATCAGCGAATTGAAAAACTTGAGAATAATGTAAGTTCATCATCATTGAAACATCTGTAAACTGTCAACACACCTTACTTACTTTTTCTATTATCTAACAGATGGTTAAAAAATCGGAATTCATGGCTGAAAACCAAATATTGAGAGAAATTAAAGTAACCCTCAAGCATATCGACAAATCCATCTCTCTAATGACTGGTGAAGCTCGTGACGACCTTTTAGACGAAATTGCAGCCTTTTTTCCATTAAAATCAATCCCCTCCCTTATGGATATTGAAGACAAAATGGCAAATGATTCATACGCTCCGGCAGTAGTAATAGTTTTTTCATTGGTTATTATACATTATAATAATACTAACCATTTTATTCTTTCCATAGACTACCTATTTCCAAAAAGTAAAAGGAGCATCAAATAACATAGAAAACGTTTTACGTCAACTTTTTACTGATAACGTACTTTTCACCTTCAATTGGAATGGCGCCTGGAACAAACAGAGCTTTTCAAAGCTCAAAATTGTGGATATGAGTTTGCGAGGTACATATACTTTAAAAAGCTGTAATTATTAACTAACTGTTTAAATTTGTATACTGTTTAGACGTTTTCAAAAGCCATTCGTCACACAACTTTGAAAAAGCTGTGAAAAATTATATAAAGCTAAGCCACCATCGACCAAAGCAGCGCAGGTATCAATCAAAAAAATCAGCGAAGAATGTTAGCAAACAAACTATGCAATGAATTTAAAACTTTTGTAAAGTTAAAAGCAACAAATGTTAACATAATCGTAATACTACTTTATTAGCAATACTATGCAATAAATTTAAAACTTTTGTAAAGTTAAAAGCAACAAATGTTAACATAATCGTAATACTACTTTATTAGCAATACTATGCAATAAATTTAAAACTTTTGTAAAGTTAAAAGCAACAAATGTTAACATAATCGTAATACTACTTTATTAGCAATACTATGCAATAAATTTAAAACTTTTGTAAAGTTAAAAGCAACAAATGTTAACATAATCGTAATACTACTTTATTAGCAATACTATACAATAAATTTAAAACTTTTGTAAAGTTAAAAGCAACAAATGTTAACACAATCGTAATACTACTTTATTAGCAATACTATGCAATGAATTTAAAACTTTTGTAAAGTTAAAAGCAACAAATGTTAACATAATCGTAATACTACTTTATTAGCAATACTATGCAATAAATTTAAAACTTTTGTAAAGTTAAAAGCAACAAATGTTAACATAATCGTATTACTACTTTATTAGCAATACTATGCAATAAATTTAAAACTTTTGTAAAGTTAAAAGCAACAAATGTTAACATAATCGTAATACTACTTTATTAGCAATACTATGCAATGAATTTACAACTTTTGTTACATACTTGAAATAAAAAATTAAAACTTAAACCACTTCTGCCGTTTTTCTATATCAATTCTGACCATGCAGCTCTGACACATTGTTTAGTCAGAGAGGCCCAGTCAGTCAGCTCTGCTTAAAGATTCGGTCAGCATTGGCTAAAGTTGGTTAGTCACCTCTGACTTCTCTTTCGGTCACGGCTGCTAGGAGTGAGCCAAGCAGCGATAACATTTGTTGTTGCTAAATCAAAGATGTGGAAAAGAGATGGGCATCACACGTACGTGCAAACTTTCTGTCAGAGTCTTCATTTTACCCTTAACAAATTGATAGAAACTTTGCACTGCGCTCTGACCGAACAAGTACGCCAGTACTGCCAGGCAAATGATAGATCATATGACTTTCAGTGTTCTACAAGGGTTATTGATTAGTAATAAACAATGATACAGGGTGTCCCATAATTATACGGACACAGTGCCTCGCATGTTTGATCCAACAAGATCCTAGTTAGCTTGAATATTTTAGGAACTGGTTGTGTGTTTCTATATTTTATTTCTTTCACAACTTTTAAAATGTCCTTTATTTATTTTCATAAAATTTTTATAAATGTGCAGGTGGTAGCATATTCTGTGGAACTAGCGTATTTCGTGTGAACGGGTGGCATATTCCATCGTGGGAATAATCTTACGATAACTTATATAGTGTGTTTCTCATTTGAGAAGGGTATGGAGTGTTTTTTGTGTTTTGTGTTCAATATTCCCATTTTTCTGATTTTGGCTTAGTACTAATTGCACTAGTTGGTACAAATTGTGAATGGGTGATAAGTTTCGTATATATATCATCGACGCGCATTTACTACCTAAGAACACCAGTTTTTATTTTTTGAAAAGGACTTTAAGTTTTCACCTTATGGAGCATAATCCAAAATCTCACATTCCCATTTCCAGGGGCACCTCGCGTAAGAAAAACAAATGGGCTAACTGTAAGGACTAAAATTCTAATTTTAAACAACAAATAGTGATTTTTTACGATGCTTTGGTTTATAATATCTTGTTTCCATGAAATTTTACAATATTTTTTTTGACACGAGATACATTTTAGGCCATTTTAGGGGCAAAATTTTTGGATTATGCTGCATAGCTTGAAAACTTGAAGTCCTTTCCAAAAAATAAAAATTGTCATATTTAAGTAGTGATTGCCTGTCGATAATATATGTCAAAAAAATATTAACCATTGGGAATTAGTGCCAAAAAAGACCTCGAAATTTTAAAAATTAAAAATCTTTTTAAAAAATTCTTTTTTTTTCATGTGAAAAACATGTCCCTCTCTTTTCAAGTGAAATAAGACTATATGTAATTTGAAAGGGTCATCATTTCTCTAACCTAAACTGTTAGGTATTTTTAAATCGGCTGAAAATTTGATTTTAATGAATTTTTTAACTCGAAAAAACTGAAAGAAGGGTTTTTTGACCCTAAAACAAGATTTTGGGGGTATTAGGAATTTTCGGAACGGTGTTTCATGTATAATTCGACCAGATGAACAATCCCTACTAGGTCTCTTTAAAAGTACTTTCACTTTTGTTTGTAGCACCATGTAATCGTTTTGATAATTGTATAAAAATTCGCAATAGACGCACCAAAAAATTTCAGAATATTTCAGCAAAAATTTTTGCGATTCCTATTAGGTACTTCTGCGCAGAATGCCCACATCACAGTACTTCCATACAAAATAAACTTATATTTCTGTCATAATTATCATCATCATCATCATCCTCTATTACATGCGGGTTGCATGGGTTGCATAGTCTTCCAGCCATTTTGAAAAAAAACTATTAAATGTCCAAACTTTAAAAAAACGAAAATACATAACTCCAGCTAAGTAACCATAAAAAATTGCTTTTTTTCTATGGTACTGGGGTATTTTTATGTTGGTCCGTCTCCGGGTCCTTGAAGTGGATGGAGTGATTATCCCGAAAATGAATATAACCTTCATCCAGCAAACAATCATATGCCTATAAAAGAAACGATAAAAATGTATAATAACGCAATCATATATATGTTTAAATTTTATTGTAGGTTTGTACATACTTTCCAGAAGTGAGAAACGACTATCGTGCCGGGCAAGAGCCAATCTTTTATTATTTTTAATAAGGTTTCCTTGTCCCTCTTCTCCACAGGAACCAAAAACCAGCGGTTTGTTCCTCTCTTTACTCCACCAAATACCCATTGCCCTTCCACCCGATGTCCCTGATGATATTTTCGACGGCCGAACTTGCTTTCATCGAGTTTCTTTTGTGCACTACCATGCCATTAAAAAGGACTTCCCGGCAAAAACTGCTCCAGTCACCAACCGTATGGTTAGACATGGACATCTCTTTCTAATCAGTTTCAGGCTGACATTTTTCACCCAAAAATGAACAAACCTAAGAATTTAAAAAATGGAAAGTTTGGATTTGAAAAAAAAGTACTTGTTTTAAGCCACCTTTTAATGCGCAGCACATTTATAATAGTTAGTTTGTTTATTTCACAAAATCATAAAACATGTAAAAATAACCTCCAAAAATAGCCATCAACGCATTTTCCACTTTCAACCAGCCTCAAAGCATGGTCTTTACTACAAAAACACTCTCCCCCCTTGGGGACAACTCCCCAATCCTGAAAGAGCCGAAGGACGATCTCAATAATTTATCTTTGCAACGGAACAAAACGTGCAATTTCAGCAAGTTAAGTTTTTCCAAATTTTTCTGTTACACTTTAAAAATAACGGTTAATATAACTTGCGCTTATAGTTAGTTCACACTCTGTGTACCTACATATGCTACAACTTTTACCGAAAATAGGAAAACTTGATATAGATATAAAAATACGAATATATGTAAAATTTAAAAATATTCAACTCCCTATCTATTTCAATCACACCTATTTAAAACTAACGGAGGGTAAAAAATATATCGTTTATAAATTTTATTTTTGCAAACTCAAGACGTTGTATGTCGAATTAAATATAATTAAATTACCTATCCAAAGATACCAAAACTTTGAAAATAAATTCATTGGTTTTGGAGATATGTTCATTTTAAAAATCCCTTTAATGAACTTTGACCCTTGATAACTCTTGTTGTTGTTGTTTCCCCCGAAAAAGAAGTATACGATTGTTATTAATATCTATCGATTCTCATCCTTTTTTTAGCCCTACTGCATTTATGCTTTTAAAATTAATAAATATTACATATAATTTAAACTGCTAGAAATATGAAAATATCTGTCGACTATTTGCCCGTTCGGGGAAAAGTCGTAAGTCAGCCTCGCGACGTATAATTGCATAATATTTGATTTGACTAACGGTCTCACCCCCAATTGACAGGCAGATGACTGTTGTTAATATATTTTTATATATCTATGTTTGAAATCGTGTGTAAAAATTGCAATCGTGCTAAAAATAATTTGAGATTCTTTTTTTTCATCAATTTCATGCGCTAATCAATACATAAAACAAAAAAATCGTGTCTGTATCAATAATCATTTTAACCTAATGGGAAAGAAATGGTTGATGGAACAAAGTTACCCTATCCCTTTTCGATCTTGTGAGATCCAGTAGTTGTCGAGAGAACGATAGCTATGTAGCCAAAAACAACGCAAGTCGTTCATTTTATAACGGAACATAAAGAAATGTGAAGGCGCCGTATACATTTTCCAGTTTTTATATATTTCTGATCCGATTTGCATTACACTAATTAACTAACACATTCCATAAACACATTCGTGCAAGGTGCAATCAATTAGAAAAAAGAAATTATTTCCCGGATGTATTGCGAATGCACACCGACGAGAAAATATTTTCGTGCAAACTCTACGGCAAGGATGGAGGAGTGCAAAAAGCAAATGAAGTGTAAGAATAAGAGCTCTGGATTTACATAACATTTCAAAAAACATACCTGAAGGACTTGACTGGCCTCGAAGGCTGTACCGGGTAAAAGTATGACTGGCGATGATATATGACCGGATTCAACACACAACATATTAGGAAATTCATCATCACCGAAGTCGCACATTTCTCGTGCTTGATCAATCCACGGGTTCCAAATTACTGAAATTAAAATTAAATATATAGTAATGTTTATATACATAGCTAATATTTTTATGGGTATTATATGCAGTCGTTTTTTGACTACATAGTTATCTAGAAGACCTGCCAAAATTTTGGCTTGTCTGCATTTATCAAATTTTATCGCCACTATGATCTCCCTCTTCATTTATCCCTATATGGGTTTAGAAGTTTGAAACAAATGCACTAAAAATGCGGTTTTAAATTTAATTTCAGTTGGGAAGCGCTCAAGCGCCATCAGTTAGAAAACAGTGTAATTCAAAAGCACCAGCTTTTAGCAAAGTGCGCAGCTACTCCAGCGCAACAAAGCAGTGAAGGACAAAATGCGTAGATTGCATTAAAACAGTGGTGCCCAAAATAAAATGTGAGAGTGCATTGGTAAACGGGAGAGTAACTTCACTACAGTGGTGCTAAGAACAAAACTGTCGCTTCAGTTGCTTAACCGACGGCAAGGAAGTAACAACGCAATCGTGTTGATGCCTAAATTATATGATAATATTTATGCGCTACTAAAAATTACTGCTAAGCACTTTTTTATGATTCTAGATCAAGCATCGGCAGATTCGCAAATGCATGCGTATTAGTGAGAGCGCTTTCATCGCTCAAACCAATTGATTTTCGCGTCATTCGCTTGTTACCCAGCAAACATTAAGGTTAGAGGACGATTAGAAAACGACTCGAATTCTAATGTTATTCTCTAAGGGAGATGGTTAGAGAACGATTTGTGAAACTGTCGCGAATTATAGCATTCTCGACAAAAAGGGGACTTAGTTCTCGATATCGAGAAAAAGGTTAGTTATCGATTCGAATTCTAACGTGAAATTCTAATGAGAAATTTCTAACTGAAGTGAAATCCAATTGTTCTTGTTTAATTCTATTTCGATAAATTGACGATAAATTGATTGCTTTAAATATGTTTGACATGTTTTAAGCTTACATATCTAATGGGAATAAAATTCAAAGTTTTTATACCTTAGGTTATAAATACAATACTTGACAATACACGCATCTTCGCTATTCGAGTGTTTCTCTAATCGTCCTCTAGCCTAGTTCTCTAACGTGATTTTCGATTAGAGATACATTAGAGAACTAAATTAGAATTCTAATGTAAAACTACAGTATTTCTCTAACGTTAGAGGTTGTGTTTGTTGGGTAATGTTTAATGGAATATTTCCCAAAAATTTCTTAATTTTTAAACATTTTTTTTTAATTAAATTTTTTTATACTTGTTTGTGCAATAATAGCCCCGCTAATTTACATAAAAATACCTTAATATTCATAGTTTTTTTTTAACATATTATAACAAAAATTTTTTATTTTACTGCTTTATTAAGTTTTTTTTTATTTACATACTACCCCTATAATTTTTACTACTCCCGCCAATTATACGTACGTACATACATATTTTTCACATTCGCTGCGCAAATATGCGACAACCATGAGCGATGTTGTTTTGCCACTTGTTCAGCGACGACTAAATGGTTTGGTAGGCAAAGAGCGCAACTTGTCTGTGTGAAGAGCGTAACATGTTTGTCTGATCTTAAGATCTATGAAGCGCCGATGCTTGTTCTAGATCAGTGGTGCACAGCGCCAGCAGAGCTACTAATACATGCCCAACAATGTTGTCGTAGTGTGTGTGAATGAGCAGAACACTGCAACCCAGCTAACGAAATGTGCAAAAAAATTCTATTACAAAAATGATATTTATATTAATTAAAAGAAAAAAATGGAAAAAATTCACCATGGCAATTTTTTTTTATTTGATGTTTTTTCAATGATCAATCATATTCAGTGGAGCTCAACATTTTTTTAATTGATGTTCAAAACTCAATACATATTCAAAGAATATTCAGGGCAAATCAAAAACAAAAGTGCTACAAGGGCATAGGGCTGAGCGCCTCTTATCACATTAAATTAAAAAAACGATATTCAATATTTCGTTAAAATTATCATGTACATAAGTATTACGAGTATTAAACTTGCTCATGCGTTGTTTGCTATTTGAAATTCAAAGCCCAACTGACCTGACTGTCTTGCTTACGTGTCAAAAAAAACAATGGCTTGCTTAACTGCTCGCAGTGGACAACAATACTTGCGCATGCGTTGTGTGCTGGTTGAATTTCAAATGCAAACTGATCGATCGCTGCTATCGCGTCGAAAATCAGTAGCTGCGCTCACACGACGTGTAGGTGAGAGCAAAATGCTCTTAATTGCTCCGGAGGGTAACACTGATCTAGAGCAGAGATCGGCAAAATGGTAATGGTGAGAGTGTATTGGTAAACGGGAGAGTAACTTCGCTACAGTGGTGCTAAGAACAAAACTGTCGCGTCAGTTGCTTAACCGACAGCAAGGAAGTAACAACGCAGTCGTGTGGATGCCTAAATTATATGACAATATTTATGCGCGACTAAAAATGACTGCTAATCATTTTTTTATGATTCCAGATGCCTTTGGGCAAATGCAATGTATCTTATGTTATGCTTCTTTTGGGAACCGGGAATATAATATTAAGAGACATTATAACTCTTTTCATAAAGACTTTGATAAATATGAGGGCGTGGAAAGAGACAATATTTTTTTGGAAATAAAGTATATGCTTTTTTTGCTTCTATACCTTTTTACCATTGTTTTCGCATTTCTACATTTTTCATTTTCATTTTGGGAAACATATTGCTTATACTTTTGTAAAAGAATGTTCTTTTTTTCCCAAAAACATATTTTCCCTTTCCACGCCCTCATATTTGTCAAAATCTTTAAATAAAGATTTAATATTTTCATTCATTTCAAATCCATAAAGCCTGAAGCAATCAGCAAAGCGACGGTACGTGTTACCCCTTTGCTGTTTGCGAAGGGACTGACATGAAAATTCTGTTCTAACACCACTGTGGCGAAACTGGTTTTTCGCTCTCAGCAGCAACTAAAATGAAGAGCGTAAGCATACGTGTGAAGAGCGTAAGGCTCATTTGAGTTAGCTTTGCCGATCATTGATCTAGAGCAGTGCTGTCCAAAATGAAAAATGTGAGTGTATGAGTGAGAACGAGGGAATGGGAGCAGACCAGTGGGAAATTTAAACCAAAATAACAACATATTGAATTGGGATAGAAAATTTCGAATGGGTTAGACTTTCAGATAAAATATTCAAGGATGTTACTTGTTAAGCCTACACTTTTTTAAATAAGGGCGGTATTTTAGAGATGTTGTATTTGAAAAAATTCTTGTACTACCCATATTAATGATCTGCAAATTAATATATGTTGTGGGAAAAAGTGATAGGCTCTGAAAAGATATTCTTTTCAATATTGATATGATTTTTCTGTTGAAATTTTCCAGAATTCAACATTATTGTAACATAAAGGCATTGCAAGTCGCCAAAGGCATTTTCTAGCATAAAAAAGTTCTCACAGGGCATTGTAATGCATACACTAAGCGTCGCGGAAAAGCTTGGTGTTTATTCGTCGCTGGTTCGCTAACGACTGAACGATAGAGAGTAAGAATACGTGTGATCAATTGATCTATGGGATGGACACCACTGATCTAGAGCAAGCATCGGCAGATTTGTAAATGCATGCGTATTAGTGAGAGCGCTTTGATCGCTCAAACCAATTGATTTTCGCGTCATACGCTTGTTAATGTTGGTTAATGGAATATTTCCCAAAAATGTCTTAATTTTTAAACATTTTTGTTTTAATTCAATTCTTTTATACTTGTTTGTGCAATAATAACCCCGATAATTTACATAAAAATACCTAAATATTCATAGTTTTTTTTAACATATTATACTAAACATATTTTATTTTACTGCTTTATTAAGTTTTTTTTTATTTACATACTACCCCTATAATTTTTACTACTCCCGCCAATTATACGTACGTACATACATATTTTTCACATTTGCTGCGCAAATATGCGACAACCATGCGCGATGTTGTTTTGCCACTTGTTCAGCGACGACTAAATCGTTTGGTAGGCAAAGAGCGCAACCTGTCTGTGTGAAGAGCGTAACATGTTTGTCTGATCTTAAGATCTATGAAGCGCCGATGCTTGATCTAGAGTCTTTCTTTTTTTTTTTTTGTTATGCCTAGGTAAGTAAGTATGTATATCTACATATATGCAGACATAAAAATGTACATGAGTAAAAGCAAATTAAGTTACTTTATAATTTTACATTTGACTTCTTTTTTTCAGGTTATGATACTTTTAGATTCTTTTAGATATTCTTTAAATTTGATGATATTGAACTTAATGATAGGGTGGAAAACCACCTTTTCCAAATGTTTATTTACTCTCTAACATTTTTCATTAAAATTGAAAGATTGGAAATTTAGAGAGATTGAAAAATAAAAAATATAGGATATATTCCTTGAATTATAATTCTTAGGTTAGGTTTTGGTTACTGGAACCGGTACTGGTAAGAATGAGGCCTCGCGTGAGGTGGATGTGGGCAGGGGCGGATCCAGGAAATTTTTTCGGGGGGTCCAGATTTGAAATCTCCAATACAACATTCGCAAGAAAAGTTGGAAGATAATAATCGGAGGTAAGAATAACAAAAACTCACTCATATATGGGTGTTTCCACGGTCGCGAACAGTACGTTCGTACGCTTTTGTGGGCCAAAAAACAAAGTAAACATAGGTTTTTGTTTTTTTTTGTTTGCTACTTCAATAGCATTTTGGAAGGTCAATTTTAGGTGCAAGAGGAAGATTTGTTCGATTTTTAGTTTAGACTGTGGGGGCAATAAACATGTGGTCGCGAACGCACGCAAAATGGAAGTGACTTTTTTGTGCAAAATTCAGCGAAATGGAATCGATTTTTTCAAAACGGTTGATAACATATTGAAGTGGCATAAAGTGACTTTCTTTACGTTTATTTCGCGTTAAAATATCGTCCGTACATTTTTATATATACGCTTAAATACCGGTCGCGAACGTACGGGTCGCGAACGTACGATTTTTCCATACACTTTTTTTTTCTATTTTCGGCATAATGTTTTACAAATTATATGAATTGGAACACTTAATTCACAAGTTTAAATCTTATATGTTGTATTTATAAAGAAAGAAGATAGCATAAATTATTAGACTGTACTGAAATTCCGCGCACGTACGCAACTTTGAGAATAAAAAAAAAAGGTTTGGTAAACCCGTCAAGAGAAGTAGTTTTGTTTTTCAACCACGGGCTGTTATTTCGCCTCCCCCCAATAATGTCATCCTCCGAACAGCTCCTTGCAGCTGGACTGCTCAAGATCCTCCTGCTCCGGGCTGGTATTGAATCCAACCCGGGAACAAGAGAATGGATCTGCTGTATATGCTGGAAGAAAATCTATGTGAAACGTTCACATTCAGTACAATGCTCTAATTGTAATAGATGGTTGCATCTAACTAGTTGCTCCGGACTAAATCCCTCTACTCATAGACCCGATAGTTTTTATAGAACTTTTGTGGCCCCCTGCTGTTCACGTCCTACCACGTCCTGTGGCCGTCGTCGATCAAGTATCGCTCCGCCACATATGTCTGACTCTGTCACATCAGTCTCCACGACTAGCATTACCAATGCACATCAGCTAGTAGACTTTCCGAGCGGCCGCTCACGCCCCAAGGCGTCAACATCTCACACAGCAGCTCACAGCTACTCCCTACGTAGCACTTCCCAAGTGGATTTGAGCAAGACTGAGCGTCCCCTCGGTCAGCCCCTCTTCTTCCAACATCAGCACGAGTATAAGTCACAACCATCAGCTCCTGGTCCCTTATACTACGTGCACTGTTTGTCGGTTAACTGCCTTGGCCTGTGTCACCTGCTTATATGCTCTGGACTCGCAAACAGGAAACTATGGACTGATACGTACGTTGCGCCATGCTGTCGAGCTACGGTATCGAGATTCCTTCGACTTCAAGAATGCGCCGCAGTGCGCGACTCAGCCTACTACCACATAGGCATACGTATAAGTCCCTCACCCCAGCATCAACTCTGCTCCCCCTTCGCATTTCGGTATCCTGAAATTTAATTGCAACGGCTTATCCGGCAAAATTAATGAGGTTGTAAATTGCATGAGGCGATATAACATCAAAATCGCCGCGATACAGGAGACAAAGCTTGGTGGAAGGTCGACTCCTCAGACCTGCAACGGTTACAACGTACACCGTTGCGATCGTGCGAGAGGGCTTGGGAATGGTCTGGCATTCATCACCTATCAATCAGTGCAGTATCGTCTATTTGAACCTGACATCGACCCGAGGGATCACCTTAGAACGTCAAGGTATGGTTGTCCGGTCAGGCGATGTCGACCTTGAAGTCATAAACATATACATACATACCTCCTGTCACCTGCTGTCCCAGGAATTATCACCCCGACATTCGTGCGTTACTCAGGGGCCAGAAACGCGTCATCCTTGGTGACTTCAACGCACACCATGACCTGTGGCACTCCAGATTGCAGGCCGATGGAAGGGGACAGGAGCTGGCTGACCAAATAGATGATTTGACGTTCTGCACGGTAAATGGGGATGCCCCCACTAGAATGGTGGTAAACTGCTCTAGCTCGCCAGACATCACCATAGTCAGCGCAGGTCTTATAAACTGCGTTGAATGGCGACCGATGCTGACGCTTTCTTCAGACCACCTAGCCATAGTGCTCTCTATCGATCGCCCCACCGACTTTGTCACCGCTGAGAACCGCGAGTACACCAACTTCAATAAAACCGACTGGGAGGGTTTTCTAACCACCACAGAGAGCGCCTTCACTGCTCTCCCCACCCCGTCTGACGTACAAGAAGGGGAAAAGGCGTTTCGTATGGCCCTAATTTCAGCCTCCCATCAACACAATCCGTCAGGTAGAATAAAGGAAGTCCGTCAATTCTTCCCCGCAGAGGCAGCGGCCCTGGCAAATGAACGTGACCATATTAGGCGCCTGGACCCTACGGATCCTCAAATAAAGGATATTAATGCGGAAATCAGACGCTCAGTAGATAAACAGAGTTGGCAAATTATGGTCGACGGTGAAATCTTTGTCCAACCCGACTAAAGCTAACGACAAAATATGCATCGCCTTCGGTGATAAGGTTCAGTCGAAGCCTAAAAGATGCGCGAGCGCCTTCTGCCGACAATTTGTAATGCATCCTCCGTTGAATAAAGAGATTCGCCGAGCCAGCAGGGAAGCGCATAAACACAAAAACAGAGATGCGCCCATTGCCATCTCCACAACAGAAGTTCATGAGGGAATTCGTAGATCTTAAAACACCAAATATATTTGCCCCGATGGCATTTCCATGCTGATGCTGATTACACACATTTTCAACCTTTCCCTGTCCACCATTGTCATTCCTGAAAGATGGAGACAGGCAAAAGTGGTCCCACTACTAAAGCCTGGCTTGCTGCCGTAGGGGAGTCATATCGCCCGATAACACTCCTCACGCCTGTAGTGAAGGTGTTGGAATCTATCTTGTTACCGTATTTCACCCCAAACCTGCGGCTCGCCGAACATCAGCATGGATTTCGCAAAAACCACAGCACCACCACCGCGCTGAACGCCATCACCACTCAGATAGGGGACGGATTAAACCAAAAGCGTGACCTGGCCAAAGCTTTTGACACGGTCAACCATGCGCAACTAATGAAAGACCTTGAAGACTCGTCCCTTCCCCCCTGTCTTAAACGTTGGACTGCCAACTACCTGAGTGGCCGTCAATCGTCGGTTGAATTCAGAGGCGCCAGATCAAAACCCAGAATTGTTAAACAAGGGGTGCCACAGGATGGTGTCCTATACCCGTTTCTGTTAAACTATTATGTATCGAAATCTTAGGGGTGCTCATGTAACCGCAATTGCCAATAAAGTCCAAAGCCGTAACAAAATCCTCAAGTCGCTAGCTCGGAGCCCCAAGTGCAAAAGAAACGTTACTAGCTACATATAAAGCAATTGGCCAGCCGGTACTGAGCTACGCGACGCCAATATGGTCGCCGGGGCTAGCTGACACACACTGGACGAGGCTTCAGGTCTGCCAGAACACCGCTCTTCGAACCGCCACTGGGTGTCTTCTTATGTTTCCTGAGAACCACCTTCATAATGAAGCGAAAATGCTTGGCGTTAAAGAGCATAGCGAGATCTTGACCAGGCATTTCCTGTTCAACTGTTGCAAACCGCAGCATCCGAACAGACGCCTGGTCAACGAGAATCCGCCCCCCAGGAGCATAAGGAGCCATCTACGCAAACACTTCGATGAGATCCGGCACCTGATTTCCACGCCGTTTGATCCTAAGGTGCACCGGCAGGCCCTCACCCTCATCCATACGAATTCGGTAAATTCCTTTTTCGACTCTCTCCCGGCGAACGCCGTTCTTCAGGCAACAACGCCACCCGTTGCCGAAGAGGAGCGCGAGCTGCCTAGGGAGACTGGGGTGATGCTGGCTCAACTCCGGTCTGGATATTGTAATAGGTTAAACTCTTACCTATCCAGACTGAACCCCGACTTGCCTAATGTTTGTCCGGCATGCGGCTTGTACCCCCATAATACAAATCATCTTTTTGTCTGCTCAACCGAGCCTACTCTTCTAACACCCATATCCCTCTGGCCCACCCCTGTCGAAGCCGCTAGGTTTCTAGGACTTCCCTTAGAAGAGTTTGATGACAATACTGGGTAAGATACTGACTACCTAGGTAGGGCTAAGTAGCGCTACAACAACAACAGGGTACCCAGAATCTCCTAAGGTATACACATTATCGAGTAACTATATTTTTGCTATTTAATAGTTCACCTAGTAGCCACGAATTTGTATCCCCGTTGTTATACCATCGCTCCATTACCATTCTCTCATTCGAGGCCTTGCATACAAATGAGTTGTTGTTGTTGTTGTTGTTAGCAGTGCTTCGCCCTGCCCAAAGGGCCAGAACACTCCTAGTTGTCATCGGGCTCTTCTAACGGAAGTCCAAGGAAACGCGCTGTTTCAACGGGGTTGGACCAAAGTGATAAGGGAGTTAGAAGAGTATGTTCCGAAGAACACGAAAAGAGATGTTGCGTGTCGTGGGGGGCCATACCGCATGCAGGGCATGTGTTTGGTATGGTAGGGTTCAGTCTGGACAAATAGGAGTTCAGCCTATTGCAATATCCAGACCGAAGTTGAGCCAGCATGACTCTAGTCTCCCTCGGAAGGACACGTTCTTCCTCAGCAAGAACGGGTGGTTGGGCACCAATAAATGAGTCTTGTGCAGCCACATACAAATGCCACATACGAATGAGTCTTGTGCAGCACCTCCATACTGTGGACATATGGCTTTGATGATTAGTTTATGGTCATAGACAAGCGCGTAGCCAGAAAAATTTCGGGGGGGGGGGGGGGGGGGTTTGGCCAAAGTATCAGTAAATAAGAATTACCTGTAAATACACACATATTTGTATTTTTACATATTACATATTTATACTTTTATTTATTTGGAATTTTTCTCTTTCTACACGGCTTAAAATTTGATACTAAATTTTAAACCAGTCATTGGTTTACACAAAAACCCTTTCAATGACCTCCAAAAATTCTCGACTTTTGCAGTTTGGATTTAAAACTTAACTGGGATAAACAAAAATACAAAAAAATTTGGTATAGACAGCGAATATGTGTATTTTTCGCACAAAATTCATGAGTACGCCCTAGCTCGGTAAATAGAGGATTGCGCACTGATTTGGGGCAAGTCAGTTCAAGTCCTAACATTTTTTTTAAAAATAAAAAATTGTTAACAGCATTTAAAAAAATAATTTTTATTACGCGCATTTCTATGACAACCGGCGTAAATTTAATTCTAAGCCAAATTAGGTTTGGTCATACACCTAGACCAGTATGTCCGCGTTCAAAGGGTTTTTTTTAGAATTTCCAGTAAAATTAACGCCTTTAGACTAATTTCATTATTTTTGAATGAAAGTATGTGTAAATACAAAATAAAAATACTTCAACTCAAAGTTAAGAATTTTGTGGAAAATTCATAAAAAATCAAGAAAACTCGAAAATTTTTCATCAAAACTTCTAACTTTTTAGTAAAATTTTTTAGATTTTTTTACGCTTATAAATTTGTCAAAAATCGAGTAATTCTTCGAACCGCTTAAGATTGGTATCTTTGTTCACTTCAATTGAACGGGCTACAAAGCTGCATACTCGAAAAAAATATAAGAATTTTTACTAAAAAGTTAGAAATTTTGAATAAAATTTTTCGAGTTTTCTTGAATTTTCATGAATTTCCCACAAAATTTTGAAGTATTTTTATTTTGTATTTACACATACTTTCATTCAAAAATAATGAAATTAGTCTAAAGAAGTTAATTTTACTGGAAATTCTAAAAAAAAACCCTTTGAACGCGGACATACTGGTCTAGGTGAATATGTAGCCCCAAATAGTTTTAAATCTAGGCTAAAACTTTTAGCCGTGTACAAAACAATATTTATTTTTCCTGTTTGTTTTGTTTTCTTGAAGAAAAACTGAAGTTTCGGAAAAATAAGAATAAGAAATATAATATAATAAAATAACATTGAAATTCATATAAAAAGCGGCACATTGTAATAATTCAACATGCAAAACGGAACGTCAAAATTTCTTGGCTATTTATGACAATTTCATGGTCAAGAAATAAATTAAAATATTTCTTGAGCATTTTATTTTCAACATCATACCGGGCTTTTACTTTTAAACTTTTTCAATTCTTTTTTGCCAAATTAGCGTCACTTTTTACTATCACCTGACAAGTATAAGTACAATCTAATTGTTACTTTCTCTGATAACTCAATACTACTGCGTTGTGTACTGCTTGGAAATTTTTGGTAATTTTTTTTAACTCCTTGGTAATTTTTTTGGTTAAGCTTTTGGCAGCCGATACTACAATAACGAGAGACACTCAGTTTTACGATTTTTGCCCGTGGTTAATTTGAATTTCAACAGACTTGAGTTCGAATCACTCTTGCTATTGTTAACATGCTATGTAGTTGAGATGCTAAGTTGATCTTATGCAGAGCAAATCTGATAGTTTTGCGAGAATTTCTTAAAGCTCCAAATGAGTGAACCGTTGCAAAAATTTAGTTGTGACCTCTCAGTCTTGCTCTGATAATTGATAAGCGACTTCCAATAACTTCTCTCAGTGTGGAATATTATTTAATTTTATTCTTTCGTGTTTTCATTATTGCTATTAATTCTAATTTCTTAACAGGGGTTTTAAAAGTGAATAGAGTAATTATTCTAGTACAGACGTATATTTTTTAATTTTTTAATTTAAAAATTGCCTGTAAATACACACATATTTATATTTTTACATATTACATATTTATACTTTTATTTACCTATTTGAAATTTTTCTCTTTCTAAACGGCTAAAAATTTGAGCCTAACTTTTAAATCATTCATTGGTTTACACAATTTTTAAACTTTTTGGTAACAAATTCGAAACCTTTCAATTTCCTACAAAAATTCTCAATTGTTTAAAACTTTACTAGGATAAACAGCGAATATGTGTACTTTTCGCACAAAATTCATGAGTGCGCCGTAGCTCAGTAGGTAGAGCATTGCGCACTGATTTGTTAACAACCTTTTCGGTTTAAAATTTAAATAATTTTTATTAGGCGCATTTCTATGACAACCGGCGTAAATTTAATTCGAAACCAAATTTGGTTTGGTCATACACCTAGACCAGTATGTCTGCGTTCAAAGGATTTTTTTGGAATATCCAGTAAAATTAACTGCTTTAGACTAATTTCATTATTTTTGAATTAAAGTATGTGTAAATACACAATAAAAATACTTCAACTCAAAGTTAAGAACTTTGTGGAAAACTCATGAAAATTCAAGAAACCCGAAAAAATTTCATCAAAATTTCTAACTTTCAGGTATAATTTGATTATTTTCCACAAAGTTCTTAACTTTGAGTTGCAGTATTTTTATTGTGTTTTTACATTCTTTCATACAAAAATAATTAAATTAGTCAAAGGAAGTTTGTACCGTGGCTACATACAGGCGTTTTCATCTACTAACAGATTCACTTAATTTTCACTTTTGTTTCCTTTTTTTTTTTTCACTTCTTAAAATTTTTTTCCTCTCTAACACCCTGCATTGTCTCACACTGGTCTTATAGCGTGACTTCCTTCAAGCTGTCATTCATTCCCTCATTCCTTCATGCCATACGATTATTGACATATAAAATGTATCGTTAATCGATGATTAATGAGTAGCATGTGGGCTTCGAGCTTATATCCGGAGCCGAGATCGTTCTTTTCCTGAAGAACCATTGTGCTGAGCAGATCGTAAGTGTGGAAGTGAAGTCAAGTAGCTAGAAGTTCATATAGTTACTCGAAAGTTAAAGTGTGTCGCGAGTTTATCCAGTTTAATTCACGTCTATCAATAGACGGCAACTCCCTTCCCACTAGCATCTAGCAACTCTCATTCCCTGCAAGCAAATTAATGGAATCGGTAAGAAGTGCCCTAAATTTTTAATTAAAGTTTAAGTGTTGCAAAGTGCTAACGCGAAATCCTCCTCTTAGGCTATCTAGAGCCAGAAAATAGCGGCCGAATCTGACCCCCACATCCAGGGACGGATTCAGATGAGAGGTCCAGGGGATTCACAGAGATTTCGAAGTTACTCATCACGGTGGGTTTTAAGCATGTTTTATTAAAAGGTTCATGTCCCTCCATTTTTTCTTTTGAATGCTCGAATATGCATTAAATAAGATGATATGTTGATTTTTAGCATATTTCCCCGAGCTCTTTTTTAAAAAACACATTTTAAAAATGTCAAATACCAAATTTTGAGATTTTTTGAATTTTTCTGGAAAACGTTAAGTTTTATCTTAAAACTACCTGAGACAAAGTTGTAGACCTTAAAATTCTCTTTTTATCAGTTTTTATCTACGAGTCACCAGTACTGAGATATCGCGATTGCAAATCTAATTCTATACATTATAAGAACATATGTAAATGCCACGTATAGACTTTTCCGGATTTTTCTCGAAAACGGTTATATGTATCGAAACATTTTCTTTTACCGTTTGTTCTTCACGAAGCTCCTCATTGACAATGAAAATAGTTATTTTTGTAAACAATATAGTTCCCTAGCTAGAGCCAAATTTGCTCCATTCGTGATATCAAAAAGTAATAGTGGTTTAAATTTAGATATCTTGTATAACGAAATTTCGATAGAGCTAAATTTTTGTGGAGAGCTTAGGTTGACCGCCAGAAAGAAAAGTCCGTAGCGTTATATGTATGTATGTACATATCGTCTGTCATTCGAAAATTTAAGTATACATATGAGCATTTCCGTAGAATGGTCAACCAGAGCAAAAATTTTAAATGTTAATAAAAATAAATTCTTTTTTAACCGTGTTATACAAAATTACCTAAATTTTTATAAAAATAACGGTTTGAAAGTTAATTTAAATTTTTTTTATGAAAAATTTGGCTTGAAACCTGAAAAAAAAAATTGTTCATTTCCAGCCAGTTTTAAAGGCCTATTTCTTTTAAATTTTTTCACATGTACGACTTATACTAGCGATCCTTTTTTGCAACAAAATACCCCCATGAATATCAATTAAAACTATAAAAATGAAAGAAGATTGAACGACGATGTTTTAACGGTACATTTTTATTGAAACTTTTACCTCTGCCTGGATCGTACGTTCGCGACCAAAAAAATACATTTTTTGTTACCACTTCTCAAGGAGTGTAAGGATATGTCTAGAACTACATTGCTAAAGCCAGTTCAGTGCTAAAGCCGAGTCATTCCGGTACGTAGAACCGGCTGCCGTGAGAATGATTCTGGGTACCCTCTTGAGCCATGGTTAATGACTCCGTACCTATTACGAGAAGATGAAACCGACACAAGTAAATGTATATTCAATGATGTACACAGCAAAGCTAGGAGCATAGTTGAAAGAAGCATTGGAGTTTACAAAAGTTAGTATATGTCTTAAATCAAACACTTCTTAATATATTATTTTAATTCGCATTGTTTGCCTTAGGTCGCTGGAGGATATTATCAGACGACAGAATGCCAAGGTACAATCCGACATTGGTTGCCAAAATCGCAAACGTGTATGCCGTTCTTCACAATGTGTGCATCACCCGCAATGTTCAGTTCCGAGTGAATAACCAACTTTTTACTTCAAGATAAGAGGAGATAGAGTCCGACCCACCTAACAAAAGCAGCCGAGAAGCGGAAAGAATCACAAATAGAATTAAAGACCATCTTTTTCAATCAATGTAAATATTTAATTTTGATTGCATATACATTACATTGAATTCATTTAAAAAAAAAACAAAATTGTACTTCATTTCACAGATAAGGCATATGTATGTCATTTTTAAAACTAAATTAAAGTTATTTATCAGCAGCCTTACGTTTCAGCAAAGCAATCTCACATCTTACTTTCTCTAAATCTAACTCCAAGACTTGTACTTTCATTTTCTTATATTGCACTTCAGTTGAAATTTGTTTTTCCATTAACTGCAGTTTTTTGTTGCCGATTTCATTATTTTCTTTCAAAAGTTTTAGAATTTCAGTTTGAAATTTTGCTTGGTTCTCTATTTCCTTCTCTATTAATTCCACTTTGGGATCTGCACACCTTTTTGCTTTGGAAGTGCATAGTGCCTCATTCTCACTTTCACTATCCGTAGTAATATTTTGTCGTGGTGATTCAGTCTCACTTGGCACTTTATTTTCGTCATCGCTCGATGAGCTTTCTGCACTTGGCATTGCTCTAAAATATTCACTAATGAAAACTCCCATCAAATGTTCATTTATTTTGGCAGCAGCAATTACTTGTTCTTCCATATTGCTTAATGAAACAGATTCATATGGCCCACCACCCGTTTTATGCAAACTCCTCATATTTTTAGTTAGTTTGCGTTTCGCGTTGTACTTATAATCAGTCCATACCTAGAAATATTTCATGAATATTAATGAAAACAATAAATTTGTATCTAATTTTTAATTAACACGCACTTTCTGCCATAATTTTGTTGCCTTCGTGGGAGGCCCGTTACTATTTAAAAGATCCGTTAATTTTCCCCATAACTGTTTCTTCTTTGCACGACCATTGCTCGCATTTTCCCAGCTATTTTTTTGCTAACGCATCATGTTTTTCCATGAAATTTATCAATATTATCAAGTGAGCAGCGTTCGTTTGTTGGCTCCTAACTAAATTTCAATAAAACTAAAAAATTTAAAAATATTGCAATTTCTACTTACATTTTCATTTGTAGTTGCACTACAATGCTGGCAAATGGCAAAACGATAGTAAAATTGGTGTCGAACGGTTTATGTCGAGCGTTCGATACAACTCAACGATATTTTTGGTTAGAGGAAGCAAAAACGATACTTCGATAATCGTTTTTGCTCGATATCGAATTACGGAAAGCCACCCCAGGCTTTTGCAGTGTGGCTGTCGATATACTAACTTATTGAGGCATTGATATGCAGTGATGGCAAGCAACATGTAAATTATAGATTTTATTAAACACAACTATTTTTGGGAATATCACTTTTATTAAATAAAAGTATTTTTACAATTAAGTTCATGAAATAGTCCTTTCTTGTTAGCAACCGAAGTGATCTGCCAATAGGTCTATTTGCAACCACCAGCACTGCTGTTAATTCTAATAGGAACAAGGTGAAACTTGCGCTCTGTCACATCTGTTGCTGTTGTTGTTTTAACAACAAAATCACTCCCCGAAGGTTTTGGGGAGTGTTGTCGAAATAACAGTCCTTGGCCGGATATGAATCCGGTACGCTCCGGTACTCCCTTGCGGTACTGCCCGACTGTCGTGGGAGCGATTTGGTATGACCAGTGCAACCTTCTAGGTCATGTCATCCCTCCTTCCGAAAGGAAAGAGAAGATGGGTAATGAGAGGTGGGAGGCATCATATCCGTAGATCAACCATCGAGTTGCACATCATTACCTTTGTGCATATTGGTCGCCTCTTACGACCGGTATGCCTACCGCGGGCATATTCTAAGCCCCAACCCGCAGGGGCTTACTCTGTCACATCTCGCTGTTAGCTACTCTCTTTGCTCTCACAATTTTTCAATTAAACTTGTATTGGAGTCGCTTGCTGCTAAATGCACTGATCGCTCTCACATTAGTTCGCCCACGCTTATTTTCAACTCTTGGTTATGCTAAGTCGTATGCAATCGATGTTCTCCAACATTTAGATTTATGCGAACGATGTATTTGTTGTTGTTATCCACTGATCGCTGTAATGGCAATTGGTTGCTTTACAACTACTGGGATGGAGAGTGGTATGATTATGGTGTCGTTATCGCTGCTTACTACAGTGATCGCTCTCACAGTGTTGCTGGTGGCATGGAGACAAATGAAAACGCAAGAAAATATTTTGTAACAATACTGGATGTATAGTTTTTATATCTGATTGCAAAAGATAAAATTCATTGGTTATACAAATACAAAAATTCAAAATTTTTACATCGCTCTTTTACTTACTTGTTCGTGCTCTTTCGGTCCTTTTCGTCAAAGAAAGAACCGGAAGCGCGCAAACAAAGACGGTTCAAATTTACAGAGTTGCTCATAACGTATTTTTAGTATTTAGTACATAAATATTAAGGAAATGTACACTTTAAAATATAATGTAGTCAAATTCAAATTCCAACATTAACATCCTCCTCTCCGTGATTCGATTCGCTGCCGAGAGAATCACCCTTTACGTCGAGTACGGCTATCTTCGATGCTGGTCTTCGCAAATTTCCAGTACTAGTTTTTACCAGGACTGTCCTAACTTGACCATCCGCTGCCGCCTTTGCCTCCAACACTATGCCTTTTTTCCACTGTCCACTGCTTTCGTTGTCGTCGCATACAATTACTACGTCGCCAACACATATAGGCTTTACTCGCCTGAACCATTTTGCTCGTCTTGTTAACGTTGGAAAATACTCGAGAACCCATCTCTTCGAGAAAGCTTGCTTTAGCTGGTGTGAGATATGCCACTGCTTTCTTAAACAACCGGCTGCCGGTACCTCAGCTGTTTGAACGAAGTTGGGACACCCCAACAGGAAGTGGTTTGGTGTAAGTGGTTCATCGTCATGGTGCTCTAGCGGAACATGTGTCAGCGGTCGAGAATTCACTAAGTTCTCCGCTTCAATAAGAAGGCTATTTAAGTTTCCAGTTGTGGAGCCTTTTCCCTTAAGGTGAACTGTAGTACTCGCTTAACCGAGCGGATCATTCGCTCCTGCCATGTCTCTGCGACAGCATTCACTAGAAATGCCCTTCTCAGCCTCTACCCACGTTTCTTTGCTGGCCCCAACAAATTTGTATCTCGGTCGCTCCTCATACGAATAGGGACGCCTCTGCGATTAATAAAGTTTCGACAAACGATAACGGTGGCGTCCGTAGACAGGTCTTTCGCTAGCTCAAGGTGAATAGCTCTAATCGTAAGACAAGTAAATATTGATACCCATCGCTTTTCATGGCGCCGTCCAATAGATACTGTAATAACTTACCCGTTTACTATATTTTCCGAGTTATAATAATAAGATAATAACTATGCTACTGCACAAGAAAGCTGTATTTATTTGTGATCGCTTTGGTCCACCTTGACAATCTCACACTCGGTATACAACTGAACTGAATACTACTCGCTACCCTAGCATCGTCGTTTCTCACATTCACACTCACATCGCTACAGGTCTCTACATCTCTCCCTTATTTTTCAGTCTTTTGTTGATCTCATTGTTTTTCACCTGCCGCTTCCACCGCTGAATCCGCGTTAGATCGAGTATCCATTGGGGGTATTCTGGGTTGCTGGGATGCCTCGGGAATGTGGGGATTAGGTTCGCCACTTACGTCTGTTCCGGATGTTGGTAGTTTTTTTACATGGCTAATATTTCTTCTGAACGTTTTTCCACCAGCTGTTACGGGCACCTCACTCCCGTTCCTTTCTTTAACTAAATACTCTGTCGGATCGAACGTTGGAGTAAGCTTGTGTGAAAATACCACGTTTCACAGTAAAACCCTATCTCCAACATCAATATCACTTTCTTTAGCCCTTCGCTTCATGTCCGCCTTCTCTTTCCCTTTGTGCTTATTTATAATGTCGTAATCTCGGGCAGCTGAATCCAACATGTCGTCGGTTAAATCCTGTATACCAGGAATTTTGTCGCGGATAATTCGATTGAACATCAGCTCTGTGGGTGATGATCCTGTTGTACCATGGGGTGTAACATTGTACATCAGTGTAAACTTTTCAATATCTTTTTTGTAGTCGGTTTTGTTGTTGTGCGCTATTATCAATCTTTTTACCAGTGACTTGTTCATGTTTTCTACTTCCCCGTTGGCTTGGGGCCAATATGGGGGCGTCGTGATTAAAGTTATGTTGTAGTTTTCGTAGAAGCATTTGAACTCTGCGCTAGTAAATTGTCTGCCATTATCCGCTCTGATTGAGTTTGGTATGCCTAGCCTGCTAAACACCTCTTGTAAGATGGATATGATTACTTCGGACGTGATTTTCTTTAAAAATTTTACCTCTTGGTAACGAGAGTAATAATCGATTAATACCAATATATACTCGTTATTAGGCAACGGCCCAGCAAATCCGTAGCGACACATTGCCACGGTCCATTCGGAAAAACATGTCTCTGCATGGGAGTCGGTTTACTTGGTTGAGACACTAGAAGTCAGTCTGTTTGATTTTGCATAGTCTGGACACCGAGTCCGCTATATTTTCTTTTCCGGCTTTATAAATCACTTTAAATTTAAAAGGTTGTAACCTGAGGAACCATCTCTCTATTCTGGCAGGAGGTTTTGACGTGGGTTTAAGGGGTTTATGGTCGGTAACCAACTCGAACTCCAGACCCATAAGATAGTAGTAATATCTCTCCACGGCCCATACTAGTGCTAGGCTCTCTTTCTCGGTCTGCGAGTACCTCTTTTCCGTGTCCGACAAGCTTTTACTCGCGAACGATATAATTTGCGCCTCCTGATCATCAAATTGCAGAAGTACCGCCCCTAGAGCTACTGGGCTTGCATCGGCTATAACACGCGTTCTTTTAAGAGGGTTAAAATAAGCAAGATTAGGTATGTTCGATAGAGCCTGTTTTAACTTGTCAAACGATTTCTGTTCGTTCTGCCCCCAATTGAATTTGCAGTTTAATTTTATTAAATTCCTCAATGGGTCTGTTGTGTCGGCGAGATCCGGGATGAACTTGCCCACATATGTCACTAGGCCCAGAAAACTCCGGACCTCTTCTTTTGACTGTGGAGCTCGGAAGTCTTTGATTGTTCCAATCTTGTCGGGGTCGGGTGCTATACCTTCGTCAGATAGTAGATGGCCCAAAAATTTTAGTTTTCGTATCTTCCAAATGCACTTCTTTTCATTCATTAGCAAATTGTTACTTTTAAAAACGTCGGTTACCCGTTTTACAGCTTCGTCATGCTCTTGTTCAGTTTTGCCAAATACAATTATATCGTATATACTTAATTAAAAGCATTATTACACGAACATAGCAGTTTTTCTATTATCCGTTGGAAGATTTCGGGAGCTGAATTTATTCCGAACATTAACCTTTTACACCTGAATAGGCCCTTGTGCGAAATAAAAGTAGTTATATGGCGGCTAGGTTCATCAAGCTCAAGCTGATGGTACGCCCATTTAAGGTCGATTCGTGAAAAAAACTTTGCGCCTTGTAACTTGGTCATAAACGTGTCAAAAGTGGGAAGGGGATAGTTTTCCCTCCGCACAGCTTGATTTGCTCGCCGCATGTCAATGCATAACCTTATGTCTCCACCTTCTTTATGCACTATGACTATCGGCGATATCCACGAGGAGGGTTCCGAGACTGGCTCGATGATGTCTAAAGCAAGCATTTCATCGATCTTATCTCCCACCTGTTTCTCTAATGCGACAGGTACGCGCCGTTGTACGGGTTTGACTGTAGAGTCTATCGATAGCCTTATGTGAACCCCCTTCATCTTTGGGAACGGTTGCCCAACCTCTACACGATTTACGCCTAAGCCCAGTTTTAAAACCCCAAGCTGCTTAGCTGTGTCACGTCCCAGTAGTGATTGGCACCCATTCTTGATAACATAAAAGGTTGCTATCTTTTCTGACTTCTTACTCACTGTAATCGGCGCTTCAAATACTTGAAGCACATTTAGAACATT
The DNA here is from genome assembly GCA_951509765.1 of Sphenella marginata. Lineage (NCBI taxonomy): Eukaryota > Metazoa > Arthropoda > Insecta > Diptera > Tephritidae > Sphenella > Sphenella marginata. Next base: position 42,114,859 of record OX608080.1, read on the forward strand.
ATCTGATGCATAGGCTTTGAATTGGGCCGATGAATTTTCTCTCTCGTTCCATAAAATTGCCGCATTTTCTCGTAATGTTTTCCAGTCGTTTTCGCTCAACAAATTCAAGCGTGTACCCGAATCTATTATCATCGGCAACTACATAGCAGTTTTTCGTCCATAGACGAGTTGTTGAAAATTCTGAAGCAATTTACTTCTTCCTCTTCATCGTCCATTTCGACGTTTCGCACCTTGTATGTTTCTGGTCGTCTCTTCTTCGGCGAGTTTTGTTCCATTAACCCACACTTGTTGCACTTCGCTAATTTTGCCGGGCATTTTGAGTCATTACTAAGATGCCCCTTTTTGCCACATCTTCCACATTCATCATTTTCATGTTTCGCGCCTTGTGATTTTGTATAAACTCGATTTATCGCCCCCTCTGCCGACTTGGGAAACATTGACACGGATTGTTTAGAAATCTGCTCATAGATTTGGCAGGTGTCCACTATTTCGCTTAAACTTTGCTCTTTCTCTAATAGTTTTTTCTTTAGTTCAACTGGGGCCCATGAATCTATGATCTTGTCTTTGATACAGATTTCATTTATTTCCTCTGCCGTGTTGCCGAACTCGCACTTTGACACTTGATGTCGGAGACGTAACAAATATTTGTTAAAGTTTTCGCCCTCGATAGGTGACAAATTAGTAAACAGATGTCTCTCGAAAGTGGAGTTGCGTTTCGGCGAGAAGTACTCATTGAGTTTTTCTACTAATACGTCAAAAGGATTTACGCCTTCGCTTTGTTCGACTAAAGCACCGGGAATATTGTATGCCACTTCTTGAAGTTGTGGGCCGCCCAAGTGTAATAATTTATTTTTCATTTTTATAGCATTGCTTATATCTTCGGCCTGAAGATATAGGGAAAATGATCGGAACCACTTTTCCCATTCTGACCTAATGAGCGTATTGTCAATGCTTTCGCACAAGAATGGACGAATTTCCATCTCGATGGATTACTTTTTTTTTCGTATGCCCTTTATTGTATATATCGATATAACGCCTGATGTTGTTCTCAAAATTTAATTTGGCACCCTCAGCGTATTTATGCTCCCGTTTGCAGAATTTATTTCACCGTCCCCCCCGGTTCTACAATTGTTGACTTCGTCGATAGTTGGTTTATTTGCCCAACCAAATGTGCTGCCTCGAAATCTATATTAATATTTATGCCAATTAAATGCACTTCTCGGTGGTGTAATTTGTTTTGTAGGACTTTTCCAGTCATCCGCGCACTCGCTACGTATCTATAAATAATTTTCAATATTGAAATCTTCATAGTTTCCGTACATGTGCCAATTGAATGCACTTACCCGTACTAATAATATTTCGTAAGACTTTTGCAATTTTGTAGGACTTTTTCAGTCGTCCGCACACTCGCTACGAACCTATAAATAATTTTTTTCCAATGTTGAAATCTCCATAGCTTCCGTACATGTGCCAATTGAATGCACTTACCCGTACTAATTATATTTTGTAAGACTCTTGTAATCGCTAGCGTATCGCTGCGTATATTTAATTTTCCCAACTATTGAGTTCTTTTCACCTTTCGTACCTGTGACAATTAAATGCACTCGCCCGTATTAGTTCTATTTCGTAGACTTTTACAGTCGCTCGCGTACTCGTTACGCCCACTCTGAACGATAACACAATTTAATGTGTCACTCCTAATTATTCTGAAACGAAACATGGATGTATTCGTTATTCCGTTTACAACGAGTGGATTTCTCTTTTTTACGAGTTCCACCGAAAGTTAAGGAAAAAGTAAAAAAATTCTATGCTATGGCCGCCATCTTTGTGCTCGCAACCTATGCTTGGCAGAAGACATTTTTTTTTTAAAACCCATTCACTTCAACTTTCGGTATCTCTCCATCCCATTCTCGTCGCCACTGTAATAACTTACCCGTTTACTCTATTTTCCGAGTTATAATAATAAGATAATAACTATGCTACTGCACAAGAAATCTGTATTTATTTGTGATCGCTTTGGTCCACCTTGACAATCTCACACTCGGTATACAACTGAACTTAATACTACTCGCTACCCTAGCATCGTCGTTTCTCACATTCACACTCACATCGCTACAGGTCTCTACAGATACCGTAACTGGACCGAAATAATCCACGCCTGTGAAGGAAACGGGTCTTACAAATGGAGTAAGCCTATCCTTGGGAAGTTGGCCCATCAATGGCTGGCAATTTACTTTAATTGTTCTCAATAGACGACCAACGCTTGGAATGCAATATTTATACCGTATGGCGGCAACCATGGATTCGAAATTATGGTGATGGAGTATTTCATGGTAATACCTCCCAACCAAGAGAGAAAACGGATGGCTCGTTGGTAGTATTACTGGTCGCTTAGTTGATACAGACACACAATCGGCAAAGTCGATTCTACCACCCAAGCGCATAACCCCTTCTTCATCCAATGTCGGACATAATTTGTAGATTGCACTGCTTTTACTTACAGGCGAGCCAGTGCGTAACATCTGCATTTCGTCTGCAAACTCAGTTTTTTGTACTAGCCGGAATACGAGAGTCTCTGTTTGCTTGATTTGTGTAGCCGATAAAGCTTTGCATACGCTAAATTCCCTTTTGTTTGCCAACGAACGAAATTTCGCTACTGCTATTCGCACCCACGTCATTACTCGGATAAATTTGTATAAGTTTGTGTATTTAGCAAAGGGAACAACGTTGTCGTTTATCTGCACCGTTTACAATGTTTTAGAACGTAGCTCGACATCAATTTCCTTTTTTGCGAAGTCATTCGACACAGTCGGCCAACGATCTTCATTCCATTTCAAAAATTGAGGACCTTTAATCCATTTACAGATTGGGTTGAATTTCTTTGGGCGCGTCGCATCATCAGCTGGGTTGACACTACCCGGCACCCATCTCCACTGGCGTTCCTCGGATGACTGTAGCACTTCCGATACACGGTGAGCGACGAATTGTTTCACTGCTAACAACAACAACAACAACAACAACAACGAATGGTTTATACGACCTGGGGTCAGATCTAATCCATTGGATTACAGTTTTGGAATCCGTCCAAAATAATATCATATTGGGTGTAACGTCGTGGCTGGTGATTATTGTTTCCTTTAAGCGAACACCTAAAACGGCGGACTGTAATTCGAGACGGGGTATAGACAATGGCTTAAGCGGACTGCACCTTGTTCGTCCTGCGATAAACATGACATCTATTTTATTTTCATAGCTAACGCGCCTGTAAGCGACGGCTGAATATGCCAGCTCACTTGCATCAACAAAGATGTGTAGCTGTATGTGGGCCTTGGAGTTAAACAATTCGTGATGATAACATCGTGGTACTTTCAAATCTTCTATAGCTCGCAAATCTTTGTACCACTCAAACCACTTTTCATATATGTCTTCAGGAATAGGATCATGCCAATCAACTTTTCCAAGCCATAGACGTTGTAACAATGTCTTAGCGCATACAGTAGCGCTACACAGTAAGCCGAAGGGGGCAAATATTGACATTAATAAGCTAAGCGTTTCCCCCTTTGTTGGTTTGCGCATACCATTTAGCACCGCCTTTGGTACCCTTACGAACGATAGCTTAAAACAGAAGTAGTCTTCTTTTGGACACCAGTGCATACCCAATACTTTCTCAGTTGTAACTTCACCCATACAAGTATTCTCGGCGGTCTGAGGAAGTGATGCTGCACTACCCTCTACAGCTTGCATGAGCGAGTCGTGGTTCGAGATTATATTTCTAAGTTCGAATCCCCCCCGGGCGTGTATTTCTATCACCTTTTTGTTACTTCGGTTGCCTTCTTGATGTCGTTGAAGCTATCCATATATATATATAATGGCGGTGGATAATGGCATCGACTGCCCTCGGAAAAGTGTTGCGATAAGTTTCTGCGTGTAGATTTTTTATATATTGGGCGGAAAAAGGTGAGCTAATTGATCCAAATATCATAACTCGCATTACATAGACATCCGGATGCTGGTGAGAGTTTCCTCCTCTCCATAGAAAACGCTGTGAATTTTGGTCGTCGTCGCGAATTACGACCGTTTCACGAATATCTCCACACACGGCTACTCTTCCTACTCGAAAATTGAATAAAATTGTCAACAACGATTTTGGTTGGTACTCCACCGAACCTTTCAACAAAACACTATTTAACGAAATATCTTTGACTCTTGCGGCCGCATCAAAAACCAAACGGCGCTTATTTCCTTTGTTCGGGTTGCACGCAGCAAAATGTGGCAAGTACCATGTACGCTCATTCACATTGTTAGCCTCAGTCTCTGCTAGCTTTTTTGCGTAACGCTTGTATACGTACTCTTCAATTTTATTTGTGTACCATTCACGATATTCCGTATCTGCATTCATTTTTCATTCAATTTGCTGTAAGCGCTTAAAGGTTGTGTCCAAGCTTTGTGGAAGGCTAACGATGTCAGTGCGCCATAGTAAGCCAGTTGTATATCTACCGTCTACAAATGTTGTAGTATCCCTAAGCAACTTTTCTGCTCGGATGTCTGCATCTGATCGGACTATTTGTACAGGTTTTAGCTCAAAATTATCGGCAACGAAATACTCCGCGATTTGCTTATTAAGTTCATATAACTCTGTGGCTTCAATGTTTACGTGACACACATTTACATTAGTAGCGCTTTCTTCATTTGAACCAAAAATTGTCCACCCTAATTTGGTTTGATGTGCCGCAAAACCTTCATCAATATTTATAACATTTATCGGTCGAACCAAATGAGTATGTGGCAAGCCTATCAGTAATTGTGGAACTGCGTTGCAATAATCGAATATATTCTCATCTCTAAGATGTTTGTGTTTACTAATAAATTCGCTCGGGCAAATACAATTTCTTTGTGGTGTGTACGCCACTCATTTGATACATGGAAGATTCTGCAGAAACGCCGGCGATTTCCAATGAAACTCGCTTCGATGGTTCACTTGTGGTTTGATTGCCAATCCACTTTAAGCGAAGGATCTCAATTTTACCCTTCACTCCGATGGCATGCGCAACACTTTCTTCCAGCAAGGATATTTTTACCCCTTCGTCGATGAATGCGACTACAGTGACTTCGCCCTTTGACCACTTCAAAGTGAAGGGTATATATTTCAGTAAAGTCTGCCGATGACTTGTACCACCTGATTCACTCAATGAACGCTGCGATGTTTGGATTTCACTGACGGTGGATACTGGTTTATCTTCTTTGCATTTGTTATTCGCATTTGAATTCTCATCAACATTTTCTTTGTGCAACAGCCGATTGTGAAATCTCTCAAGCCGCACTGTCGTCGTTTCGCGCAGCTATACAAGTTATGGCCTGGTTTCAAACAAGAAAAGCACAAATTGTTTTCCTTAACAATATTCCACCGATACGAGTAATCGGCGTTCTTAAACTTTTGTCATTTGAATAAGTGATGTGCTTCTCCGCACATTGCACACTTTTTTTCATCTTTGTTTATGGACATTACTGGCTTAGGTACGAACTTATTTTTGCTCAAAGGTTGCTCATTTACATTGGGCTGTTTCACGGGCATGACATCGGTGGCGATTGATACATACAATGCAACCCTTTGAAGCCAATTGGCCAAATCTCTTACTGTTGGGTATGATTGTGGCAGGGTTAACATATGAAGCGTCCATTCCTCTCTTTTGGTAAACGGCAGCTTGCTTAGCAGCTCATCTAATAAAATTGGATTGTTCAAATGAGGGGAGGCGCCGGAACTTTCAAGGAAAGCTGCCAAATTTGCAACCATAGTACTGAAGTTAATAATCTCTGAAATTTTTACGCTACTGATGGTAGGAAATGCACGTGCCTTTGCAATCTGGCTACGGATGAGTAACTCTGGGCGCCCATAATGGTGCTCTAACGTTCTCATCGCGATATTTACATTCGCGGCATGTATTATGGTTCAGATATGCTTGCATAGCAGGGCATAGCATAGCAATACACAGCACATAAAAGAAAATGTTGATTATACTTCGCACAACGCACACCCCCGCAACGCACATTCGCGAAACATACAGAATTTCATGAGCTCGCACACATTCTTTCAGCTTTTCTTCTTCCATTACAACGCTTTTATTTGTTTTTTACTAAAATTTTTTTTTTTTTTTTTTTTGGGTTCTGAGTTTGATGGAAGGAACCGACCAGTTCCTATATTCCAGGTTATCCCTCCAATATAACTTGTTATACTCCAGTTTACTGCCCTAATGAGCAGTCAAATCGACTCGATGTAGTCAAAATATGTAGCTACGACAGAACACACCGGAACTACCAAAAGGCCAGAACCAGGTGAACTAAATAGCTGTTTGACAGATTCACGTTCACTGCTTTTTCTTGAAAGCAGATTTAATTACTACGCGAAACGTAATATAAATTTAATATCATCCAGATGATGCATTCAGTGCGACTTATAATCCACCAGCATACTTCCAAGGCCAGATCCAGTTAAAAAGTGTAGTCATAAAGTTCCAGTAAACTGCTCTTAATTGATAGCAGAATGAATACTACGCGAACAAGTAGTTTAAATATATTATGATATTATTACAATTTTAATGTACAGCGGTTTAGAAAGTTTCTTTTGCTTTATTCAAAAGGTTCAATGGTGGCTATACACCGTCCAACACGTTCTCCAGCTTGTTTTTTTTTTCTCTTTTTTTAACTATATTGCTTGCCTTCCATAAGCAACGCTATCAATTCTAATTGTTCATTAATGTCATTTTTCCACTAAGAGTTCAATACTGTGCCATGTGCTTTCATGGTTCTTGCGCCATTTTGCTTTTTGTTTCGTTATTCTCGTTGGTAATGATACAATTTTAATGTACAGCGGTTTAGAAAGTTTCTCTTGCTTTATTCAAAAGGCTCAATGGCGGCCATATACCGTCCAACACGTTCACCAGTTTGTTCCCTTTTTTTTTTTTTTGTTTTTTTCTTTTTAATTCTACATATATTATTATCTGTTTTAAATTCCGTTATTATTTTTTAAGTATTATAGGAAAGGAGTGCAGGAGCTAACCATGCCAGGTAGTTCCGCACATCCTCTCCCTTTGAGTTATACAATGCAACTCGTGAAAATCCTTTGTTTTCTTCGAGTACTAAAATTTATAAGAATAATAAGCAAAAGCTTTGACAGTAGGTATGTTAAGTTACATAGAGATCAAAATTCAACAGACTTCTATGCCATGCTCTGGGTTGCCATGCGTTGTATAATCGAATACATGTAAAACCCATTTAACAGATATCGAAAATGACAGAACCCATGCAATGTATTGCCATGCTATGCAAGCATAACTGAACCATTAGAAGTACTTCAACTTGCTGGCGCGCCTTAGTTTTAAGCGCTTTTTGCAGCCGTAGCAGGTTTTCCAGGTCTGTGTAGGCATACAACCTGGTCGTTTCTTTATAGGACACGTAAAATATTGGCCACTCTTCCGGTGAGCCATGAAATTCAGGTAAGTCGAGTACTTTGCGTATAGGCGGATGGCCTCCAATGCCCGAAAGCATTTGGTTATCATTTATAACTGGAGTTTTGCTTGAAATATGGCTTGAAACGTAAGGTGTTCCGGTTGCGTATACTGTTGGAACTATGCTTGATGGAGGATTCCAGTTATTGGCGGTTTAATGAGACGTGGGGTTTAGGAAGTTTGTGTTATGAGGCATTGTATTAGCCACACTACCGGCAGAGGCGAAAAGGAGGTTGGGGCATGTGCCAGCATTGGCATGAGTGGTGTTAAATGCAATGGCATGGGGGTTGTTATAGAACATAGTATTTTGATTAGGATACATACCATAGGCAGCGCTGTTGGCATAAGCGCTGTTAGCATTGTGTGTTGATGCGACAGTGTTGCATACGTTTGCTGTTTTCGAGCTTGTTGCATTTGATGCGACGGTTGAGGTTACGTCAGCTACTGTTGCGGCGGCCTGGGCGGTGATGGATACAGCTTCCATAGTTCGTTCATTTGCGATATTGTGGTTCTTTGTAGTTTGTTGGCGACTAATAACATCTTGGAGTTTGACCTTTTCTTGCTCTGCTGAGGCTAGTGTTAATTGCAGTTGCCTTATATGATTTCGAAGTTCATCTTCTGTGTTTTCGCGTGGTGTAGGCATTTCGTCAAGTGTTAAGCTATTCTTGTTGCTGCGTAGGTTATATGGCAAATTTCTACGCTTTGTAGATGAATTTTTCATCGAACAAAATACGACTTGGCAAGTTCAATCTTTGTTGAACAAATATAAAAAGAATGTTGCTGGTGGCATGGAGACAAATGAAAACGCAAGAAAATATTTTGTAACAATACTGGATGTGTAGTTTTTATATCTGATTGCAAAGGATAAAATTCATTGGTTATACAAATACAAAAATTCAAAATTTTTACAGCGCTCTTTTACTTACTTAATCGTGCTCTTTCGGTCCTTTTTGTCAAAGAAAGAACCGGAAGCGCGCAAACAAAGACGGTTCATATTTACAGAGTTGCTCATAACGTAATTTTAGTATTTAGTACATAAATATTAAGGAAATGTACACTTTAAAATATAATGTAGTCAAATTCAAATTCCAACATTAACACACAGCGTTCGGTGCTCAGTTGCCCAACACCTTTTGGTAATCCTGTGAGGTTGTAATGTCGTCATATGCACCAGATGGAGGGCATCAGAGAGCAGAACCGTATACGAGGGCAAAGAACGTGAAACACAAAGAAGGTCCAACGCAACGAATAGTGGGAAACATTAAACCATCAATTCGAGGGTAGGTAATTCACCACTGGCGAAATGTGCGTTTAATTAGCGAGTTTTGAAGCTATTCGCACTTTTATTTTTAAACAAAATAAACATTTTATAGTTTTCGTAACTGCAACTACAATTTTTTGTACAAATATGTAACTAAAACACGGTAAATTAAAGTAATTTAAATGTAGGTACAATGGTGAATTACCTACAGTCGATTTGCCAGCGTTCACTTCCATTCGCTGTTGGTCCTTCTTTGTAGATTTACGTTCTTTGACGAGGGTGACCAGCAGTTATTACTGCTTAACTCCTCCCCTTCTAAATAAGGCACGTCCGCGATCCTCAACAATAATGCCAAAATTAATTTCATTTGTATGATTGGTTTAGTAGGTTATCACAACGATATTATTGCATAGACTTCTGAGCAATTACAGGTTGAGTTATAATTTTGTATGGTTATGGTTGAGTCACCTTTACTTTTGGCATTAGTTCCATACATAAATTGTAACAGAAATGAGTTACAAGCTAATGAGCAGGCATGGGCACCACTACAGAGACACAGTAACCAAATTGTGACTGTGTGTAAGTACACGACAGCCTAGCGACGACGAAAGCAAATCCAATTATTTATTTAGTATGATTTCAGCCATTGTTTACCTTGAATAGTTTGGCATCTTTTTTACGAATCGGAGTGTAAGGCAGTGGATGATGGTACACCGACAAAGTGGAATGAAGGAAATCGCGCTCAGAGTTGTTTCATAGGAAAAATTGCGACTAAAAACTTTCATTTAAAATGAAATTTACACTTTATTGAAACTAATAAGTTGTTAAAACTAATTTATATTTAATAATTTGGGAGTTTTTTGCCTTCACGTTCAATTTTGGAGTATTAAAATCCGATTGCTTTATTATTGCATACAACGTACCCTGTGTGGTTTGTGTGTGTGTGCTGATTCGGAGTAAGTCAGCTGTTAGTTGCGCTACTAGTAGAAATATACTATGATTTCAGCGCTTGCATAGTGAGGACGTATCACACGCAGTTTGGTCATACAGGCATACATATATTTGATACAGTGGGAGGTCGATTTCTAAACACCTATTCAAAATGTTTAATGTTGAGTGGGAGCATGCATTTTTTTTGTTTTAAATTCTGCAAATAAGCCGCAGTGCTTGATTTGCGGAAAAATATTAAATTACGTGTGCAAGCAAAGCCTTGATCGACATTTTGCTTTGCTGCATAGAGGCGTAAATAATCTGAGCGCTGATGAAAATATTATAAAATTTTATGAACTCAAGCTCGAGTTTTTGCAAATGCAAAATTGAAGGCTTCTTGTATTGTAAGCCCTGCTTTAGCTAGCCACTTGAAGATGGTACTTTTTTTAGGGACTTGGCTGTAGCCGTTAAAATAAAATAAAATAAAATAAAATAAAATAATATAAAATAAAATAAAATAAAATAAAATAAGATAAAACAAAATAAAATAAAATAAAAAAAAAATTAAATGAAATAAAATAAAGCATAACCGCTTATTTAAAGCAAAAAAAGATACCCAACCTAAAAGCTTTGCATTCATGTGTACGTATTAACGAGTATCCTCTGTACCAAGTGTGCGAGCAGCACACCCGTGCCGTATGAATCAGGGCTCGAACTTTTGAAATGTGAATGGTGGTAGACGAATTTCAAAAATAGTGGTAGACGGTGGTAGAATTTTTTTTTTTCAGGAAGCAATAATAAACACTTTTTTATCATACAAAACAAGTGGGATTTTATTATGAAACAATAAGCTCAAATATATTTCACATTTCATCTTTATAAAGCCTTCAACATGTAAAAAACAAGTAAGGAAGTCTAAGTTCGGGTGAACCGAACATTAAATACCCAGCGTTAGTTTTCAGAACGAGATACAAATACCATGACTTGGCAATGATATAGGCCCTAGAATCTTATTTGAAATTTTCTATATCAGAAAAGGGGGCGTGGTTGTCATCCGATTTCGCCCATTTTAAACACCAACCTGCCTTGGCCAGAAAGTAACCTGTGTACCAAATTTCATGCGAATATCTCAATCTTTACTCAAGTTATGCTAATTTATGTAATTTTCGAGTTCGAAAAAGTCGGCGTGGTTATCATCCGATTTCAAAAATTTTCACAGCAGCTCACCTTGGCCAGAAAGTAGCCTGCATAACAAATTCCATGCAAATATCTCAGTTTTTACGCAAGTTATGCCAATTTATGTGATTTTCGAAGTTTTCGATATAGAAAAGGGGGCGTGGTTATCATCCGATTTCGCCCATTTTCAACAGCAACCTATCTTGGGCAGAAAGTAGCCTGCATAACAAATTCCATGCAAATATCTCAGTTTTTACGCAAGTTATGCCAATTTATGTGATTTTCGAAGTTTTCGATATAGAAAAAGGGGCGTGGTTATCATCCGATTTCGCCCATTTTCAATAGCAACCTACCTTGGCCAGAAATTAATCTGTATGCAAAACTTCATGCAAATATCTCAATTTTTACTGAAGTTATCGTGTACACGGACGGACAGACGGACGGACGGACGGACGGACATGCCTTAATCAATTCCTCTTTTCAACCTAAGAACTTTCATATATGGAACTCTATATCTAACTCGATTATTTTGCGCCGTTACATAGTACCGTTATGTGGACAAAGTTATAATACCCTTGTACTAGTACTAGTACGCTGGGTATAAAAAAGTATTTACCTAAACACTACATACACATGTAAATTTATGTATGGCTTATTAACTCAGTACAAGGAACAAAAACACCATCTACAAATTTAAAATTTCTATAATATTTTATAAGCTCTATGGGAGGCAGAAATAAATTACGTCCGTTGCAGTACTCTTTTATTAATAGCAGATTGGAAATGCAAGAAGACTTTATCCATTGCGTTTAGCAGATTTTATGTCGTTCTGTGAGGTAATGTTGCTAAGGAGCACATATATTTACCTAAATTCTCAAACAAATTTTCTTCCAGAACGTTTTTTTCTGCTCCTAATTTTATCCACCCTTTCACATAGTCGTCGGAAAATATGTTTTCTATTTTCTCTTTATCATATAACATTAAAGATCTCCACTCATTGTTAAGAATTTCTTTTGTTTTATGAAATGGAAAGGCTTTAATTAGCGGTACAATCGTTGGTAATTGACTAGTTTGAATCTTTCTGGGATCAAAATACTCCAAAAGTTGTAACTTTTGGTCTTCGAAATTGAATCGTTTCTTAACTTCGTTACAAAGAGAAATATAATAATTTACGAAATGTGTTTTAATTCTCACTTGGTCAATATTTTTTGATTCAAAAAACTCAGCACACTTCAGCCCGAAAAACATTTCCGAAATCGGCAAGTATAAATATGTATCTTCATATTTAACGGTCAGAGAAATATATTCCCGTTGTATAAAGTTATGAAGAAGTTCTATAAAAATGCGCTCCATATGCCGATACAATAGGTGTATCAAAGTACCCCTAGATTGATACGTTTTGTTCCACACGTTTATCTTCTCCAAAATATAGCTTAAAAACAAAAGGTAGGCCCTATTTGTATCACTTAAATCTTCTAATATATCACCTGCTATGGACTCTTTTAGCTCCTCAAAAGAATATACTATGAAATAATGCTTTAAAGGAACCCATTCTTCAATAACTCGATCGACGACAGCCTGCAAGGAAAGCCAACGTGTGCCGGAAAGTGACAGAATTTTATGTTGTGAAATTTCAAAATACTCTTGAAACTTTTTGACTCTTGGAACTTAATGAAAAAAATGAATAAATATTTTTCAATAACTTCTCCAATTGTGGTGGTAATTGCTTCGAGGCTGCAGATGAGCATAAGTTTAAAGAATGACAAGTGCATCCCAAAAAAAAATAAATCATTATTAATTTCTTCTAATTTTTGCCGGACGCTTTCCTTTTTTCCTACCATTACTGCTGCATTGTCAGTTGAAAGTCCAATTATGTTATTTAGAGGTATATTCAAGGATTCCATATAATTTATCAAAGATGTAAATATTGCTCGAGCCGTTCCGTCGGTGGGCTCTATAAGCCTCAAGAATCTATCAACTACCTCTGATTTGCCGTGTGGAATATATCGCGCAATGATTGTTAGAGTTTTAGTCATTGAGACATCGGTTCCTTCGTCAATAATAATTGAAAAATTCTGGAATCGAAGCTCCTTTGACAATTCATTTGGAATGTATGGACCAGGCCCGTGCGCACGGGGGGGGTTTTGGGGGTTAAAACCCCCCCCATGGCCAAATCTAAGTTGCAATGATTTTACAAAAATTTTCAAAATACAGTTTATAAATCTTGACTAATATTTTTTTTGTTAAATTAGTTAAAATAATTTTACGGAAGAAGAAATTGGTGAAAGTTGCAAAGAATAAGGTTGGCCAATACATAAGTCCGGCACTTTGAATTGCACTTGGAGCTTTCCGAAATTACAAAGTTGTGTAGCGTATGGGCATTTTTTGTTCTTAAATTTTACCGATGAAAACAGTGAGCAGTTTCAATTAACAGAGCGAATGAACTGCAAGGCTCAATTATATGAAAGATTTCGATTGTTTTCTGACCCTTTTTGTTGTAGGCGTAAAGAGAATTGTGAGAAAATGAACGTTGGAGAGCAGATGAGCGACAACGTTCAAATATTTGAATGTTTTCAAACATTTTCTGAGGTTTATTTTATTTTACCTAACAGAAGATAAAGATCGCATTTTTCATGGACGTTTATCAATAGTCTGTGGAAAATAAACATAGCATATTTCATATTTTCCGAATAGTGTCAATAATCCGTCTTTCAAATGCTTTGGTTTGTTAATCGTCGAGATCTGAAACTGCTCAGCTACAGAGAAAACCTCATCAGCCAAGTAAGGTAGATACAAAATAGATGACACAAGTAATAAATAATAAGTTGACAGCGAATAGTTATTGTAAAGAATAAAGATAAGAATCAAAGGATATGAAAGCAAATTGTTGCTATGTATTTAGGATAGAAAGAATTGACATTTTTATTCTGCATAATGAGTCTGAAATATCAAACGTACCAGAATGAGAGTTATTATCTTGACACAAACAACGAAAAGGCTGATTTAATTCCAAATTAGTTCGGCACTGTTTCAAGATAAGTGGTTTAAAATGTCTTGATGGACGAGAAAGTACATTGAAGTTCACTTCGCTCAAAAGAAACGGGTTTGTGATTGAACCATTTAGTAATTTAATCATGAAAACAATTCCACGCATTTCCCTCCGACTAGAAAGGCTGTGAAGATTAATTAGTTTTAAGCGATTCGTATACGATGGCAAATTATACAAGGGATCCCAGTGAAGATCGCTTAAGGCAAATAGTAAAAATTGTTTTTGAACTGATTCTAAGCGATCCACGTCGACCTGGCAACGTGGATTCTAAATTATAGAACCGTATTCAAGTATCAGTCTGACTAATGTAGTAAAGAGTTTTAGTTACATAAGGGTCGCTAAATTCTTTAGACCATCGTTTAACAAATGCTAGAACGCCTCCAGCTTTATTGACTGTTACGTTAATATGGCAGTTAAAACTGAGTTTTTAGTCCATAGTAACCCCAAGGTCAACAAAATCACACATTTGCTCAAGACTATAACTGTTAATTGTATAGGAAGCTGGCTGTGATTTTCCTCTCGAAAAACGCATGTATTTACATTTCTTTAGATTAAGCGGCATATAATAACAAGTGTATTTAGATCTGATTGAAGCTTCTTCGAATGACATAAAAAGCTTTACATCGTCGGCATACATTAAAATTTTCGAAAATTATATTACTGTAGAAATATCATTTATAAACAACAAGAACAGAATCGGGCAGATGGCTTCCTTGAGGAACTCCTGAGGAGACATAAATAACATCGGATTCACACTTTTTAAACACTACTTTTTGTGTTCTGTCGCTAAGGTAAGAAGAGATCTAGCGATTGAGACCCGGCTGGAAACCCAACTGATCCAGTTTTTGAATAAGTAAAGAGTGACACACTTTATCGAAAGCTTTGCTGAAATCAAAGTAAATTCAAGTAAGTTTGTAACGGTGGACTTTCCCTTACAGAACCCGTGTTGACAGTCGGAAATCAAGGTAGAGATAGGATTCGTAAGCTGATTGGTAACAATAGCTTCACACACTTTTGGGATGGCAGAAAGCTTTGCTATGCCACGATAGTTCTCTGTAGAAGCCTTGCTTCCGCTTTTATGAAGCCGTAGAAGAAACGACTATTTCCATGCTTTTGGAAAAACACCACACTTTAGTGACAGATTGAACAAATTGGTAAGGGGTTGGTAAATATTGTTAGCACACTTCTTCAAGAAGCATGTAGGAATCCTATCAGGTCCGCATTTAAAAGGTTCCTTCAAGGTTTTCAGATAAATAAGAACATCATTGGCGCATATAGTTGGGCAATTAATTAAATTGTTGAGAAAGTCAGAGTTGGTGACGGCAGAAAAGTTAGGAGTGAAAAATTGCGCAAAGAAATTATGACCCAAAAGAAATAAAAAACGACCCCAAATAAGCTTCAGAAAAACACAAATAAAAGGCTCCGAAAAGTGTCCAAAAACCCTCTGAGTGGATGAATGAAAGAAAAGCACCAATTAAAGGGCTCCGAAAGGCTTCTGAGAAGGCTCCAGAGACCCTCAGAATGGAGGAATAAAAGGCTCCGAAAAAGGTTCAGAAAAGCACAAATAAAAGGCTCCGCAGTTCATTTAGAAAGAGTCAAAAAACGCTTCAAATTCATCGAAATCGGACTCATTTCGGACTCTTTTTTATGACTTCGTTGGAGTGCCCGCGTAGAGCGATTTTTCGCTCCATTTGGGCTCCGAAAGAAGCTCATTTTGGAGAGTAAAGTTCTGAGAAATGAGTGTTTTATGGCTCCGAAAGGAGTCTTTTTTTGCACTTTTAGTTAGCTGGGATATGCCATCATATCACCAATTCTCTATCAAATACAGAAAAATGTGTACAACCAAAAAAATAGTAGTTTTAGGCATCAGAGTATGCAGTTTCAGGAAAGTTAAAGAACATTTAAATTTGTGATATATGGGTCTAGGTATCTGTTTCAGCAAATATGTTTAACATAGTGAAAAATGTATGCGAATGCAAATCTAAATTAAACCCCCCCCAAAGCCAATTCCTGCGCACGGCCCTGGTATGGACCTACAACTGTATTAACAATTCCTCATGTATTTGTGGAACAACATTTTATAGGCTTTTCAGATGCATTAAAGTGATTAAAGAGATTTGGTAAATATTACTGTAAACGGTAAAGACAGCTGAACACAAAATACCACCAGCATTATTTCCTCACGAATTTTTTTGTGTCGTTCCTCAGATATATGTTGCGGACATTCATTGACTTTTACTTGTCTGCAAGAATTATCATTAAAGAGGTTTTGCATATTAATATGCTTCTTAGTTTTAGCGTGACGGTTTATATTGTAAATGTCATTAGCTAAAATTTGCTGGCATAGCTTACAAAAGCCACTTTGGCCAATTTCTTTTAACCACGGTCTAGTTTTTCCCACTCTTTCTTATATTTTTGTCGGTACTTCTTTTTCTTAGAAGTAGTTGAGCACGCAACTGATGCATTACATTCTTCACTGGAATCCGTCTGATATGATGATGCAGATTGGTCACTTCTCTCGGACACGTCAACATTTTCAATCGGAGGACTGCTAGGATTGAACCTAAAATATTTTGGTAGAATTATTATGCGAAAATATAAATTTTATTTAAAAGTCTTACTTCGTTAGAAATTTGTCCATTTTTAACAGCCGCGTCTTTCTTGAAAATATGTACATACATATTAAAAATAGGGATGTAAAAAATTTCCCAAATTAATACCACTAATCGATAACTTCTTTCAAGAAGCGGCAAAGATGACATTTCGCTGTCGTTTAATTTGATAAGGTGTGATCATATTTTTGCGAATATATTGAAATAGTGGTAGATTTTTGTGGCTTGGTGGTAGTAGTGGTAGAAAGTGAAACTTAGCTAAAAAAGTGGTAGGTCTACCACAATTGTGGTAAAGTTCGAGCCCTGGTATGAATGCTGAAAGTAAACTAAATGGGTTTGTCGTTGATTTTTACGAAGAGATCGTTGTGCTCTCACTATTCGTATACGTATATGGTCGTTTAGCAGGTGCTAAGCTCACGCCCATGCCTGCTAATGAGTCATTATTAGTAATAGTGGTAACCAGAATGAAAACGGCAAACGACAAGCGGCATCTGTCAAATTATTTTTTCACGTGTTCTTATGGGGAGGAATTTTTTGAACACGACGCGACAAAGCGGCAATCAATCACAGATGCCGCTGTCGCCAGATTAAATCTAATTCTATTTTGGCAAGCGGCAGATGGTGGCGTTTGGTTTTTTTGACAGTAAAAACGAAAGGAAGAGTAAATAACTTGTAAAATAAGTTCCAATTATTACAGAATATGTCTCTTTCACACTTTTTACAACATTTTTTGCTACTTTTCAAGATGATTCGCACCTGTCGCCCCTGCTCTCATTATAATCATGTCGCCAATGCTTGACGGCAAATATCGTCAAGCTTCAGTTTTTCGTCGTTGTCGTTCGCCGCCGTCGTGTTCATTGTGGACGGGCCTAATGACGGAGATACAGAGAACGCCGATAATTATAATTAGTGGTCCAGTACTGAGAAATTTAATAACAGTGTAGCAGCGGTATGATAAATCCATGAGATCTCTAACATGCTGGTATTTGTGAGTAAGTGAGTAATTACGTGGTTGCCAAGTCAGTTTTTCTTAAAACTACTAACTATCGTTATAACTTAACATAAATTTCCGTTTCATTACACAAGTATACACGGTTTTGGATCTGGGCAACTAAAAGTGGTTTCTAAGTCAATTTATGACGCTGAATCCGAATCTGCATTCCGGTTTTTAAGATTAATTTAAGATTTCGAGATATCGGTAATTTTGTGTTTTTTTAGGTATCACTTCATTCAAAAGATCGTTTCGCCAATTTTACAAAAGCGACGAACGGAAGCAATAGCTTGTTCGAAAGGAAATTAAAATACGCTTCTAACAACGTATAATATGCAGGGGAAAGGTCAAACCATCGCTGAGCAATAGCTGGAAATTTGGTCGAATTTTTACGATTTTAAAAAAAAATTTTGATTTTAAAAATGGTTTTTTTGGACGACGTTGTGAAAATCAGGATATTTTTTTTTTCCTAAAATTAGTGTGTTTAATAGCAAACACTTTTAGCAAAATATTAGGCAGATCCGGCAAAAACTCTATTTTTGGGGATTTTTTTTGTAACTTTCAACAAAACATTTTTGTCAAATAATATTCATTTTATTAACTTAAAAGTAACAAATCAGATATGAAGATTGGTGGAACTTTGCCTTTTGTATTGTTTAGTATCTGTTTCGCGTATTACAGTACAACAATAGTCGATCATCATGCCTTCATCCCAAAATCCTTGGTATCGTCTTTCAATTTTGGCTAGATCTTGATGTAACCGCTCTCCCTGTTCGTCGCTCGTATCACCCAAGTTTTCGGGAAAGAAATCGAGATGGGAATGCAGAAAATGCATCTTTAGAGACATCCGAGCTCCAATCTTTCGATAATTTTCCAACATATCGCCAATAATTTCCTCAAAATAAGGGGATTTGTGATTACCAAGAAAGTGGTGAACGATATTTTGAAAAGATGCCCACGCGGCTGCTTCATCGGACATTAAACATTTTGTAAATTCTTTATCAGCCATTAGTTTTCTAATAGCAGGTCCCACAAATATTCCTTCTTTGATTTTTGCATATGACAATTTAGGAAACAACTTGACTACCCAGCAAACATTAAGGTTAGAGGACGATTAGAAAACGACTCGAATTCTAATGTTATTCTCTAAGGTAGATGGTTAGAGAACGATTTGTGAAACTGTCGGGAATTATAGCATTCTCGACAAAAAGGGGACTTAGTTCTCGACATCGAAATGAAATTCTAATGGGATTCTAATGAGAAATTTCTAACTGAAATAAAATGAAATCCAATTGTTCTTGTTTAATTCTATTTCGATAAATTTATTGCTTTAAATATGTTTGACATGTTTTAAGCTTAAATATCTAATGGGAATAAAATTCAAAGTTTTTATACCTTAGTTTATAAATACAATACTTGACAATACACGCATCTTCGCTATTCGAGTGTTTCTCTAATCGTCCTCTAGCCTAGTTCTCTAACGTGATTTTCGATAAGAGATACATTAGAGAACTACATTAGAATTCTAATGTAAAACTACAGCATTTCTCTAACGTTAGAGGCTGTGTTTGCTGGGTAAGTACTGAAAAGCCGGTCCTTCACGGTTAAATGCTTGGACGAAGTTCTTTATAAGGCCAGGTTTAATGTGAAGAGGTGACAGGAAAATATCTTGTGGATTTACAAGTGGTTCAGCAGAGACGTTTTGCTGTCCAGGCTCATATTGAGTACGACTTTGCCATTCTTACCTCACATAATGATGTTCAGTTGCGCGGCTATCCCACAAGCATAAGAAACAACAAAATTTGGTGAATCCAGATTGCATCCCAGTTAAGATGCCAATAACCTGTTGAAATAATATAAAAAATAAGTGTTTGAATCTTAATTGAATAATCAATATTTTAGTTTCTAATCAACAGATTTTTCTCTTTATTTTGATTAATTTGACATTGAATAAAAAGGTTGATTAAATATGATAACCACGCGGTCTACGTTTGCACAGAAGAATGAATTCGTTTTCTGTAGTTATGAGCAGGTACGTACGAGTATAGTACCGATAGACCAATCAGCGGCTGCCAGGTTCATCAAAGTTATAAAGATAGAAGAATCGTATGCACAAAGCATAGACACCGATGACATATCCATTTTCACCATATACTACAAAGCTTATTGGGGTTGCTGTGAGGCTAGGTTGCATTGATCTTTAACATTCCGCCCACCTCGTCCATCTAGTGCGACGAAAGCTCCCGGTGATAACCGCCCACCGTTTGGTTCACAATCAGCATCTGCAGGCAAGGCAACCAGCGTGGAGAAGGCTCTCTTAAATGTTGACGTGGCAGTCCGAATAGTTGCCACCCTGACAATGCCATCGTTTCCTGGATGTATTGCTAACACTCGGCCAAGAGGCCACTGCAGATTAGGAGTGCGCTCATCACGAAGCAGCACTAAATCGCCAATCTTCAGATTCTGTGATGTCTGCTTCCACTTGTATCTCACTTGTAGCTGAGGGAGGTATTCGTGGCTCCAGCGTTTGTTAGCATCTTCCATCGCTTGAGTCTATTTGTGCTTATTTCAAGTAGATTGGGTTCAGGTATAGCGAGAAGCGGGCCGCCCACCAAAAACTGGCCGGGAGTGAGCGCGGTTAAGTCACTAGGGTCATCTGTCAAAGCAATCAATGGTCGAGAGTTCAGTGATGCCTCTATTTGCTTTAGCACAGTAAAAAATTCCTCAAATGTTAGTGTGGCTCGGCCGGTGACGCGCTTTAAGTGATTCTTCGCTCCTTTGATTCCAGCTTCCCATAACCCGCCGAAGTTCGGAGAATCTGGTGGTATAAAGTTCCAAGAAATGCCTCTGACAGCAGTAAATCGAGCTGCAGCTTCCAACTGCTGTGTACAGGCCTCAAGATCAGCCTTAAGTTCTGCATTCGCTCCCACAAATGTAGTTGCGCAATCGCTATATATGTGAGAAACATATCCTCGCTGTGCGATAAACCGTCTTAGAGCAGCAAGAAAGGCATCGGTGGTTAGGTCGCTAACGAGCTCCAAGTGTACCGCCCGAGTAACAAAGCATACAAACAATGCGATGTACCCCTTGCAACTGTGATGGCCTCTACCCTTTGTAGTGCGTATATAGAACGGTCCACCATAATAGTCAAATGTTTTAGCTGGATTGCAACGATGCGAAGGTAGATTTCACATAAGCTGCGTGAGTGTTGTGGGATTTTGCTTGAAACATTTTAAACATTTACGAAGATATTGTTTGACCGCTGGTCGAGCTTTTATAATCCAGTAGCGCTGTCTTAAAAAGTTGAGAGTCGCCTGCGTACCTCCGTGTAGAGTGGATTCGTGTGCATGCCCAATTAACAGCTTACTAAATACTCCATCGTGCGGTCAATGATTGGGGACCGTTCATGTACGGATAGAAATCGAGCATTCTGTAATCGCCCATTAAGCCGAACGATGCCATCGCCATCAATGATTGGGTTTAACTGAAGTAGCTTGCTTTTTGTATCGATTGGCATGTTCATACGAAGACAAGACAATTCGTTATTAAAATATTCATTTTGAACGTACCTGAGCCAGAGTTTCAATGCTTCTGTGCGCTCCTTTGCCGTAGACCATTTAGTAGTTTCGTGTGGTTTCTTCATGATTGCAGCTGTGAATCGTTGAACAAATACGGTAACTCCCAATAATTTGCTAAGGGTTGAATACTTAGGGAGTAGGGCTGTCAAGAATGATGTAACCTGCTCTTGAGGCGTTCTAACTAGCAACGAAACAGTTCCTTCCGTTTTATCCGGCAAAGTAATAGGTTGTGAGGGCCATTGATGCGGCTGCAGCGAAAGCCAAGAAGGTCCATCCCACCAGATAGAGAGGTTTAGCAGCTGTGAGGGTAGGATGCCACGGAATGCTACATCCGAAGGATTACTTGTTGTTGGAACGTATCGTAGGCTTGAATTTTGCTCAGACGATTACTAACATATTGTTTATGTTTTCTGGGATTTGACCGGATCCAGCTGAGTACTGTTGTGGAATCAGACCAACAGTATTTTTGAAGGGATGGTAATTTAAGCGTTTCAGAAAGCTTGCTGACTAACTTGGCTGCCAATAGAGCAGCGTTTAATTCCAAGCACGGAATTGTGATTTTAGTTAAAGGAGTAACCTTTGTCTTTGCCGCTAAAATAGAAACTTGTGCGATGCCTAGTGGTGAGTTAAGTCGAAGATATGCTACTGCAGCAAAGGCAGTGGTAGATGCGTCAGAAAAGACATGTAGTTGAAAACCTCTACATCCTGGTTCTACACCTAGCTATCTTGGAATCCTTAAATATTCAATTTCAGCCAACTCAGCTCTAAACCTTTTCCATTCCTGCTGTAATGGTGCGAGGATTGGGTCGTCCCAATCTAACCCGGCAACCCACAGTTTTTGGCACATAACTTTTCCAGTTACCGTTATGGGGGCTAACAAACCTGGGGGATCATAAATTTTTCCGATGTCTGATAACTGCTGGCGTTTGGTGATTTGTTTCGGCGACGGGCCTAAGCTAACCTTATATGTCAACGAATCGGAATCCACTAACCAATAAATACCATGAAGTCCGAAGAATTAGAACTCCACTTACGCAACACGAACCCACCATTTTCAAGGAGCTGTCGCAGTTGGTGTTGTATTTCCAAAGCACTTGCGACAGTGTCAGCTCCATGCAAGCAATCATCCACATAAAACGATTCCTTAAGGGTTCTCGATGCTTCCGGATAATTTTGTTTTTCATCCTCCGCTAACGTTCGCAGTACTTTAATTGCGAGGTAGGGCGAACAATTCAACCCCTAGGTGACCGTTAAAAGCCGATATGCTGCTGGCTCACCTTGCTCATCTCTCCATATAATACGCTGCATATCAGCGTCCTCTCGATTGACCAGAATCTGGCGATAGCACTTCTCTATGTCGGCCATGAACCCAATGCGATGGAGGCGCCATCGAATAATTACACTGTCTTACAAAATTTTAAAAATTATTTGCACCAAAGCTGAGATATTTTTCTTCCACCTCAAAGCATCGAAAAACATAGAAAAATGTGAAAAAAGTGGGGTGTAAACCTGAGAAATTCTGAGTTATTTCAATTTGACTGTTTTTTGAAAAATTTGCAAATATTATCCCTGTTTTCTCACATTCAAACCTAATTATCTTCTTTGGTACATCTGCTATATCGACAATCTTTACTTTTATTCAAAAGGGAAGATTTTGCGCAAATTTTATGCTATCGCTCACTTTTTTTGACTTCCCCATTTAAAAGGTATCGTCGAAAATGTCAACAATCAAATTTAACGAAAACCTCATTTTCGTTATATATACCGAGCTTTGACGTCAGAAATCTATAGAACCGCTTAAGACACGACCAATTGTTTCCCTCCTATCTTGTAGGAAATTTTATAGCAAAAATTTCGGTATATATAGATCTTGAAAAATATGCAAACTAATTGTCAATTTCGGCCTTTACAAAAAAGGGCAAGTTCAGAAAAAATTAGAGTTTTTTCTAAAATACAGTTTTATTGCCTTTTCACGTAGTATAACTTCGTTTCTTTCAAAATTCATAATATTTGTTATTAGATAAGATAACATTTTTTTAATTTTCCTGTTCACAATTTTCATATTTTAATCAAAAACCCCCACTCATTGAATGAATTTTGCAATGTAAGTCTAGGACTGGACACAACCATTTATTTGTTTACTAAAATCAGCTGTATATGCCTATTAACATCTTTGATTTTTGAGGTGCCAAAATCGAGTATTGGCGAAACCCAAGAAAGTTAAATACAAAGTTAATAAAAATAAAAATTAAGTGTAATACCTAAGACAGACATATGGTGTCTACACCACAATGTGTACTACAATGAAAGCTCAGGAAACCATGTAATAGCATAGTGACACACATTTGGTTTTCTATGACGTTGGCACTTACCAGCTGATTAAACAAAATAAAAAAGCAAAGTTAAAAATAAAATATAAGAAAAATGAGTTCAATGAAAACTCGAAACTGCGTGCTCCTTTGCCAGCTGCGTGCACATCTTTGCATATATATGGCTATTTTTATTTGCTCCATGCAGCTCATGGCTAAATTGAGCCCACACTGCAATTATTTTTTTTAATTGCGTCGCTTCCAACGTCCTTTTTTGAATTTTTTTTCTATTTCTGATATAAATTTGTTGATTATTTTAATTAATATTTGTTGTCAAAATGGCATAAAACACCTGATTGTGACAGACGAATTGGCTGTGTTCATTGCACTGCAACGTAGTACAATTAGCAACTTCACTCAATTTCATGGTACGGAACTCAATATGCTTTCGAACTTAACTATTGAAACTACATTTTCTCAACTCACATCTTGATTTTTTTCCAAAAAACCTTGGTGATCAAAGTGATCGAGACCAGACACAAAAGGAAATGCACGAGTCGTATGATGGGGGAGTATGTCTGGTTCTTGGCACTGTCAGAAAATGACAAGGAGGAAAAGCCAAATCGAAATCTAAGATACACTTTCAGGAAATGTCGGAGTAATATAATGCTATGTTTCCACCAAACCAAACACCGTGTTTAAAAGGGTTTGGGTTATGTAGAAATGTCAAGTTTTCCACTGATAGTTTGCCGGAAAATGGGTTTACACCCACTAAACAATTTATTATGATCGTCGTTCCGATTTAGTGGGTGTAAACCCATTTTCCGGTAAACTCTCAGTAGAAAAACTTGACATTTCTACTTAACCCAAACCCTTTTAAACACGGTGTTTGGTTTGGTGGAAACACCGCGTAAAGCATGTATGATTTGATCAAATAACTTGTGATAAAAAGAATACGAAGTTATACTGCGTGAAAAGACAATAAAACTGTATTTTAGAAAAAATTCTCATTTTTTCTGAACTTGCCCTTTTTTGTAAAGGCCGAAATTGCCATTTGCCAAATTTGCCTATTTTCCAAGATCTATATATACCGAAATTTTTGCTATAAAATTTCCTACAAGATAGGAGGGAAAAAATTGGTCGTGTCTTAAGCGGTTCTATAGATTTCTGACGTCAAAGCTCGGTATATACAACGAAAATGAGGTTTTCGTTAAATTTGATTGTTGACATTTTCGACGATATCTTTTAAATGGGGAAGTCAAAAAAAGTGAGCGATAACATAAAATTTGCGCAAAATCTTCCCTTTTGAAGAAGAGTAAAGATTGTTGATATAGCAGATGTACCAAAGAAGATAATTAGGTTTGAATGTGAGAAAACAGGGATAAATTTTGCAAATTTTTCAATAAACAGTCAAATTGAAATAACTCAGAATTTCTCCGGTTTACCCCCCCTTTTTTTCACATTTTTCTATGTTTTTCGATGCTTTGAGCACGAAAAAAAATATATCAGCTTTGGTGCAAAATCATTGTAAGACAGTGTTATTTGACTTAAATCGCTTTGCAGCTTTGGCCCGACATGGAGACAATCCTTTAAGGATATACCTTCTGCAGTTTTGCGGGACGCGTTAAAGACGGTAAGTACTTTGGTAGTGGAACCTGATTCCTTATACACACCATGATGTGGGATATAGCAAACAGCTGCCAGCTCCTCCGAATTCAACTACTTTCTCTATGTGCCCCAAAGATATGTACTCCGCCATGAAGCTCGTATATAGGTGATCCAACTGGGGGTTATTTCGAAGCCTAGCTTCTTGCGACTTAAAAAGGTTGATGGCGTCAGCTTTTGATCTTGATAATTTTGTAAGATCACAGCTGTCTTTGAATGGATAACGAATTTGATACCGTCCTAAACTGGTTCGCTGAACAGTGGAACGAAAGTATGCTTCGCAGTCTAGTTCGTCTTGCGGCATATTACTTGGGGGTGATATATCGTCATATTCATGGAATTTCCACATTTGCTGAAGTAAAGTGCTTAAATTCTCGGAGTCTGTTGTGGCTAGTTGAGGAGCGGCAGAGCTTGGTGTGCGACCGAAAATGACCCAACCTAGATGTATTTTGAGCTATGGAGAAACCATATGAGGTGTGATGGACCCCACTCTTCATTAAGAGACCATAGAGGTCAGCGCCGATGATGACGTCAACTGATCCTGGTTCGAAGAAATTAGGATCAGCGAGTGTAAGGCCTAAAACTTCGACGTAGGGCTTTGGATCGACTCGCGTCAAGGGTAGAAGATTTCCTAACCTTGGCAAGATGAGTGCCGAGCAGTTAACGCTAAAAGAGGAATCTATAGGTCAGCGTAAACTGAATGAGACTAGACCCCTTGATTCACCTACGCTACGACCGACAATGCCAGTGATAGGGATATGTATCCAATTCCTACGAAGTCTTAATTGGTGAACGGCATATTCGCTTATAAAGGATGCCTGCGATCCGTTGTCGAGTAATGCTCGAAGTTGTATGTAATGCCCAGTAGATTACTGAGCTTTAATATATGCGGTGGCTAGCAGAACAGCGGGAGGACAGGCTTCCTGATTGCTAGGGCTTTGGTTATCGTAGTGGTCTTGATACGTATGAAGTACAGCGACGCTACTACGTTGAGCTGACAAGCTGTCATGGAGGAGTGTGTGATGCTTCAGCGAGCATCGCAAACAAGTAAAAGACGACTGGCATTCGTCGGCAGAGTGTTTTGTCTTTAGGCAATTTTATATGGGCTAAACCTTTTTACTAGTTCCAGCTTAGATGCTGGTTCCTTCTTTTTAAATTCAGCGCAATACATTAAAGCGTGCTTACCTGAGCAGCATGGGTAGCGGACTACGAAGTGAAGTAGAGGCTGTGGACTTGTTGTTATATGATGCGTCCTTACCTTTGTTCTTGTGAGCAGAAGACACTGCTTCAAGTCCCTGAATGCGCTTTTCTAAAAACTGCACCAAGGTCTTAAATTCGGGTATAACATTAGGCGACTCCAACGAAATCTCCCACTCTTTGACTGTGGCAGGATCTAACTTTTCAGTTACAAGTAGGACGAGCCAATCGTCTCAATGGCCTGTAGGTCGTCCGAGTTGCTTTAGTGCGCGAATTGATTCCGTGGCAGTATCCATAAGTTTTCTCATAGCCACGTCTGGTTCATGATTAATCGTTGGGAGTTTTGTGAAGTTTCGCAGGTATGACTTGACAAGACGCCGCTTATTATCATAGCGTTGTTGAAGCATATCCCAAGCTATGGAGAAATTCTTTTCCTGAACTCTAACACTGCTGACCACTGCATCAGCTTCACCTAATAAACTGCCTTTCAAGTAGTGCATGCGTTGAACATCAGACAAAGTAGTTTCGTTAATAACGCATGTTGTGAACATGTCTTCAAAACTTAACCATTTGTCAAAGGAGCCATCAAATTTAGGTAATACAATCTTGGGCAATGAGGTATAACTTGAAGTGTCCGTCAATGTAGGTTATAAGCGGTGAATTCAAGCGATTGGCTAGAGAAGGTTCCCCGCAAGGGATGCCAACAAATGTTTGAATGTTAATTGAATAATCAATATTTTAGTTTCTAATCAACAGATTTTTCTCTTTATTTTGATTAATTTGACATTGAATAAAAAGGTTGATTAAATATGATAACCACGCGGTCTACGTTTGCACAGAAGAATGAATTCGTTTTCTGTAGTTATGAACAGGTACGTACGAGTATAGTACCGATAGACCAATCAGCGGCTGCCAGGTTCATCAAAGTTATAAAGATAGAAGAATCGTATGCACAAAGCATGGACACCGATGACATATCCATTTTCACCACATACTACAAGGCTTATTGGGGTGGCTGTGAGGCTAGGTTGCATTGATCTTTAACAATAAGTGTTTTCGATTTAATTGGAATTAATGTTTATACCTTTAGACCACCACATATTTTCCATTTATGATCATTTTATTTGATGAAGCACAGGATCTTCCGCATTGTTTCGTAGCATTCCTTCGTTTGTACTGCGATTTAAAAACTACTATGTATAACAGCACAATGGTGCTATCATGCGAGATCTCGGAAACTAGAATCAATCTTGAAAAACTGAATGCAGATTCGAATTGAGCATATCAAATAAAGTTAAGAATCGCTCTTATCTGCTCAGATCCAAAAGTTGACCTGAATTTGTAAACTTGTGTTATAGTTAACAAACATTTCAAAATACAGAATTTTTACATAGTGGAAATTAATATTCGTGAAATGCCCAGTTACCAAGTCGCCTTGAAATTCAATGTAACAAAATTTTATTTTAGTTTTTACATAGTGGAAATGAATATTCGTGAAATGCTCAGTTACCAAGTCACCTTAAAATTCAATGTAGCAAAATTTAATTTTTTGTAATAAGCCTAGGTTTCTGTTGTTTTAGATTGAAAGAAGAAATTGGGCCAGACTAGTATTTATTTCCAATTGTTTTTATGGACAACCCTCCCTTTCATTAAAACTATACTCCCTAGGTCTTTTTCAATTACATATTCCTCATAAAGCGGTGTTAACTTATGTATAACCTAGTCTAGTATTTCTTTTTAGCATAACTTTATCTTCTTCTTTATAAACGCGTTCTACTCTGTTTTTGTTGTGACCAGTGAGCTCTTTTTGATGCGCACATCTACTACGTTCAGATACTTTATTATTGAGTTCATCAGTGGTGGAACCAAATATGTCTACTGGCCTCATTTTAGTAACAGAATGTATTGTTTTATTATATTGAATGGCTGACAGCAAGATTAGATCCCTCGTATCGTCAATACATCTTTCCAACTTCAGGCATCTAGCAATTTCAATTAAAGTGCAGTGAAACCTCTCTACCATTGGACAGCTGTGCAGAGGGGGAGCATTGACGATATTAATACCAAAATTATTGGCAAGAAGTTG
Organism: Sphenella marginata; assembly: GCA_951509765.1. Classification (NCBI taxonomy): domain Eukaryota; kingdom Metazoa; phylum Arthropoda; class Insecta; order Diptera; family Tephritidae; genus Sphenella; species Sphenella marginata. The sequence continues at coordinate 42,143,215 of OX608080.1, forward strand.
TCTGACAGTGTTTGAATTCAACGATTTTTCGTTGTCACAATAAATAATTTTTGCTTTTGGAAAAACGTTAACAATTTGTATTAATTGAGACTTTATGTCCAAAATTGTTCTCGAAGCTATGGTCTGAACGATTGCAAATTTCGAGAACTTGTCTACACAAGTGAAGTCGGTAAAAAAAATGTCGATATGCAGGGTCTCTCCTGAGTATAGTGGAATGAATGTATCTGCTATTTTATGTTTTCGATGCTGCCTATTGTACTTTGATCTAGAGCAGATCCTACAGTTTACCACAGCCTCTTTGGCTTTCTTTTCCAACTTTGGGAAAAAGCAGTCCCTCAAGATTGGGCATGTCTACAAGCGCAGATTTGGCGTGGGATTTGTGGTGGGAGAGATACTCCGTAATCGAGTACTGATCGACTTCGCCGGTACCCGAAACATGGTTGTAGCCAGCAGCAGGTTTATGCACAAGAAGATCCATCAGGCCACTTGGGAAAGCTGGACGTGGATAAGCTGCAATCAATGAATTTGAAGACCGCCTCTCACACCTGCTATCTGATAGCACAATTCAACCCAGTGGAGCTCGAACCCGAACCCACAATCGAAGATAACGAAATTGACATTCCCATTCTACGTACCGGAATGACTCGGGGTTTCCCCGACCAAGGGCTGTTATTTCGCTACCCCCCCTGCCTAAACGAAATTGACGTCCCCCAAACGACTATAATGAGGTACGAATAGCAATGTCCCGGTTAAAAAATAATAAAGCAGCTGGCGCTGATGGTTTGCCTGCAGAGCATGGCGACGAGGTGCTGGTGAGGCGGATGCACCAATCCACAAGAAAGGTGATCCTGACCAACTATCGCGGAGTCAGCCTTTTGAATATCGCATATAAGGTCTTGTGACTGAAGCCTGACGTGAACAGACTGATTGGACCTTATCAGTGTGGCTTCAGACCTGGAAAATCTACCATCGACCAGATTTTTACAATATGCCAAATCCTGGAGAAAACCCGTGAGAAAAGAATCTACACACACCTATTTGTTGATTTTAAAGCCGCTTTCGATAGCTCGAAAAGGAGCTGCCTATATGCCGCTTTGTCTGAATTTGGTTTCCCGCAAAACTTATACGGCTATACAAAATGGCATTAAGCAACACCACCAGCTCAGTCAGAATTGGGAAGGACCTCTCTCAGCCGTTGGACACTAAACGAGGTTTCAGACAAGGTGACCCCCTATCGTGCGATTTCTTTAATTTGATGTTAGCGTGCAACTGTTAGCATATGCTGGCGACATTCACATTATCGGCCTTAACAACCGTGCCGTAACCTGTGCCTACTCCAAACTAGAAGAAGAAGCGGAAAAAATGGGTTTGGTGGTGAACGAGGGCAAAACAAAGTACGTGCTGTCATCAAGCAAAGTGTCAGCGCATTCACGCCTTGGCACCACGCCACTGCTGGAAGACCTTGGATCCAGGCCAAAAAAGATCGGTGTTTAAAAAAACCGGTTTTTCTATTCGCGGTTTCGGTTTTTTCGATCTTTTTATCGCAACTGTCTTTAATCGATCTTTTTTCAAAAAAAAACCGAAAACCGAACTATCGACGCCTATTCCATTGAATTGTAAATATTAAATTATTTTTCACGATAAGTGATGGCCCCGCATCTAAAAAAGCCCACTTTGGCAATATTTTGATGAAAAAGGGAATAAAGAAGTTTTATGCAAGCTGTGTGGGGCGGTAGTAAAACTGGGAGGTGGCACGTCCAACTTAAAAGGACACCTCCAGCGCAATCATGCCGGTTGGGATAGAAATTATTTACCTTGTAACACCAACAAGAGCACCGATGATGTGTTGTGTTGTGATGGTTCTAATTCGAATGAAGAAGTCAGAACTGTTGATAGGCAGCCACCAATTCCAGACAAGTTTTTGAAATCATGTTTACTGTGACTTCTTTGAATTCAAGCACCCACATTTATATGTATTAGTACAAAAAAGCATTGTCTTTTTCAGAATTTTTCTCTTTTAAAAATTTGATTTAACTGTATTAACTTGAACTGAAAAATAAATATTTGTTGAATTAGAACTTCTTGAGTTCTTTTAAAAATTTAGAGAGAAGAACCCTATAGTAAGTATCTACATTGTTGTATTTCTATAAATTTTCTTTTCGAAGTTTAAAATTGTGCCGGTTTTTCGATAAACCGGTTTTTTCGTGTCCGGTTTTAAATGCGGTTTAAAACCGGAATAAAAAACCGCGATTAATCACAAACCGGTTTTTTTTCAACTTTGGCCATCCCTACTTTCGATGCACGAAAATCACACTCTACAAGTCTACAAGTTCTGCGAAAGATTTGTGGGCCTCTACGAGTTGGCGACGGCGAATACCGATAAAGGTTTAATGGTGAGTTCTAAGAGCTTTACGCAGACGTCGACATAGTACAGCGCATTAAAACACGGCGGCTTCGCTGGCTAGGCCACGTCGTGCGAATGAACGAAGACGCTCCAGCCGAGAAGGTATACTTACCACCACTTCGATGGAAGGACCAAGTGGAGACCGACCTGCGATCTCGTGGGGCCTCCAATTGATCGCTCAGGCGGTTAGATGGCCATTTAAAGAAGAAGTCCCTCAAGATTGTGTATCTGAATTTTGTACTTGGAAATATTTGCACTAAGTCATGCTGAATGTAGGCTAGTATTAATAAATTACAACGAATTGAGTTAACCACATTGTTCCTAAAGCTCAGGGGCAACCTCAACATTTCAATGATGGTTACCACAGCAACGAGTAGATGTGTGAGTGTCGGGTTGAATGTCGGCTGCTTGAAGCTTGCCCGGCGACTTTCAAGCATAAATCGTCAACACCATTTGCAATAAAATTTCGTAGTGTGCAAAGTTTACACACGAAAACCTCTTGAACGAACTTAAAATATCATGCACAGAGGAATATAAAAAATTTTTAAAAATGAATTCTTCTACATTTGAGGAACTTTTGTGCCTTGTTACGCCATTAATTAAAAGAAAGACACACATCTACGAGCAGCAATAACACCCTGTATGCGATTGTCAGCCTCATTACGATACTTAGCGACTGGACAAAAATTTTAGGACCTGAAGTTCTTAACAGCATATTCTCCAACATCCCTTAGGAGAATTGTTATTGAAACTTGTGAGGCTATTATTTCATGCCTTTCCAATTTTATTAGGGTAAGTATATAAAAATAACCAACAAATCTAGTTTGGCGAAGGTGAATATTACACAAATTGTGTTTTTTAAAAGTTGTTTTCTATCTATATATAAAAAATTGAAATAATGACTGATGAGATAGACTTCCTCCCATACAAACTAGAATTTATATATGTCCCTCCGTATGCCTGTTTAACCGCAAACTAGTCCCTCAGCACCCAACTGACTTTATTGCATACCCCCATAGTTAAATAATGATTTTCACATTTTGTTAAATAACATTTTATTGAATTCAAAAATTAACCCAGGAAGAGTAGAAATAAATATTAAAATAAAAGTACAGTTCTTTTGCGAAATTAAAAAGAACGCCAATCAAATCAGTCAGTAAATGACGAAAAAAAGCAGATATCGATTGTGTGGTTACGTTGTCATCGACAAAATCGTTGCTGCTGAAATGAACCGGTGTGGAACTATTGCTTTCCTATGGGCTGGTGTGGAAGAAGTGCTGGAGTATTGCACTATAGGCGAACTCGAGCGGGGATTGGAAGCAGGAAAACAAGGCGGAGGAAAATACGGCGGAAGAAGCAGAGAATTTTTTGTTCAGTTGACATCCTATCCAGTTTCACCGCCCAAGAATCCGTAATAGCTGTTGATGACGACTTTTCTTTGCTCGCAAACCATTTAGAAGCGATTTCTACTAAAGATTCAGTAACATCAAGCTTTTTTTGCCGCTTTAGATACGGCTTCCCTCAAAAGATTCTCAAATGAAAAGGAGGGAAGATTACTTATTGTATTTTTTATCGTTTCCAGGTGACGAAATCCGAAGAAGAATGGAAAGCTATAGCGGATAGGTTCAATGATGATTGGAATTTTCCAAATTGCATTGGTGCCATAGATGGCAAGCATATAACAATCAGAAAACCACCTGCATCTGGCTCACATCATTACAACTATAAAACTTATCATAGCATTGTACTAGCGGGAATGGGGTTTGGGGTTTCAAATTAAAAATTCCGAAAATTAAAAAATTAAAAAATTTACGTCTGTACTAGAATAATTACTCTATTCACTTTTAAAACCCCTGTTAAGAAATTAGCATTAATAGCAATAATGAAAATACGAAAGAATAAAATTAAATAATATTTCACACTGAGAGAAGTTATTGGTAATCGCTAATCCATTGTCAGCCAACGGTTCACTCATTGGCGCTTTCAGAACTTCGCGCAAAACTATCATGGTTCAATTACCCACCGACGCAAGCACGTAGTACTGTCAGCTGAGACGACCTGTCTTATGAGAGTGCCATGTAAGTGATTACTCAACGACGTACGTGTACGTGAACGTAACGTAGAGATCAAACTACTTTTGATTTTTTACGTATGAACGTGTCAGCTGATTGCTTGCTCATACGACAGTGTTGCCTACTCACATTTTCGTATGCTCTTGTTAGATCGTTTTTAGATGTTTTACAAAAATACCTTTTCAATTATGGGAATAATATTGAAATAACCTAAAATAAATTTTGTTAAAATTTGATTTCAAATAAATTGACCAATTATTATTTTTTAATATCAGTTTCGGTCTTATATGCAATGAAAAATACTCGATTAAAATATACATGTTTTCGGTAGCATGCATGAAAAGCGATCAATGGCAACATTGCATTAGATGTAAACAAAAGCAAATGGCTGATTTCTGCGTTAACATCACGGGCATAAAAGTTCGCCCAAAAGTACGTACGTACGTTATACGTACACGTACGTTACACGTCGGTGGGTAATTCAGCTATCAGACTTTCTCTGCATAAGATCAACTTAGCATCTCAACTAAATAGCATGTTAACAACAGCAAGAGTGATTCGACTCAAGTCTGTTGAAATTCAAATTAACTGCTTTTCGAGTTATGCATACAGCAGGCAAAAATCGTAAAAATTAGTGCCTCTCGTTATTATAGTCACGGTTGCCATAAGCTTAACCAAAAAAATTACCAAGAAGTTAAAAAAACTACCAAGCAGTACACAATGCAAGCGTATTGAATTATCAGAGAAAGTAACAATTAGAATGTAAATACTTATACTTGGCAGGTGATAATAAAAAGTGACGCTAATTTGGCAAAAAAGGATTGAAAAAGTTTAAAAGTAAAAGCCCGATATGCTGTTGAAAAGAAAAATGCTCAAGAAATATTTTCAATTATTTCTTGACCATGAAATTGTCATGAATAGCCATGAAATTTTGACGTTCCGTTTTGCATGTTCAATAATTGCAAATTTCAATTGCGTTTCATAAGTGTCATTTTATATAGAAGTGAACAATGATACCAATCTTAAGGCGCTAGAATTACTCGATTTTTGGCAATTTTTTTCCAGCCGGCCAAGTGGATTATCTTCCATACAAATTTATAAGCGTAATATGTATTTTTATATTGAAGAAAATGCTCTATAATTGAACGAGCTACAAAACTGCATACTTGAAAAAAATATAAAAATATTCACTAAAAAGTTAGAAATTTTTCGAGTTTTCTTTAATTTTCATGAATTTTCCACAATGTTCTTAACTTTGAGTTGCAGTTAATTTTACTGGATATTCCAAAAAAAAACCCCTTTGAACGCCATACTGCTCTAGTTGTATGACCAACCCAAATTTGGTTTAGGATTAAATTTACGCCGGGTGTCATAGAAATGCGCGTAATAAAATTTTACCGAAAATGTTAACAATTTTTTATTTTCTTAAAAAATGTTAGGACTCGAACCGACGTGCCCCAAATCAGTGCGCATTGCCCTACTCATGAATGTTGTGCGAAAAGTTTGGAAAGGTTTGGAATTTATTATCAAATAGTTTTAAAAATTGTGTAAACCAATGAATGGTTTAAAATTCAGGCTCAAATTTATAGCCGTGTAGAAAGAGAAAAATTTCAAATAAATAGAAGTTGTACAAATCGGCTGTGGTGGTTATTTGGAGCGGCCGTGGCTCGGACGCACCGCGGTCGATTTGGTATTTTATGGAATAAAAAGAACGAGAATTCTCGTTATAATGTTACCTGACAGTTGGTGGTGAAAATCCTGGGGTGGCCGTGAGGTGTTGACATTGTAATGATCGCTGGAAAAGTAGACGGTCGTTCAGTCGAGGACAACCGTTGAACCAAAAATTCAGGCACCGGTTTTAAGGGGAGGTGAACCCACACATAAACACCCACATGCATGTATATGTTTGCTGACAAACATGAATATGCATGCATGCACATACATGTGGGCGGCTTGGTGTTGGGGTTTTGAATTAAGTAAAAAGTGATATTAGGGTGGCGCATTTTTTAAGACTTTAGGCATCGGGCCTAAACATGCCGGCCCCCTTGCGATACGCAACATCTTAATCCGCCCCCAGGATTTCCGACCACGTCCTCTTAAAACTACTGGCTTAAAGCTAGGATGGTGAGTGCCGGATGGCCCAGTCACCAGCGTCTGCCCTCGAGTAACCTCCCAAAGTTTGAGGTTTTTGGTCGTACCACTGCTTCGTACCTAGAGCTAGGTGGAAGAAACTTTGAAAAAATAAAAGTAGTATATTTCTTGTCAGTAAAATTTGATTTAAGAATGGTGAAAACCCGGAAAGGAGAAAAGAAAAAAAATTTTAATTTTTAGTTTATGCTTAATCTAACTTACATACTAATGGCTGAGGTTGCGTAGCTGGCGCGCAGAGTGGCCAGTCTACGCTGGTGTAAATCCCGGAGCTGGGATTTAGCTGGCACGGCTGAGTGGCCAGTCTAAGTTCTCGACATAAAAAGTATCTTGCTGGCACGGCTGAATGGCCAGTCTAAGTTGTCGAGTTTATATGAACACTCGTTCGAGAGGGTCGGAAAGGCAGTGAGTCCGATACCCCGTGTACTGGTCGGAACGGCAGTGAGTCCGAAGCAGGTTCTATGCTTCCGCCGATATACGAACGACGCTGGTAAGTGTGGGTGGCGAGAGCGCTATAAAGTGGCGAAATTTTATAAAATACTAGCAGACCCGGCAGACGTTGTTCTGCCTGACCAGTGACTTCCCTAGAAATACATTTTCAAATATTTTTCTTTAACTTTTATTGCAATGCTTTAGGATATACAATGTTTCTGGCTTTAAAGTCTTTGGTATAAACAAATAAATTTTTTGGATGTCAAACTCAAAAAACGGATCTTTTGAACTCAATGGGTATGACAAAAACCATTATGCGCTGCTAAGCAAGGATATGTATGAACGGCAATAACAAACAAAAAAAATTAAGTGCTTTGATTAAGATTTAAGAACGTTCAAATGTCACTAAAGCAAATACATTCAGGGACATAACGAATTGATATATGTATTACTTAGCTTGTGGTCTTGGAACTGCCCACTTTTCCAAAGAATTTACAAATGTAGCCTGTGTATGTCGTACCCAACGAAGATTTTAACGTATTGGAAAAGTTTAAAACAGATCAACCATAAACTTTGGACATTATTGAAGTACAAACAAAGCTTTGAATACAAAAAATGTTTAAATTTTATATAGCCTGGGGGCGTGGCACTGGCTACTTTTCCAAAAATTGATGTAGCCTGAATCGTACACAACAATTTTCTTAACCAATCTTGAAAGTTTAAAAGAGATCGACCATAAACTTTGGACATTATTGAAGTACAAACAAAACACAAAAAAAATTATATCCATCTTGACTAAAGGACACACATATCCAGAAATCATTAATTTAGACCAAATATGTTCAGAGTTATGAAGAATTTAAATTTTATATAGCCTGGGGGCGTGGCATTGGCTACTTTCCCAAAAATTGACATAGCCTGAATCGTACACAACAATTTTCTTAACCAATCTTGAAAGTTTAAAAGAGATCGACCATAAACTTTGGACATTATTGAAGTACAAACAAAACACAAAAAATGTGGGCGTGGCACCGCCCACTTTTCCAAAATTACATAAATCTTGACCAAAGGACACACATATCCATAAATCATTAATTTAGACCAAATATGTTCAGAGCTATGAAGAATTTAAATTTTATATAGCCTGGGGGCGTGGCACCACCTACTTTTCCAAAAATTTATATAGCCTAAATCGTACACAACAATTTTCTTAACCAATCTTCAAAGTTTAAAAGACATCGACCATACACTTTGGACATTATTGAAGTACAAACAAAACACAAAAAATGTGGGCGTGGCACCGCCCACATTTCCAAAATTACATAAATCTTGACTAAAGGACACACATATCCAGAAATCATTAATTTAGACCAAATATGTTCAGAGCTATGTATGAAGAATTTAAATTTTATATAGCCTGGGGGCGTGGCACCGCCTACTTTTCCAAAAATTGATATAGCCTAAATCGTACACAACAATCTTCTGAACCAATCTTGAAAGTTTAAAAGAGATCGACCATAAACTTTGGACATTATTGAAGTACAAACAACAATAAATTCAAAATTCAAATTCAAATTCAAAATTCAAATTCAAACAAAACACAAAAAATGTGGGCGTGGCACCGCCCTCTTTTCCAAAATTACTTAAATCTTGACCAAAGGACACAAATATCTAAATATCATTAATTTAGACCAAATATGTTCAGAGTTATGAAGAATTGTAGTTTTATATAGCTTGGGGGCGTGGCACCGCCCAAATTTCACAAAAAATTAATATAGCCTATGCTTTAACCCATGATCCTAAGAATATACTGTGAAAATTTCATAAAAATCGGTTGAGTACTTTGGACGCCCATAAAGGACACACAGACACACATTCATTTTTATTTATAAGATGGGTTTGTTATTATAACTTGGGGAATCACCAAAAATTAACTTTATATTTCTTCTCTTTTGTCGAAGGCTTATGCATCTCTTAGTCAAAATACATTATCTCTACGTTGAGTTCATACACACACGCACATACATTTTTGTTCCGCTGTAGCTTGAGTTTGATCTATGAAAATTCTTATGCTTGGATTGTTTGAAGCTTTTATAAATTTCATCCTAGAAATAAGGGGCTTTAAGTTTTGAAAATGGCAAAAATGAAAACTCCACTTGGTTTATTTTTGGGAAAACTTGCTTCTTAAAAAAATTTCATCAAAATTGGGCCATCACTTTTCGAGATTAGCCGTTACGAATATTTTCATATAAGCAATTTTATATAATTAGTATAGATGTTCTTTATTTTTCCAGATGCATATGGACATATTGTTATTTTTATGTATTAGTTTTTTATAAGTTTGCAGAATAATACAACAAACTGATTACCAGACATAATTTTTGCAAAAGGTTGCCGTATGGCACCGTCCCACCGGAACGCACCAAACAAAACTTTATTGCAACTTAGGGATCACCCTGTAGTGCGTTTCGCGATTTTTGGTACATAATATGGGCAAATCCCAAATAGTGTTACATTTTTGCCAAAAAAAAAATATTAAACATCGAAGCACAAGACTAACCTTTTTTCTGGTATATTGGTAGATAAAGAGGAGCTTAAATTTATCACCGGAAAATCGTATTTACTTGAACATTCAAAATAAAAAAAATATTGTTTGCATATTTCACGGAAAAATCACAAATCTTTTACCCATTTTTTTTTCTGTTTTAAACCACTGGTATCAAATAATCTTTCTGTTGAGCTTTAAATAAAATACTCAGAACACGAAACCAAAAAAAACACGTTTAGTTTTGTAAACCGTAATCTAAATTGGCAAATCCGGACGCCACGCAAGTATTAATTTTTTCCTTTTAATAGCTCAATTACAGTTATGAGATAGTCGGACGTATTATATTTACCTGACCTCTGTTCTCCAGCTTTTGGTTAATCTTATTTAACACACAGGAGAACCTTAATTATTTCCACTTAACTAACACTAACTTTAAGGCTATTAAAGAGAAATAATTATGTATGTATAATTGCATATTTTGTTATTTTTTTTTAATTTATATAAGAAATTTGTGTTTCATTTCACTAACGTTTGAATAAAAATTAGTTTGGAAGTAATTAGATACATTTACGGTTTCTGATATTTCTTGAAAATTTACCATATTTGCCCCTTGTACAAATTTCAATAACTCTCGTTATGTTAATATTTCAAAATGAGGCATTTGGTTTTATACTACTGTAGTGTAGGACAACAAATTACAAAAGTGTAACACGTAATAAAAGTAACACTGTAGCTGTGCCTACAAAAAAACATGCTCCCGTAAAAAAGTTACGCACCAAAGTAGCTCGACATTTATGCCTCTACCTTAAAAACTAAAGGGAGCACATCAAATTCAAAACCACCGAAAGTTTTGCTGTAAATTAGGCTATCATTGCGTACAACCCATGGCATAGTAACATAGGTAAAATCACCCGCACAGCTGATAAAATTTTTTACACTAGAATCTTAACTATCAAACTTTGTTTATATTGGGTTTGTTTACATTGGCTTTGTTTACATTTTATAAACAATTGTATTTTCACATATTTGTTGATTCTTAGCCGAAGAAAAAATTTAATTTTTCAAGGTATGCCATGGATTTTTCATAAAAATTTAATTCAATTGAGTTGTCAATATCAGTTTTATTTGACAATAAAGTTTCTTCAAGCAACAACAAAATGTATAGCAGGGTTGCATTTCTCCTCCTGCTTCTACCTATTGGATATGCCTTGGTACAACCAAAGTTTTAATACTCCTTTGCCTCAAAAAGTTATAAGCACAAAATCACAAATATTGAAAATGGCCAAAAACAGAGTATCGCTATTTTCATTGATGATAACATTTGATATTGGAGGAGCACATTAACCTCCCTTACATTTTTAGAACCTCCATCTCAAAAACTACACCCTGGTAAAATTTCAGAGATACATTGATGCCTCAAAATTTTATAGAACAAATACCAAAAAGAAAATTAAGAGTATCACTCGAAAAAGCGATAAATTCGACGTTTTTCGACTTTCAAAGTTATGTAAAAACTTAATGTTTACATTTCTTTCATCCAAATTTTCAGAGAAGATAGTCTATATGTGAAACTAAATATCCCGCTTCATTGAGCGACGGTTCATTTGAACCACACATACATATATATGTTTACTCACGATTTGCGAGTAAGTGGTCAAGCTAAGCTCGCGAAAATAAAAAATATGTCGTACATACATATTTACACTTCCTCACTATGGCAGGTATTTGCATAGAACAAAAGAAAATTAATTGTTATTTTTTTTTAGGCTAGCAGAGAAAAAATGACACAATTCATTATTTGTCTTGTTTCCGGCACGCGTGGTCACCAGCAGTAGCAGCGGTAAGTAAATTTGTGTATTATTGAAATTTTAAATGCATGTATGTAATCTTAATATTATTTCTTTCTTTTCAGATTACGATAGGCATATGGAGACAGGTATGGTGGCTCGCATGGACGGCGCATGGACATCTGGACAGGATTAGGTGAGTTTTATTGGCGCTGCCCGAAATACTGTGTCGTTTCGGTAGCAGCGCTGTTGCATTTACCCACCAAAAAATGTGTCGCACTAAATGAAATTTTTTTTATATCTTAAATGTTTATTTTTTTTGCAGGATTTCATGCAAAAGTGCAAAAATATTGTCTAATGTCACTGAAGAATGTGCACGCGTCTATCTTTATACCCACAGGTTGGATTCATGCCGTATATACACCTGCAGGTACATTAGTATTTGGTGGTAATTTTTTTTACATTCCTTCGGTATTGTTAAGCAACTTAAGACAGTGGAGGATGCCACCAAAGTACCACAAAAAATTTGGAATTTTTTTTTTTTTACCGAAATGTTATGGTATCTGATAGCACGTTATGTATACACAGAGCTGGGTAAAATCAATTACATTACAATTACAATTACATTCCTCAGTGATTGAAAAATGTAATCAATTACTTTGCTCCACAGAAAAGGAATTGATTACATTTCAATTCCTCAAAAAAAATTACCGAATGTAATGTTCTTTTTTTGAGGCTCAATTACAAGGAATTGATTACAAGGAATTGAAAAAAATTACTTTGTGGAATTGTAATTTCAAAAGTAATGGGCTTTGAAAGGAATTGAAAATGTAGTTGAAAAATTTTCAATTATATTACAAGGAATGGAAAACGTAATTTAGAATTTCCAATTACAATTCCTCAAAGGAATTGCCAAAGTAATTGAAATGCTAAAGGGAAATTTGTGTATAAAACGTATTTCGATTAAAGTGGGTGGACTTTTCGGGGCCATAACTTCATCAGGCATTGCTTTTAGCTATATATGGTATATATGGTCATCCTCCGCCTGATAATAGCAGTCAAACCAACTAGTTGTAAGCAATCTGAAAACTGGTATAAATTCTAAGGAATCTGGTCAGCCATGGGAACGCCGTGTGTGATGTCCTAGCTCTGTACATTCCCACATTCTCCAAAACATTGGAAATATGTCAATAGTCCCTTATCCCTGCGTATACAGGAAAATTATTTTGATAATGTGCAATATTTCGGGGTAGTGCTTGATAAATATGTTATATTTGGATGCAATTTGTGCAAAAGTTTGTAACCACGATTTCTATTTTGTACATTCCAATAGTAAAACAAGCTGTGCTGACGAAGTTGTCACTTTTTTGTTTGAGTTTTTGTTTCATTTGGCTTTAAGGCAAGTTCCAGGCTCCTACGGAGCTGGACAAGCATGTACAAAAATGGGCCAGGGAAATAGCCCCCTTCCCCTCTCGACGGCCCCGGCTGTAGATTGGTGCTAGGAAGCTTTCCAGATGGCATTAGGACAAATTTTTCGGAAGCCATGAGGTGTGTGACCCAGAAGCAAAATCACACATTCATAGCATAACTGTCTGCGAGTGGAAATATGGAACATCACATGTACGCTCTCTTAAAACCTAACCTAAACTTGGACACACATAGCCACTCTTTTAATCGCAAACAAATTTTATACGTGCCTGAACCTTACTTACCTTACCTTTTCAATTACTTTTTTCAATTCTTTTGAGGAATGGGTAATTTGTAATTTTTTTTTTCGATTCCCTGTAATGTAGTTGAAAATTTTTCAATTACATTTTCAATTCCTTTCAAAGCCCATTACATTTGAAATTACAATTCCACAAAGTAATTTTTTTCAATTCCTTGTAATCAGTTCCTTGTAATTGAGCCTCAAAAAAAGAGCATTACTTTCGGTAATTCTTTTTGAGTAATTGAAATGTAATCAATCAAAAGAAAAATGAACCAGACTTAGTACGTGATCCAGTGGCATTGATTAAGGATGTGCGTTCGTTAATGGAATGTTCGGTAGTATGTTACGAGATAGCACATCCTGATTGTGCTTTGTCGCTGCTGGATGGCACCGAAGATGCAGCAGATGCTAAGGGCATTGTGAATGAGGATTTACCCAACAGCTGGGAATGCCCGCATTGCTGCAGAACGGGAAAATATAATGATTACAAGAGATCGACAAAAAGCTTCAGAGGTTCGTTGCACACCTGTAGGCGGTTCTAATACTGTCACAACTGGACGCGATCATGATAGTAATCAATTGCGGCCACCCATTGGACAATATAATGATTTTGTTTTTACAAGTGAATCGGAAATGTAAAATGGTTCGGCTAATGTTACACACTGGAAGCATGGTGCTAAAACGTGTAATGTATCATTACCCTATATGTATATAAGGTTCGCAAGATATTAATGCGGCAGTGCAATGCTATACGGGCGTGCATGCTAGTTGAACCTGGTTTAGCTCTTCGCCTGGGGTGAATTCTTGTACAGAACATTGACACTGCATACATACACAAAACATTTAATTCATGCACTTGATTTTGTATCATTATAAAATCCTAAATAAAACTACAGCATATACACACAACGGACAAATCACGGGCAACACTGAAAACATGATAAACAGAAGGACTAATTGAAATTGTTTCCTACAAGGCAGATAAATCGTAGCAAAACACAAACGACAACAGAGCGAAAATAGTGGAACACCTGTTTGGAGAATTGGATGTTATGTTTCTCCGCTCTCTCCCATCCCAACCATAACACGAGAGTATATTGCCTCTCCCGTCCCAACCTGTATAATAGTCAACGCCTGGGATCACATATTTATACCACTTTACACTTTATTCATTTTGATTAAAATTCATTTACGTTACATAACATATATTTTTATTTGCAATGAGAGGAATAATGCGATGTTCTCTCTCAATGCAATAGCACAAAGGCAAAAACAATTCAAAGTTTGACTGAAATCAAACATAAAGGTGACAAACAAAAGAAAATTTGCAAACACAAATCAAAACAATCAGTTATAGGAATGCGTGTTGCAAGCAAGAATATAAACGTTTATTACACCTTCAGCGCGGTATATATGCATACATGTGTGTATGAAAAATCAATTTCAATTGCAACCAGAGTCGGTGCAACAACAAAAACAATCGACGTGAAATTAATGCAAATACAAAAGCAAAACAAACAGATATTTGCTGGCGGTAGAACGGTTTGAGGTTTGATTTTTCAAAACCACACATGGATATACATATATTAATATATATGTAAATATAACACTTTTTATTCACGTACCTTTGTTAACTCTCGATGCGCAAACAGCTCGGTTCTCGATAGATATTCGTGTGTTTTCGTTTCTTATTTTTAGTTATTTAAGACGCTATATTCTCACTTTTACAATAGGCTCGTAAATATGTAAATTAAAATTATTCATAGGCAAATTTCAAGAGGTTAATCCGACTTATTTTTCGAATTTCTTTTGCTTACGTTACGTTATATACAAAACTATTTGCAAACATTTAAACTTCAATGCAATATTTTGTCCACTGGGACGGTTGCTGTTTTTTTTTTTTCAATACTTTTGATTATTTATATATACTATAAAATAAAGGTGTTGAAAGGCCGGTGCGTTTTGTTGTATTGTAAGGGTTATTTGCTCGAATTAGAGTTGTAGAAGATTCGTGCATCCGTAAGAGAGGGGTTTGCGAATACATATACATATGTATACATATACATATGTTCATATGCTTGGTTATGAAGCACTTGTGGTCGTATTTGGATTTATAATTATTTCTTACGAAATTGTTGATAAACGTTGTTTTTTTAATACAATGTTTGATGGAGCTTTTAGATAGTAGCGTTTCCTGTGAGAATCGTAACATGCAAATTAGAACAATTGGCACCAAAGACATTTGGGTTGAAAATACATACCAACTATACATGCAACTGTGCAACAGCCGGGTACGTACAGCGTACTTTACTCAATGGAGCGCCCTTGCCATAATGTTAACAAGTTTGTAAGCCAAATGGAACAACACTTGCATATTTGGCACTTGAAACACGGCTTATATGTTGACAACAATTTTTATAAAATTAATAAATTTCCACTTTAGATTTTCACTCAATAATTAACTGAGATGTGAACTCGGCAGAGCTAGGAACAAAATGGACGAACCTATAAAACGTTTACCTGGCGTCACTTTTTAAATCTATTATAGTTCAGTGTCGTGAAATCTGTTCGCTTTCCTACACCCGTTCGTGATTTTATGTAATATATTTCCTCAGTGCAGATATATATTCGGTGTACTGTGAAGGCGAAAATATTATGTATTTCATTAAAAAAAGGCACACATCACAAACGTCATCACCATCATATTGAAGTGAAGAATGAAAGTAGTTGAGATACTTCACCACCGGGAATTCCACCCAATGCAGCCAGCGATCGTACCAAAAGACGTAATTTCCATTGGTGGCTGGTACAGTGAATAGTGGTAGTGGTGTGTAGTAATTAGGCAAAATAAAGGTCACTTGTATCAAAATTTCTAGCTGATCCTATCGGCTAGTGGTAAATGTAGCCCGATATGTTATGTTTAGAAAAATTGTGGGGTTGCACGAATGATACAATAGCTTTATTGTGGCTGTGAATCTTTAGTGTTCTTATGCTCACATTTCGATTTTAGACGTTTCATGCCACCCATTCCTGGCTATGCTAATCCTTTGATCAGGATCCAATAATACCGGTCGTGTTGATCAGCCAGTTGATTTTTTTGAATTGTCAACAATCAAAACATTTTTCAGTACGATTTTTACTATAATCTCACATATCCCGCAAGTTCTATATTTTGCATCCGTCAAGAGATATTTGCAATTAAAGGTTGCCTACCTCAGTTAGAATAGATATATATATTTTAAATCATTGAAGAAAATTTCTCTTATTTTCAGGTATGATAAAAGTGCGGTATGGCGATGTAAGTGTCCTCCAGGGCGAGTGACAACAAGATCTCCCACCTTAATGTTTTGTTTTGGATGCTTCCACTTCACTCGTTTTGAAGTTCGGACAAGTATTCCACCTTCCATCGCCTGCAGAAGGTTTGATGAAGAGCCTTGAGCTTCTGCCACCTATTAATAATAGAGGCAGGGCTCTCATTCACCTCTGGTTCTGGCGGAGCCAGAAGATGACTTCCCGTAAGGAAGTGCCCAGGGCTCAAGGGTTCCAGATCCGTGGGTGGGTTCATTTGAGGCTGGACTTAGTGGTCGCGAGTTGAGGCATGCCTCAATTCGGCACAATAACGTATGCAACTCTTCATGAGTGAATTTATGGTACCGTTGTCGGAGTATATATTTCTCGGACATCCAGGCCGCTAGAAAGGAAGGGGGTACTAAGATCACTGGTCGCTTCCAGGTGGATAGCTTTTGTGGTGAAACTGACAAAGAGGCCCTTTGATAGTCGACATCCTCTACCGCGGTAACTTTTAATGTCGAAAGGCCCGGCAAAGTCCACCCCGGTATTAGCGAGCGCGCGGGTGAAGGTAGTGCGCTCGCAAGGCAGGGTACCCATAAGTTGGGTTTGCGCTCGTTTTCGATAAATGGTCCAGACTTTACAATTATGGATGGTGGCCATAATCATGTTCTTGACATTCGAAATCAAGTATTGGGTGCGAATGAGACGGAGCATTAGTTTGTTTTCCCCATGGAGGGAGACTTTATGTACCATTTGTACAATCAAACGCGTCAACCTACAATTATAAGGCAGTATTATTGGGGGGCCTCGTTATAAGCGAGGTCTTGAGATGCTCCAAGACGTCCACCGGCCCTAATAATATCATCATTGTCGATGAATGGGTTGAGTAGCAATATCTCGCTTTTCTTGTCGATAGAATTCCCTTCTTCAAATTCACATAATCCTCATTATATGATTGCTTCTGATAGAGTTTTATCAAGATTTGAGTCGTTGTCTTAACCGGATGAGATGAAACATGATTTTTCTTGAAATGAAGCTTCTTGATTCCATAATTTCTGCCAAAAGGACTGCTCCGCAAAGTTCCAAACGCGGAAGTAAAATAGTCTTCACGGGTGCTACTTTGGTTTTAACCAAGAGTAGAGATACGAAAATATCCTCATTCTTTTTGACTCGCATGTAGACGGCTGGAGCGTATGCCTTTTCCGAAGCGTCGCAGAATCCATGAATTTCGACGTCATATTCTGGTGAAAAGTTTACCCATCGTGGTATCCGAATCTTGTCGATTTCGTGGTATTGCTGTCTGAAGTTGTTCCATCGCTCCAACGTGTTTGACGAAGCTGGTTCGTCGGTTCCCTCTAACCAGATGTTCTGCATCACAATTTTGGCCACAATGACCATTGGTGGAAGCCATCCTAAGGGGTTGTTGTTGTTGTTAGCAGTGCTTCGCCCTGCCCAAAGGGCCAGAACACTCCTAGTTGTCATCGGGCTTTCTAACGGAAGTCCAAGGAAACGCGCTGTTTCAACAGGGTTGGACCAAAGTGATAAGGGAGTTAGAAGAGTATGTTCCGAAGAACACGAAAAGAGATGTTGCGTGTCGTGGGGGCCATACCGCATGCAGGGCATGTATTCGGTATGGTAGGGTTCAGTCTGGACAAATAGGAGTTCAGCCTATTGCAATATCCAGACCGAAGTTGAGCCAGCATGACTCTAGTCTCCCTCGGAAGGACACGTTCTTCCTCAGCAAGAACGGTTGGTTGGGCACCAATAACGGGGTTCACAGGCCGGGATCTGAGGGATCTGTCCACCGACTCAGTGTGGAGGTCCTTTAGGGCCCGCCTATGGTCCCGCAGATCAAACGGCAACGAGATGTGATGCCGGATCTCATCATAATGCTTCCGGAGATGTTTCCTTATGTCTCTAGGGGGCGGAGTTTCATCCAATAGCTGTCGATTTGGATGACTGGGTCGGTGACAGTTTAGAAGGAACTGCCTACTTAAAAGTTCCGCATGATCGCGAACGTTGAGCATTTGAGCCTCCTGGTGAAGATGAGACTCAGGTCACATAAGCAAACAACCCGTCGCAGTTCTGATGGCGGTGTTTTGGCAGAACTGCAATTTCCTCCAGTTGGTGTCGTGAAGGTTAGGCGACCATATGGGCGCAGCATAATCAATAACCGGTCGGCCAATAGCCTTATAGGTGACCAGCAACGTTTCTTTATCTTTGCCCCAAGTACTGCCGGCCAGTGACTTGAGGATCTTGTTGCGGCTTTGTACCTTTGAAGCTATTGCGGTGGCATGATTAGCGAAGGTGAGGCTATTGTCGAATGTAACCCCTAGAATTTTGGGGTGGTTGACAGTAGGTAGTGGAACACCATCTACGTGGACATTCAACTCCTGCCCCATCTGTGCATTCCACGTGGTGAACAACGTCGCCGTAGATTTAGTCGGGGACAGAGTCAGGTTCCGCTCTGTGAAGAAGCGGGAAAGATCGCGCAGGTAGTCGTTTAGTCTGGTACAAAGTTCGTTCGTGGAAGGTCCTTTGCCCGTGGCCATCACAGTGCAGTCGTCATCGTACGAAACGATGGAGACCCTCTCTGGTGGGGGAGGGAGGCTCGAGATGTAGAAGTTAAACAGAAGGGGTGAAAGGCCAACACCCTGCGGAACTCCTTGTCTAATTCTTCTAGGTCTACATCTCTCGTTTCGAAACTGCACTGACGCCAGCCGACCGTTTAAATAGTTGGCGGTCCATCGTTTTAGGCCGGCAGGAAGCGGTGTCTCCTCCAGGTCTTTAAGGAGTGTGGCGTGGTTGACTGTGTCGAAGGCTTTCGACAGGTCAAGTGCCACGAGAACCGTCCTGTGGTTTGGTTGGTGTTGGTTCAAACCGAAGTTAATCTGCGTCGTGATGGCGTTCAGTGCTGATGTTGTGCTACGGTTTTTACGGAAGCCATGTTGATGATTGGCCAGCTGCAGGTTTGCAGTATAGTATGGGAGCAGAATAGCCTCTAACAACTTCACTACCGGCGAAAGGAGAGATATCGGACGATAAGAGTCTCCTTGATTCGCCGGCTTCCCAGGTTTTAGGAGGGGGACCACAGTCGCATGTTTCCAGATGTCTGGTATAACGAAGGTGGACAGTGAGAGGTTGAATAGAGCCGCCAAGTACTTGTGCCGAGGTGTTTCAGCATCTTCATGGCAATTCCGTCGGGTCCGAGTGATCTTGAAGGTTTAGCCTTCCTTAACCTCTGCAGCAGAGACGACAATGGGCGCGGCTGTGTGTTTGTGTTGTGCGCGCGTCGGATGGCTTTTCTCTTAGCCCTATCCGCAGGAGAATGCAGTATAAATTGCCGGCAGAATGCGCTCGCGCACTTCCTGGGGTCCGACTTGACGTTATCACCGAAAGCAATGGCGACCTTGTCATTGTATTTGGTCGGGTTGGATAGGGCCTTGACTGTCGACCATAATTTGCCGACACCGCCGGAGAGGTTGCATGACTCTAGGTGTTCTTTCCACTTCTTCAATTTATGATCATTGACAGTCCGACGGATTTCTGCGTTGAGATCCTTTATTCTTGGATCTGCGGGGTTCAAGAGTCTCACTTGGTCACGTTCTCTTGCCATTGCCGCTGCTTCCGCAGGGAAATTCGGCCGAATTTCCGGGATTCTGCCAGCAGGGATGAAGCGGCCAGAGGCTGAATCGATGACTTTGCGAAACTCTTTCTCACCTTTGCATACGTCCGTCGGTGTGGGTAGGTCAGCGAAGGAGTGCTCTGTAAAGTCCGTGAAGCGGTCCCAGTCCGCTTTACTAAAGTTGATGTATGTTCGTTTTTCTGTCGTTATGAAGTCGGACGGACGTTCGATGTCTAGTAGGATGGGTAGGTGGTCAGATGCCAGTGTAAGCATAGGTTGCCAGTTAACGTGGTTGATAAGGCCCGCACTTGAAATGGAGATGTCTGGCGAACTGTGGCAGTTACCTGCCACCCTAGTGGGGGCATCTCCATTCAATGTACAGAATGCCGAATTATCTATTTGCTCTGCGAGTGCGTGCCCTCTGATATCTGCTGGCAAGTTGGAGTGCCAGACAGGCCCGTGCGCACGGGGGGGGTTTTGGGGGTTAAAACCCCCCCCATGGCCAAATCTAAGTTGCAATGATTTTACAAATATTTTCAAAATACAGTTTATAAATTTTGTATTGAATCTTGACTAATAATTTTTGACAAAATTAGTTAAAATAATTTTACGGAAGAAGAAATTGGTCAAAGTTGCAAAGAATAAGGTTGGCCAATACATAAGTCCGGCACTTTGAATTGCACTTGGAGCTTTCCGAAATTACAAAGTTGTGTAGCGTATGGGCATTTTTTGTTCTTAAATTTTACCGATGAAAACAGTGAACAGTTTCAATTAACAGAGCGAATGAACTGCAAGGCTCAATTATATGAAATATTTCGAGTGTTTTCTGAACCTTTTTGTTGTAGGCGTAAAGAGAACTGTGAGAAAATGAACGTTGGAGAGCAGATGAACGACAACGTTTAATTATTTGAATGTTTTCAAATATTTTCTGAGTTTTTTTTTATTTTACCTAACAGAAGATAAAGATCGCATTTTTCATGGACGTTTATCAATAGTCTGTGAAAAATAAACATAGCATATTTCATATTTTCCGAATAGTGTCAATAAAACTTCATAAACCTTATTTTTTATTATTTATAATAATAATAATAATAATAATAATAATAATTCCCAACGGATTATCCATTATCCGCATCCGCAATACGCGCGGATTGTTCTTTCGTGCCGAGTCTTTGAAAGGCTTTGGTTTGCTAATCGTCGAGATCTAAAACTGCTCAGCTACAGAGAAAACCTCATCAGCTAAGTAAGGTAGATAAAAAATAGATTACACAATTAATAAACAATTAGTTGACAGCGGATAGTTATTGTAAAGAATAAAAATAAGAATCAAAGGATATGAAAGCAAATTGTTGCTATGTATTTAGGATAGAAAGAATTGACATTTTTATTCTGCATAGTGAGTCTGAAATATCAAACGTACCAGAATGAGGGTTATAATCTTGACACAAACAACGAAAAGGCTGATTTAATTCAAAATTAGTTCGGCACTGTTTCAAGATAAGTGGTTTAAAATGTCTTGATGGACGAGAAGGTACATTGAAGTTCACTTCGCTTGTGATTCAACCATTTAGTAATTTAATCATGAAAACAATTCCAAGCATTTCCCTCCGACTAGAAAGGTTGGAAGATTAATTAGTTTTAAGCGACTCGCAAATTATACAAGGGATCCCAGTGAAGATCTCTTAAGGGAAATAGTAAAAATTCTAAGCGATCCACGTGGACCTGGTAACGTGGGTTCCAAATTATAGAACCGTATTCAAGTATCGGTCTGACTAATGTAGTAAAGAGTTTTAGTTACACAAGGGTTGCTAAATTCTTTAGACCATCGTTTGACAAATGCTAGAACGCCTCTAGCTTTATTGACTGTTACCTTAATGTGGTAGTTGATACTGAGTTTGTAATCCATAGTAACCCCAAGGTCAAAAAAATAATACACTTTCTCAAGACTATAATTGTTAATTGTATAGGAAGCTGGCTGAGAAATTCCTCTCGAAAAACGCATGTATTTACATTTCTTTAGATTAAGCAGCATATAATTTAAATCGCACCAATTAACTAGTGTATTGAAATCTGATTGGCTTATTTCTATCTTCGAATGAAGCGAATGACGTGAAAAGCTTTACATCGTCGGCATACATTAACATTTTCTATTACTGTAGAAATATTATTTATAAACAATAAGAACAGAATCGGGCCAGATGGCTTCCTTGAGGAACTCCTGAGGAGACATAAATAACCTCGGATTCACAATTTTTAAACGCTACTTTTTGTGCTCTGTCGCTAAGGCAAGAAGAGATCTAGCGATTGAGACCCGGCTGGAAACCCAACTGATCCAGTTTATGAATAAGTAACGAGTGACACACTTTATCGAAAGCTTTGCTGAAATCAAAGTAAATTCAAGTAAGTTTGTAACGGTGGACTTTCCCTTACAGAACCCGTGTTGACAGTCGGAAATCAAGGTAGAGATAGGATTCGTAAGCTGATTGGTAACAATAGCTTCACACACTCTTTGGATGGCAGAAAGCTTTGCTATGCCATGATAGTTCTCTATAGAAGCCTTGCTTCCGCTTTTATGAAGCGGTAGAAGAAACGACTCTTTCCATGCTTTTGGAAAAACACCACACTTTAGTGACAGATTGAACAAATTGGTAAGGGGTTGGTAAATATTGTTAGCACACTTCTTCAAGAAGCATGTAGGAATCTTATCAGGTCCGCATTTAAAAGGTTCCTCCAAGGTTTTCAGATAAATAAGAACATCATTGGCGCATATAGTCGGACAATTAATTAAATTGTTCCCATGTAGCTCATAGGGATAATTTTGAAAGTCAGATTTGGTGACGGCAGAATAGTTAGGAGTGAAAAATTGCGCAAAGAAATTATGACCCAAAAGAAATAAAAAACGACCCCAAATAAGCTTTAGAAAAACACCAATAAAAGGCTCCGAAAAGTGTCCAAAAACCCTCTGAATGGATGAATGAAAGAAAAACACCAATTAAAGGGCTCCGAAAGGCGTCTGAGAAGGCTCCAGAAACACTCAGAATGGAGGAATAAAAGGTTCAGAAAAGCACCAAATAAACGCCGAAGTTCATTTAAAAAGAGTCATAACGCGCCAAATTCATCGAAATCGGACTCATTTCGGATTTTTTTTTATGACTCCGTTGGAGTGCCCGCGTAGAGTGATTTATCGATCCATTTGGGCTCCGAAAGAAGCTCATTTTGGAGAGTAAAGTTCTGAGATATGAGCGTTTTATGGCTCCGAAAGGAGTCTTGTTTTGCACTTTTTGTTAGCTGGGATATGCCATCATATCACCAATTCTCTATCAAATACAGAAAAATGTGTACAACCAAAAAAATAGTAGTTTTAGGCATCAGAGTATGCAGTTTCAGGAAAGTTAAAGAACATTTAAATTTGTGATATATGGGTCTAGGTATCTGTTTCAGCAAATATGTTTAACTTAGTGAAAAATGTATGCGAATGCAAATCTAAATTAAAACCCCCCCCAAGGCCAATTCCTGCGCACGGCCCTGGTGCCAGAGATCGTGATGTGCGTTGAAATCATCTAGGATGAGGCAGTTATCGCCCCTTAGCAACGCACTAATATCAGGGCGATAATCACGGGGACAGCACGTAACAGGGGGAATGTATATATTTAACACTCGCAGGTCGACGTCGCCTGTCCGGACTGCTATGCCCTGGCATTCAAGGGTAGAGTCCCTGGGGTCAACGTCAGGGGCAAGGTGGTGTGTAATGAATGCGAGGCCGCCCCCATTACCGCTGGGACGGTCTTTCCTATGTACATTGTACTCATCTCGAGTACGTTAGTCCGAGTTAGCATTCAGTTTGGTCTCCTGAATGGCGGCCAGTTTAATGTTGTTCGACTTCATAAAGTCTGTTATCTCCGCGATCTTTCAAGCTAACCCGTTGCAGTTCAGCTGTAGGATTTTGAAGTGTGTCGGGAGGGAGGGCGGAGGCATGCTGGGGGTAAGGGACGGATGCGGTTGCCTAGGTGGTGGTGGGCATAGTCCCAAGCTGTGACGCAGTCTAGGGTTCAGCGCGCCTTGGCCGATGTTGTGTGGCGTGGAGGGCCACTGAGTACTGCAGCAAGGGGCAATAAATGCATCCGTCCAAAGGTTCCTGTTTCCGAGCCCAGAGCACATATGGATGTGGCACAGGCCAAGGCAGTTATTGCACTTAACCGATGCCGCAGGCGTATATAGTCTTTGCCGACAAACAGTGCACGTGGTGAAAGGTACGAGGTTATGTTCCTGACCCACGTGCATGCTGGAAGTAGGGGGGGACGAGAGTGGGGACTGAGGTGAGGCGGGAGCAGCAAGGCTGCAGGTCGTGAAGACCGGGCCACTGTTGTGGCCATTTGATGATGGTAGGTGCGGTGTGTGTGCGCCGGAGCGACGAGAACCGCGGGACGCGCTTGTGCGCGAACAACATGGTGCCTCAAAAGTACTGAAAAAAGTACGGGTTCTGGGGATGGCAGGGTTAAGCCCTGAGCATCCAGATCTATGCAACCATCTCTTGCATTTACTGCTGCAAGGGATTGCTCCGAGGATGACAATTTAGGAGTGGGACTGGACAAATTGGACAGGGTTACACTGAAATAACAGCCCTTGGCCGGGTAAAACCCGGGTCATTCCGGTACGTAGAACCCCTAAGGGGTCGAAAAGTTTGGCAATGGCGGACAAAATTGCTCTTTTTGTCAGCTTTTCACTTTCTTCCAGTGGCCCTTCTTGAAAGTAGAATAAGTCGGAATGGGCATTCCATCTTATGCCCAATGCCTTAGCGGTGCTGGTATCTTCAAATGCCAGAAAGTCCTTGGTCAGCCGATCCGATTTAGGGATGTCATTGATAATCTCCTCAGAATTCGAAGTCTCCATTTTCCCAGTGGGAAGCCAGCGGAGTGTAAGACTTGGCGAATCTCATTTCTCGCATTAATGGCCGATGCGAGTGTATGTCCCCCCGCTAATACGTCGTCAACGTACATGCCTTCCCTTAGTATGCTAGATGCTGTAGGAAATGAACTTTCTACATCATCTGCCAGTTGCAAAAGGGTTCTAATTGCTAAATAAGGCGCGCAATTGACCCCGAAAGTGACCGTTTTTAACTCGTACAGGCTTTGGGTCCTTGCGGCGATGTTCGGTAAACAATCCGTTGGAATTTTGCTTGATCATCCCTCATCCATATTTGCCTATACATCTTTTCGATGGCACTATTGAAAACGAAACGATATAGTCTCCAGCGAAGTATAAGTACTGGGAGATCCGATTGTAGTACTGGGCCAGGTAGGAGAATGTCGTTTAGGCTTGTACCATTTGCTGTTTGGCTTGAGGCGTTAAAAACGACTCGTACCTTAGTGGTGGTACTCTCCGCCTTAACGACGGCGTGATGGGGCAAAAAATAGTTATTCGCCTAATCGGCTTGAACCATCTCCTTAATTTTTTGCATATGCCCTAATGTCTCATATTCAGACAGGAACCTCAAATATTCTTTCCCTAATTCCGGGTTCCTTGCTAAACGCGTCTCATTCCGGAAGAACTAAGAGATCCTCCTATGTTTATTTTATCCGGGTATTCCTGTCTGAATGGAAGTGAGACGACATATCTCCCATTCTCTCTACGACTCGTAGTTACCCTGTATAAATCTTCGCAGTATTTGTCGTCTGCGTTTGGACTTTTAGTTCTGGGCAAATTCTCCCAGAACGCTGTCAGCTGTTTGTCCAAAGCAACTTCGCTGTAAAACGACACTATATTTCTGGTTGGATTGGGTGCGTCTACACGACGGGTTAGTATCCAACCGAACACCGTTTCTTGAGCCAGAAGTGTACTCAGTTCAGGATGGCAGATTCCCAGTTAGTTTGGCTAGGATTAGCATATAAGTTGTAAGGCTAATTTATCCAGTAAAATAGTAAAATCAAATAATTCCGGTATCCAAGCAGTTATATTATTACGCTTTGATTTTGTTGTTGTTGTGGACTGTATAGGTTGCTTTTAGTTCGCTTCTACGGTGAGTTAGGACCATGTACAAATCGGCTGTGGTGGTAATTTGGAGCGACTGTGGCTCGGACGCACCGCCGTCGATTTGGTATTTTATGGAATAGCGAGAAATAAAAAGAACGAGAATTCTCGTTATAAATAGTGGCCGTGTATTTGAATTGAAAATTATATTTTTACAATTAAATGTTACCTTAAAGTTGGCGGTGAAAATCCTGGGGTGGCCGTGAGGTGTTGACGTTGTGATGATCGCTGGAAAAGTAGACGGTCGTCCAGTCGAGGACAACCGTTGAACCAAAAATTCAGCCTCCGGTTTTAAGGGGAGGTGAACCCACACATACACACCAGATCTATGCAACCATCTCTTGCATTTACTGCATTGAACGGAATGTGAACGTTTTACATATATTTTCTCCCAGCAGACGCAGCAGATCCAGTCTCTTGGTCCGGGGTTGGATTCGATACCAGCCCGTAGCAAGAGACATTGGAGCAACCCTGCTGCAAGGGATTGCTCCGAGGATGACAATTTAGGAGTGGGACTGGACAAATTGGACAGGGTTACACTGAAATAACAGCCCTTGGCCGGGTAAAACCCGGGTCATTCCGGTACGTAGAACCCCTAAGGGGTCGAAAAGTTTGGCAATGGCGGACAAAATTGCTCTTTTTGTCAGCTTTTCACTTTCTTCCAGTGGCCCTTCTTGAAAGTAGAATAAGTCGGAATGGGCATTCCATCTTATGCCCAATGCCTTAGCGGTGCTGGTATCTTCAAATGCCAGAAAGTCCTTGGTCAGCCGATCCGATTTAGGGATGTCATTGATAATCTCCTCAGAATTCGAAGTCTCCATTTTCCCAGTGGGAAGCCAGCGGAGTGTAAGACTTGGCGAATCTCATTTCTCGCATTAATGGCCGATGCGAGTGTATGTCCCCCCGCTAATACGTCGTCAACGTACATGCCTTCCCTTAGTATGCTAGATGCTGTAGGAAATGAACTTTCTACATCATCTGCCAGTTGCCAAAGGGTTCTAATTGCTAAATAAGGCGCGCAATTGACCCCGAAAGTGACCGTTTTTAACTCGTACAGGCTTATGGGTCCTTGCGGCGATGTTCGGTAAACAATCCGTTGGAATTTTGCTTGATCATCCCTCATCCATATTTGCCTATACATCTTTTCGATGGCACTATTGAAAACGAAACGATATAGTCTCCAGCGAAGTATAAGTACTGGGAGATCCGATTGTAGTACTGGGCCAGGTAGGAGAATGTCGTTTAGGCTTGTACCATTTGCTGTTTGGCTTGAGGCGTTAAAAACGACTCGTACCTTAGTGGTGGTACTCTCCGCCTTAACGACGGCGTGATGGGGCAAAAAATAGTTATTCGCCTAATCGGCTTGAACCATCTCCTTAATTTTTTGCATATGCCCTAATGTCTCATATTCAGACAGGAACCTCAAATATTCTTTCCCTAATTCCGGGTTCCTTGCTAAACGCGTCTCATTCCGGTAGAACTAAGAGATCCTCCTATGTTTATTTTATCCGGGTATTCCTGTCTGAATGGAAGTGAGACGACATATCTCCCATCCTCTCTACGACTCGTAGTTACCCTGTATAAATCTTCGCAGTATTTGTCGTCTGCGTTTGGACTTTTAGTTCTGGGCAAATTCTCCCAGAACGCTGTCAGCTGTTTGTCCAAAGCAACTTCGCTGTAAAACGACACTATATTTCTGGTTGGATTGGGTGCGTCTACACGACGGGTTAGTATCCAACCGAACACCGTTTCTTGAGCCAGAAGTGTACTCAGTTCAGGATGGCAGATTCCCAGTTAGTTTGGCTAGGATTAGCATATAAGTTGTAAGGCTAATTTATCCAGTAAAATAGTAAAATCAAATAATTCCGGTATCCAAGCAGTTATATTATTACGCTTTGATTTTGTTGTTGTTGTGGACTGTATAGGTTGCTTTTAGTTCGCTTCTACGGTGAGTTAGGACCATGTACAAATCGGCTGTGGTGGTAATTTGGAGCGACTGTGGCTCGGACGCACCGCCGTCGATTTGGTATTTTATGGAATAGCGAGAAATAAAAAGAACGAGAATTCTCGTTATAAATAGTGGCCGTGTATTTGAATTGAAAATTATATTTTTACAATTAAATGTTACCTTAAAGTTGGCGGTGAAAATCCTGGGGTGGCCGTGAGGTGTTGACGTTGTGATGATCGCTGGAAAAGTAGACGGTCGTCCAGTCGAGGACAACCGTTGAACCAAAAATTCAGCCTCCGGTTTTAAGGGGAGGTGAACCCACACATACACACCCACATTCATGTATATGCTTGCTGACAAACATGAATATAGTCATATACTTATCATATAGTCATATACTTAGCATATGTACATATATAGTAGTCGCTATGTTCATACACATAAGTTATGTTCATACATATAAGCTGTTGTAGAAGTAAGAGAGAGTAGACATAATTCTAATGTACTTACATACATATATTTTAAAAAGCTTTTACTTAACTTCTCATTTCATTTAAGTTACCGTTATAGTATTAAGAGAACATAGTTTAAGTTTTAAGTATAACTTGTTCAATTTTTAAAAGTAATAAAGAGTTCAGTTTTGGATTTCACTTCGAAGACGCGTGTTTGATTATTTAATATGACTGGCGACGAGGAAAACTAAAAAATATAAACAAAATTTAAACAGAGTTAAATTTGTTTATTTCTTAAAACGGAAAAAATCCAAACTTATTATTAAAAATTTTTGTGAAGTTCAGAGTTAACATCAAAAATTGTGTTTTACTATAAAAAAAAAAAAAACAAACCTTCCAAGAAGCTCAAAGAAAAATTTTTAAGCAGTGAACCTTTACTTTAAGCGAAATTAACTTTGCCAATATTGATTGAAAAATAAAAACCCTAAAAAGTTATTAAGGGAATGCAAAATTTACTAAAAAAAAAAAAAAAATGTCTGAAAAGTTAAGCAGTTTAAAAATTATGAATGTGAAGTTTCAAATCAGTGTAAAAGAAATATAACATTCAAAGAACACGTGATTATACAATTTTGGAAGGAAATTCCAAATTCAGATGACCTCTGTCAAGGTGATTCTGATATATTTATGGTGTGATTGAGAATCAGCAAAGTGACCTCTATCAAGGTGGGAGAGCTGTTTTGTCCTACGTGACCGAACAAACGTCCACAAATTACTTTACAATCATATCCTCATAAGAGAAAAAAAAACAGTAATTAAGACTAACGTTTACATGCAAACGACATTAAGCAACAAGAAAATTTTAAACTCTCCGAAAACAAAAATAAAATTGCATAAAACAAAAAAAAAATACATCAATAAGTCTCCAGAAGCAAAAACAAAAACATTAAAATTAAAATAAGTGATGACTACATACATATGTATACTAGCCACCTCAGCAGAGAAATATGAATATTAAGAAACATAACTAAATCAAAAATAACAACAACAACGCACATCGTTATAAATATTACTCTAGTGAGAGAAAAAACAAAAACAAATATATCAGCAATAACAATTTAAGTAAGAATGCATAACTGACCAATGTGACTAATTTTTACTTACAAGAGAGCATTAACAACAATAAGGAAACATAAATCGTAATAACTACGAGTGGGCCAGTAGCAGCAGTAGTGGGAGCAACATGTGTAAGCGTAATTGCAGGCAGAATATTACCAGCAGTAGCAAGAGCAAGAACAGGCGCAACGTCATTCGCCGCTTAGATCAGAACGTCGGTTAATATATGTATGTACGACTTTATTAAACAAGTCGACAATATTATTCCGTCCTTTGGAGAATTTGATGCAAATAATTTAAATATACTTTTCGGCTACATAAAGAATAAATGTGTAGGCAAGACCAGGGAAGCAATACATAGACATCCCAACGTAAACAGTTGGGAAATTTTGAAAGAAATACTTATTAAAAATTTCAGAGAAAAAACAAATAGTAATGACCTAATGGACACCCTAAAAACATGTAGAATGCAAGGTACGATTGAGAATTATTATTATCATATAAATAAGCTTTCAAACAAGATTCATAATAGAAATTTAACTCATGGTGAAAATACTTACTCTACGGAGGAAATTAATAGAATAGCACTTAAGACGTTTAGGGATAACCTACCAGAGCCTACACCTACAATGATATTTTCTAGAAATCCAGATAATTTAGAAGATGCTTTCAAAATAATATTAGATGCAAGACACCAAAACTATACACTGTTTGGACCTGCAAAACAATACTATTTAAACACAAACACCAGAGTAAAATTTAGCAATGAAAATAAGAACTATACGCAACCGGTTACAAATTATCCAAATAAGACAAACAACTACGATTATAATACACAAACTATTCGCCACACTAACAACAACCCATTTGTTGTACCTTATAACAATTTTCAGTACCCCCAATTTACCCCACCCCCACCTCCACAATTTTCAAATAGTCCTAGATATAATAGTCGGCAGCCTGCACATAACTTTGGTAGTTCAAGATCAACAGGCCAAACTAGAAGAACAAACTTTTCACAAGCCGCAAATAGAAGTCAACAGCAAGTTGGCAGCAACTTTAATAGTCAATATGTTCCGCCGACAAACAACTGTCCACAAATCGAGCCAATGGAAATAGAAAATGGAGTGTAAATTTTCCCATTTTCGGCGAACTCAACTACCCTACATAGTGATAGAAACCCCTTTAAGGAAATTAAAATTCATAGTTGATACAGGTGCTGAGTTCAGCTTAATCAACCCTGGTATTTCTCATCCGGATTTAAAGCAGGATGTTTATGTAACAGCGAGAGCTTTAGGAACGCAGACTTTAATCAAAAAGCTCTGCCGGTTTCCTTTGTTTAAAGAATTTAAATTGAACAAGTAAGGAAGTCTAAGTTCGGGTGAACCGAACAATAAATACCCAGCGTTAGTTTTCAAAAAAAGGGGGCGTGGTTTTCATCCGATTTCGCCCATTTTAAAAACCAATCTATTCCGAGCCTAAACAATAGCGAATTTGGTGGGCGCGGCCACGCCCCTTGCTTATAAAGCTTTAACTTTGGAAAAGAAGGCGTGCCATGCGCATAACTTTTAACGTATTTTGTGAAATTTTTGATATACGGATATATGTGTCCATTAATCAATATGTACATAATTTAAAAAAGGTGGGTGGTGGCACGCCCACGGATTTTATTATGTTGTTTGTCCCTATTTGAAGATCATTTTTCATTGCAGATCTTTATGATACTTTCACAGTGGCTTGTTAATAGTGAAATGTTGATATTTTGGTTATTCACTTGTGGGCGGTGCCACTCCCATTTTCCAAAATATTACCAAAAACCTTTAAACAACACTAATAACATCATCAAGTGTATGAGTGTACTAAATTTTAGCATTATACCTTTATCAGTTAAACAGATATTGCATATTCCGGTTTCCTAACTCTCGTTTAGAGAACTTTAGTCCAAAAAGGGGCGTGGTCCTTCACCGATTTTTTTTATTTTCTGTGGTAGTACTCTACATAAACATAACATGCCTGGAACCTAGTTTCGTAAACCTATCTCACACCGTTCTGAAGTTATTAGCAGTCGAATTTGAAAATTGCTTGACTCATAAGTGGGCGGTGCCACGCCCACTTTCCAAAATTTTGCAAAAATAATGTAAAGAATATGAAAATTGATGTATGTACAAAATTATATTATTATAGCGGTATCAGTTAATTAGATATGGACTTTTCAATATTTCCACCTCCTTTCAATATAACTTTTATAAAAAAGTAGGCGTGGTCGCCAAGCGATTTCGTTTATTTTCTATATCTGAATTTAACACAACAATAGTATGCCCTCTAAAAAATTTCGTTATACTAGCATAAACTGTTCTCAAGTTGTTAGGAGTCAAAATTTTAAAATTTCTTCAAATATATGGGGGCGGTGCCACGCCCCTTTTCAAAAAATTTGGTAAAATCCGCCTTAGAACATATAAATCAATACATATTGCAAATTTTATCATTGTAGCTGCTTCTGATATTGAATTAACCCGTTTTATACGTTTTTCGAAATTTTCGATATCGAAAAAGGGGGCGTGGTTATCATCCGATTTCGCCCATTTTCAATAGCAACCTACCTTGGCCAGAAAGTAACCTGTATGCAAAATTGTATGCAAATATCTCAATTTTTACTCAAGTTATCGTGTACACGGACGGACAGACGGACAGACGGACGGACATGCCTTAATCAATTTTCAACCTAAGAACTTTCATACATGGAACTCTATATCTAACTCGATTATTTTGCGCTGTTACATAGTACCGTTATGTGGACAAAATTAATATACCCTTGTACTAGTACTAGTACGCTGGGTATAAAAATTATCTTTGTGAATTTTTAGAATGTAAGTTTAATGATAAATTCGATGGAATTATAGGAAATAATATTTTAAGGGATTTAAACTCTATTATTGACCTACCTAATAGACAATTTATAACAAAAAATTCAGTTTTAACTATATATTATTCCGAAGAAGAGGAGCTGTATGATGAGAAAGCATACAAGCCAAATTTCGTTGAACTATTCAAGCACAAAGCAGAAGTAGACAAACAGATAGAAGATATGTTGAAGCAAGGCATCATTAGGCACTCAAACAGTTCATATAATAGCCCTATTTGGGTCGTTTCCAAAAAAGTTAGACGCTTCTTTAAAACAAAGTTGGCGAATAGTTATAGACTACCGTAAGCTTAATGATATAACAATTGAAGATCGATTTCATATTCCAAATATAGAGGATATATTTGACAAGTTAGGAAAATGTCAGTATTTCACCATACTAGATCTGGCCAAGGGGTTCCATCAGGTGGAAATGCATGTAGACGATATTCCGAAAACAGCGTTTTCAACATCCAATGGTCATTTTGAATTCTTGAGGATGCCATTTGGACTCCGTAATGCTCCAGCGACATTCCAAAGAATGATTAGCAATGTATTAAAGGAATACATTGGGTCAATCTGCTTGGTATACCTGGATGATGTGCTCATTTTTTCTACAAGCATCGAAGAACATTTCGAAGCCGTAGAAAAAATACTTAAAAGATTGAGCGAAGCCAACCTTAAAGTGCAAGTAGATAAATGCACTTTTCTTGCAAAAGAAACAGAGTTTTTGGGCCACGTTATTACTTCTGATGGTATTAGACCGAACCCTGAAAAATGTAAAGCTATTGACAAGATTGCATTACCTAAAACTCAAAAGGAAATAAAATCATTTTTAGGCATTACAGGATTTTATAGGCGTTTCATTAAGGATTACTCTAGAATAGCACACCATATGATTAAGTACTTAAAGAAAGGAGGTAAAATTAATATAAATGACAAAGATTATGAAGAAGCTTTTAAAAAGTTAAAGATATTAATAAAGAACGACCCAATTCTTGTCCATCCCGACTTCAGCAAACCCTTCGTTCTTGTAACAGATGCTAGCAATTTTGCATTAGGTGCTAGTCGTTCTTTAAATGGACACGAAAGGAATTATAGCACCATAGAGAAGGAGTTGCTCGCAATTGTGTGGGCTACGAAATATTTCCGCCCATATCTTTTCGGGCGTAGGTTTACAATTAGAACCGATCATCGTCCCTTGGTATGGTTAAACAATATAAAAGAGCCAAACGCCAAAGTCCAAAGGTGGAAAATAAAACTTAATGAGTTTGATTTTGATATCCAATATATTAAAGGTAAGGAAAATGTAGTTGCTGATGGCTTAAGTAGGCTCAATTATGAACCATCTGAAAATGAAATTGCTATAAGTCTTAATAAGCTGTTTGACGAAGATGTTAATACAGTACATAGCGCGGAAAGTGATAGCACTGATTACATTAAGATAACAGAGAAACCCGTAAATATTTTTAAATATCAAATTATTATTGAGAAAGCTAATATTAACTTATTTAAAACTGCTATTATGTTTAAAAACAAAATTCGATATAAAATACAAATTTCAGATAAAAGTGAACTTTTTAATTTCATGAAAGAAAAATTACCTGCAAAAGGACTCCTGGTGGGTTTTTGCCAAGATATTGATTTATTCAACGAATTTCAACTTAACTATGTACAATATTTTGCAAAAAATAACAATTTGAGAGTTTTAAGATCATCCTCTTTTCTAGAAGATGTAGTTGATAGACAACGACTTCTAGAAATAATAGAAAAAGCTCATTTAAAAAATAACCATAGAGGCATTTTAGAAGTTTTTGAGGAAATTAAAAAAGATTACTTTTACCCAAATTTACAAAAGGAAATACAAAAATTTATTAACAACTGCGAAACTTGTAAGCTGGCAAAATATGACCGTAAACCTGTAAAATTTAACTTCAATATTACACCTACACCAAAACGTCATAACGATATCATTCATGTTGACATCTGGTACCCTCAACGAGGAGAAATGTATTTAACAGCAATAGATAAACTTACGAAATATGCAAGTGCTCACTATCTGGAAGACAGAACTTGGGTATCGATACTTAAGGCATTCAAGCAAAGAATTCAGTACTTAGGTAAGCCAAAGCAAATAGTGTCAGATAACGAGCTAGACACAGCTGCAATCCGTGAATTTTTGAAAGACCAAGAAATAGCTTTTTATGCAACCACTACATATGTATCTGAAAACTGGTAATGCCGACGTAGAGAGGCTACATGGTACATTAAACGAACACATACGCTTGTTTAACACGGATCCTAAAAATAAAGATGAACTACAAGACAAAGTTTTCAAAGCTATAGTTTTGTACAACAATACAATACATTCGACAACTAGACACCGACCAACTTTTAAATAATTTAGTTTCACTAGAAGAAATAAGTAAGCTTTCACAAACTTTAGAAGAAAAAAAATCAAAGAAAATAAATTTTATAAATAAAAAAACCAATAGAGTAGCTGAAGAAAATTTTATGAATAATATTGTTTACAATAATAGAGTAAGGAAATCAAAGCCTAAGTATAAAAAAAGTATCGAATTTTTAACAACAAGGAAACTATTTAATATCAAATGATAAAAAATTCAAAAAAGTATACAAAAGTCAGGTAAAACGAAAAAATAAATTTGATTCTTCCTAAAACTAACAAAAATTTGATCCAACAGGTACTGCTGGATCTGGTGGTGGAGGAGTCATATACTTATCATAATAATAATAATAATAAGCCCAACGGATTACCCACTATCCCGCCCAACCGACACGAGGGGCGCATCCGCATAACGCGCGGATCAAATTTGCCGAGTGTTTGAAAGGCGGAGGTTTGTTAAGCGTCGAGACCTCAAACTGTTCAGCTACAGAAAAACTTCATCAGCCGAATAAGGTGCATACATAAGAGATTAAAATACATAAACATAAACAAAATAATTAGTTGAGAGAGGAAAGAACAGATTTTTTTATTATAAAAAGCGAGTCCGAAGTATCAAAATTACAAGAGTGAGAGTTATATTTTTCACATAAACACTGAAAAGGTTCGTGCAATTGAAAATTGGTTCTACATTGCTTCAAAAAAATAGGTTTGAAATGTCTTGAAGCTCGGGAGGGAATATTAAATTTAACTTCATTTAAAAGAAATGGACTTGAAATGTGTCCGTTTATTAATTTTACCATAAAAATTACACCAAGCATTTCCCTACGACTAGAAAGAGTTGGGAGATCGATAAGTTTTAACCGACTAGTATAAGGTGGAAGACTGTACATTGAATCCCATTGTAGGTTTCTCAAGGCAAAAAGTAGGAACTGTTTTTGAATTGATTCTAGCTTGTCTATATTAACTTGATAACGCGGACTCCACACAATCGAGCCATACTCCAATATCGGTCTAACCAAGGTAGTAAAAAGAGTTTTAGTAACATATGGGTCACTAAATTCTTTTGACCACCTTTTCACAAAAGCTAAAACACCTCTAGCCTTATTGACTGTTGCCTCAATATGCGGACTGAAGCTAAGTTTGCAGTTCATCGTTACGCCTAAGTCAACAAAAACATTAACATTTTCAATACTGTGATTATTAATTGCATAAGAAGCTGGCTGTATACCTCTACGTGAAAAACACATAAATTTACATTTCTTTAAGTTTAGCGGCATATAGTTTACATTGCACCACGTAACTAAGTACTCTAAATCCATTTGAAGCAAAGACCGATCTTC
Organism: Sphenella marginata; assembly: GCA_951509765.1. Classification (NCBI taxonomy): domain Eukaryota; kingdom Metazoa; phylum Arthropoda; class Insecta; order Diptera; family Tephritidae; genus Sphenella; species Sphenella marginata. The sequence goes on from OX608080.1 coordinate 42,179,416, forward strand.
CGCGGACGCATATGACTTAAATAGTTTTACATCGTCAGCATACATCAAGATATTTGAATACTTTATTGTTGTACAGATATCATTTATGAAAATCAAAAACAGAACCGGGCCAAGATGGCTGCCCTGAGGAACACCAGAGGATACATCGATAATGTTAGAAACGGAATCTTTAAAAATTACTCTTTGAGTTCTTTCAGAGAGATAGGAGGAGATCCAACGGGTGAGGCCCGGTTGGAAACCAACCAGATCGAGCTTGTGAATTAGTAGAGAGTGGCAAACTTTGTCAAATGCTTTACTAAAATCTGTGTAAATGACGTCGGTGTTGAGATTATCTCTAAATCCATTCGACACGTGGGTTGTGAATTCAAGTAAGTTCGTTGTTGTTGATTTACCCTTGCAAAATCCATGCTGGGAGCTAGCAATTAATGTTGAGATTGAAAAGGTTAGGCACTTAGTAACAATAGCTTCGAATAATTTGGGAATAGCCGAGAGTTTTGCAATACCACGATAGTTTTCTATCGATGACCTACTGCCATCTTTATAAAGAGGTATAAGGAAAGACTCTTTCCATGCAGCCGGGAAAACGCCACACTGTAAAGAAAGATTAAACAGTTCGGTCAACGGTTGGTATATGTGTTCAGCAGACTTTTTAAGAAAGCATGTCGGTATTAAATCAGGACCAGGAAATGATTCCTTCAAGGTCTTGAGATGTAATAAAACATCTTCCGAGTTTAAATTAGGAACATGGATTGAATGACTTGATTGCGGTTGATATGGATAGTTGTTAGGTGGTGAATTGATTGCAATAGAATAATTAGACTTAAAGAATTGAGCAAATAAATTGGCTATCTCTAGGTTGTTGCTGGAGATGCCATCCCTGAATTTCATGGTTGAAGGGAACCCTTTTACTTGGCGTTTAGAGTTTACAAAACCATAAAATGATTTAGGGTTGCAAAAAATTTGCTTTTTCATTTTGCAAATATAATCTCTATAACACTTTTTATTTAGTTCTAAATATCTATGACGTATAATAGAATACTGTATATAATCTGAATGTAAACCCGTTTTCTTGTACATTTTGAAAAGACGCGACTTTTTATTTTTTAATGCTTTTAGCTCTTTAGTAAACCAGGCCTGAGCTGGCTCATCATAAACGCAGATTCGCTTAGGTACATACTTTTCGAAAAGATTATAAATAGTATTATTAAAATGTAAAACGCAAAGCTCAACATCCTCATTGTACCGAGGCCAGATTATCTTAGATAGTTCTTCATTTAACTTTTTAAAATTGGCTTTCGCAAAATCAAATTTTATATTAGAGGTGCAAGGTTTCTTAATGCACTTCCCCTCATTGCTTATGGTTTCGTAGACTATCTCCAGAGAGGGATGGTAAACATCTTCAGGTAACACTAGAGGATCGCACCTGTTTATAAAAAATTTAGACAGGTCATCGACGAAGGCTAAGTCCAAAACTTTACCAAACTTATTTGGGATAACATTAATTTGGCTAAGACAAAGGTTGGTAATTTCATCCAAAAACTCATTGTTACTAAGCTTAGCCGAGATTGGCACAATACTATTATTAATTTTGCTCCACGAGATGTATGGAAGATTAAAGTCCCCCAAAACAATAAATGAATCGGACGGTTTTAACATAGAATGAACACCATTTAAAAGAGAAATGTGGTGCATATACACAGATAAATCAGATGACGGTGGAATGTAACAAACAGCAATATAGATATATCCGCTGCCTAACAGGACTCGGATGCACTTAAACTCAATGTTTTCAATGGAGGGTATATATACATCTTCAGATGGTAATGAAGATCTTACAGCCACCAAGACGCCACCACCGATTCTGTTCAAGCGATCCTTTCTATACGTTTGATATCCGTCGCAAAAAATTTCCGAATCAAAGACATGCGGTTTTAACCAAGTTTCGGTAAAGGCAATAATATTGTAGTTACAATTGATCGTTTTAAGATAGAAATCCGTTAGCTTGGTATTCAAACCTCTAACATTCTGATAATATATGTTAAAGTCAGAATTTACTTTAAGTTTTTTGGATCGGTATTCTGATCGATATTCTGACTAGGGACCTTCGTTAAATTTGGGGCATTCGGCTTAAACAAAAATTCCCGAACCAAAGCCCCAGGTGGCCAGAAAGAGCTATCCAAAATAGCATCAAAATCGGACTGAAAAACATCAATCCTAAATGATGATAGTCATATACTTAGCATATGTACATATATACATATATATAATACTTCTATCTTGCTAGTAAAGAACTGTGAAGCGTGTCAAACATTACAGTACAGACATACAATGAGAGAAGACAAAATCTCGTTGGAGTCGTAAATTTTTTTGAATAAAAGGGGGAGATGAAATATGTGGATATTTCAAAGATTGAATTTATTTGCTTTTTCTTATTATTACTTGCACTAATGTAATGTACAAAAGTCAGCTTCGCACTCACAATTTTTCAAAATTTACATAATGCATTTTCTAACAATATTATGGACTATCACGTAGCCATAGAAACCCTATAAGCTCAAATAATAAATACATTACGCTTTATATTCAACTAGCAGGGTACCCGGCGTTGCTCGGGATGAAAGTAGTTAGGGGGCCTTTCAAAATCAATAATATACTTTAAGATTTCATATTGATATAATATTATTGCCTACTGAAGAATTTACCAAATTCGAATATTTTGAAAATTTTGAAAAAAGAGTATTGAAAACCGGGTTTCAAAAATTTTCTTATTGTAGGGTAATATTAAGGTTTTTGGCCAATCGAATTTTGACCGATAACTTAGTTATCGATCAATTTATCGAAATATATCGAAGTCCAAATGTAACCTGGAGCTATCCCCTTTCGTTTGATACCCATATTATAGGGTAATGTTAAGTTTTTTGGGCAATCACCGATAACTCAGTTATCGATAAATTTATCGAACTATATCGAAGTCCAAATGTAACCTGGAGCTATCCCCTTTCGTTTGATACCCATATTGTAGGGCAATTTTAAGGTTTTTGTGCAATAACGTTTTCACCTATAACTCAGTTATCGATACATTTATCGAAACCTATCGAAGTCCAAATGAAACCTGGAGCTATCCCCTTTCGTTTGATACCCATATTGCAGGGTAATATTAAGGTTTTCGGACAATCGATCAATTTATCGAAATATATCGAAGCTAAAATGAAACCTGGGGCCTTCCCCTTTCGTTTGATACCCATATTGTACGATATTTCTATACCTATATGCGAAATATCATAAGTATAGGTTCAATATACTTAGAGTTATATGGAATAAAAAAAATTTCGAAAAGAAACGGTCCCTAGCAGGGTCGGAACCCCAAAAATTAAAAAAAAAAATTGCCTATAGCTCCTTCCAGACTATAACCTGTAGGCGTGCCAAATTTCAACAAAATCCGTCCATCCATTCTCACGTTTTTAGGGAACAAAAGCAAACGTCTGGACATCCAAACATCCAAATATCCAAGCATCCAAACATCGCTACATTCACATTTATAATATTAGTAGGATTACAACTTCTTCACCATGATGAATAACAACCTATATTCACAATCAACAACCTATGTATATTCACAATCAAAGCTTTTGGTGTTTGTATTCACTTATTCAACATTCGCCAAAGTAGCGAAAAGGAATTCACCATTTGTATTTAAATATAAAACGGAAAAAATTGTATGGCATTAAGTTCCCTATAGGAACATTTCAGTTAGAATACCAGTGATCTCAACTGACTACAATTTATGTGGTAGCTAAATTTCTTTAGCTAATATATGATTAGAAAATGTTTTGTTCTATATAAATAAACACTATGTCCGATAGAATAAAGAAAAGAAAAAATTTTGAAATCGGTTAAGCCGTTATTGAGTATTAGCTAAAAAAATTTTAAATTGAGATTAGAAAAAAAAACATTTCTGTGGTAAATGAGACGTGAAACAGATTGGAAACATTAAAGAAAAACAAGTAAGGAAGTCTAAGTTCGGGTGAACCGAACATTAAATACCCAGCGTTAGTTTTTAGAAAAAGGGGGCGTGGTTTTCATCCGATTTCGCCCATTTTAAAAACCAATCTATGCCGAGCCTAAACAATAGCGAATTTGGTGGGCGCGGCCACGCTCCTTGCTTATAAAGCTTTAACCGCTTACATGAGCCAAAAGTACTGAATCGATCTTTTCAAGGGTTATACCATGTCCTATATATAACTTTGGAAAAGAAGGCGTGCCATGCCCATAACTTTTAACGTATTTTGTGAAATTTTTCGATGTACGGATATATGTGTCCATTAATCAATATTTACATAATTTTAAAAAAGTGGGTGGTGGCACGCCCACGGATTTTATTATGTTGTTTGTCCCTATTGAAGATCAGTTTTCATTGCAGATCTTTATGATACTTTCACAGTGGCTTGTTAATAGTGAAATGTTGATATTTTGTTTATTCACTTGTGGGCGGTGCCACGCCCATTTTCCAAAATATTACCAAAAAACCTTTAAACATCACTAATAACATCATCAGGAGAATGAGTGTACTAAATTTTAGCATTATATCTGTATCAGTTAAACAGATATTGCATATTCCGGTTTCCTAACTCTCGTTTAGAGAACTTTAGTCCAAAAAGGGGCGTGGTCGTTCACCGATTTTTCTTATTTTCTGTGGTAGTACTCTACATAAACATAACATGCCTGGAACCTAGTTTCGTAAACCTATCTCACACCGTTCTGAAGTTATTAGCAGTCGAATTTGAAAATTGCTTGACTCATAAGTGGGCGGTGCCACGCCCACTTTCCAAAATTTTGCAAAAATAATGTAAAGAATATGAAAATTGATGTATGTACAAAATTATATTATTATAGCGGTATCAGTTAATTAGATATGGACTTTTCAATATTTCCACCTCCTTTCAATATAACTTTTATAAAAAAGTAGGCGTGGTCGCCAAGCGATTTCGTTTATTTTCTATATCTGAATTTAACACAACAATAGTATGCCCTCTAAAAAATTTCGTTATACTAGCATAAACTGTTCTCAAGTTGTTAGGAGTCAAAATTTTAAAATTTCTTCAAATATATGGGGGCGGTGCCGCGCCCCTTTTCAAAAAATTTGGTAAAATCCGCCTTAGAACATATAAATCAATACATATTGCAAATTTTATCATTGTAGCTGCTTCTGATATTGAATTAACCCGTTTTATACGTTTTTCGAAATTTTCGATATCGAAAAAGGGGGCGTGGTTATCATCCGATTTCGCCCATTTTCAATAGCAACCTACCTTGGCCAGAAAGTAACCTGTATGCAAAATTTCATGCAAATATCTCAATTTTTACTCAAGTTATCGTGTACACGGACGGACAGACGGACGGACATGCCTTAATCAATTCCTCTTTTCAACCTAAGAACTTTCATATATGGAACTCTATATCTAACTCGATTATTTTGTGCCGTTACATAGTACCGTTATGTGGACAAAATTAATATACCCTTGTACTAGTACTAGTACGCTGGGTATAAAAATATTTAAAATCGGTTGAGCCGATACGGAGATCTTATGGGATATACGAACGCCAATTCATTTATATACATATATACTAGCAGACCCGGCAGACGTTGTTCTGCCTGACCAGTGACTTCCCTAGAAATACATTTTCAAATATTTTTCTTTAACTTTTAACATTCCATTTATTGCAGTGCTTTAGGATATACAATGTTTCTGGCTTTAAAGTCTTTGGTATAAACAAATAAATTTTTTGGATGTCCAACTCAAAAAACGGATCTTTTGAACTCAATGGGTATGACAAAAACCATTATGCGCTGCTGAGCAGATGTATAGTTAGTACTTATTTAATTATATCCTATATCTACCTATAATACTCTGGATATGTATGAACGGCAATAACAAACAAAAAAAATTAAGTGATTTAAGAACGTTAAAATGTCACTAAAGCAAATACATTCAGGGATATAACGAATTGATATATTACATAGCTTGTGGTCTTGGAACTGCCCACTTTTCCAAAGAATTTACAAATGTAGCCTATGTATGTCGTACACAACGAAGATTTTAACGTATTGGAAAAGTTTAAAACAGATCAACCATAAACATTGGACATTATTGAAGTACAAACAAAACACAAAAAAAGTGGGCGTGGGACCGCCCACTTTTCCCAAATTATATCCATCTTGACTAAAGGACACACATATCCAGAAATCATTAATTTAGACCAAATATGTTCAGAGTTATGAAGAATTTAAATTTTATATAGCCTGGGGGCGTGGCACTGGCTACTTTTCCAAAAATTGATGTAGCCTGAATCGTACACAACAATTTTCTTAACCAATCTTGAAAGTTTAAAAGAGATCGACCATAAACTTTGGACATTATTGAAGTACAAACAAAACACAAAAAAAGTGGGCGTGGGACCGCCCACTTTTCCCAAATTATATCCATCTTGACTAAAGGACACACATATCCAGAAATCATTAATTTAGACCAAATATGTTCAGAGTTATGAAGAATTTAAATTTTATATAGCCTGGGGGCGTGGCATTGGCTACTTTTCCAAAAATTGATATAGCCTGAATCGTACACAACAATTTTCTTAACCAATCTTGAAAGTTTAAAAGAGATCCACCATAAACTTTGGACATTATTGAAGTACAAACAAAACACAAAAAATGTGGGCGTGGCACCGCCCACTTTTCCAAAATTACATAAATCTTGACTAAAGGACACACATATCCAGAAATCATTAATTTAGACCAAATATGTTCAGAGCTATGAAGAATTTAAATTTTATATAGCCTGGGGGCGTGGCACCGCCTACTTTTCCAAAAATTGTTATAGCCTAAATCGTACACAACAATCTTCTGAACCAATCTTGAAAGTTTAAAAGAGATCCACCGTAAACTTTGGACATTATTGAAGTACAAACAAAACACACCAAATGTGGGCGTGGCACCGCCTACTTTTCCAAAACTTGATATAGCCTAAATCGTACACAACAATCTTCTGAACCAATCTTGAAAGTTTAAAAGAGATCGACCATAAACTTTGGACATTATTGAAGTACAAACAAAACACAAAAAATGTGGGCGTGGCACCGCCCACTTTTCTACAATTACATAAATCTTGACCAAAGGACACACATATCCAGAAATAATTAATTTAGACCAAATATGTTCAGAGCTATGAAGAATTTAAATTTTATATAGCCTGAATCGTACACAACAATTTTCTTAACCAATCTTGAAAGTTTAAAAGAGATCGACCATAAACTTTGGACATTATTGAAGTACAAACAAAACACAAAAAATGTGGGCGTGGCACCGCCCACTTTTCCCAAATTATATCCATCTTGACTAAAGGACACACATATCCAGAAATCATTAATTTAGACCAAATATGTTCAGAGTTATGAAGAATTTAAATTTTATATAGCCTGGGGGCGTGGCATTGGCTACTTTTCCAAAAATTGATATAGCCTGAATCGTACACAACAATTTTCTTAACCAATCTTGAAAGTTTAAAAGGGATCCACCATAAACTTTGGACATTATTGAAGTACAAACAAAACACAAAAAATGTGGGCGTGGCACCGCCCACTTTTCCAAAATTACATAAATCTTGACTAAAGGACACACATATCCAGAAATCATTAATTTAGACCAAATATGTTCAGAGCTATGAAGAATTTAAATTTTATATAGCCTGGGGGCGTGGCATTGGCTACTTTTCCAAAAATTGATATAGCCTGAATCGTACACAACAATTTTCTTAACCAATCTTGAAAGTTTAAAAGAGATCCACCGTAAACTTTGGACATTATTGAAGTACAAACAAAACACAAAAAATGTGGGCGTGGCACCGCCCACTTTTCCAAAATTACATAAATCTTGACTAAAGGACACACATATCCAGAAATCATTAATTTAGACCAAATATGTTCAGAGTTATGAAGAATTTAAATTTTATATAGCCTGGGGGCGTGGCATTGGCTACTTTTCCAAAAATTGATATAGCCTAAGTCGTACACAAAAATTTTCTTAACCAATCTTCAAAGTTTAAAAGAGATCGACCATAAACTTTGGACATTATTGAAGTACAAACAAAACACAAAAAATGTGGGCGTGGCACCGCCCACTTTTCCAAAATTACATAAATCTTGACTAAAGGACACACATATCCAGAAATCATTAATTTAGACCAAACATGTTCAGAGCTATGAAGAATTTAAATTTTATATAGCCTGGGGGCGTGGCACCGCCTACTTTTCCAAAAATTGTTATAGCCTAAATCGTACACAACAATCTTCTGAACCAATCTTGAAAGTTTAAAAGAGATCGACCATAAACTTTGGACATTATTGAAGTACAAACAAAACACAAAAAATGTGGGCGTGGCACCGCCCACTTTTCTAAAATTACATAAATCTTGACCAAAGGACACACATATCCAGAAATAATTAATTTAGACCAAATATGTTCAGAGCTATGAAGAATTAAAATTTTATATAGCCTGGGGGCGTGGCACCGCCTACTTTTCCAAAAATTGATATTTCCTAAATCGTACACAACAATCTTCTGAACCAATCTTGAAAGTTTAAAAGAGATCGACCATAAACTTTGGACATTATTGAAGTACAAACAAAACACAAAAAATGTGGGCGTGGCACCGCCCACTTTTCCAAAATTACTTAAATCTTGACCAAAGGACACAAATATTAATTTAGACCAAATATGTTCAGAGTTATGAAGAATTGTAGTTTTATATAGCCTGGGGGCGTGGCACCGCCCAAATTTCCAAAAAATAATATAGCCTATGCTTTAACCCATGATCCCAAGAATATACTGTGAAAATTTCATAAAAATCGGTTGAGTACTTTGGACGCCCATAAAGGACACACAGACACACAGACACACATTCATTTTTATTTATAAGATGGGTTTGTTATTATAATTTGGGGAATCACCAAAAATTCTCTTTATATTTCTTCTCTTTTGTCGAAGGCTTATGCATCTCTTAGTCAAAATACATTTTCTCTACGTTGAGTTCATACACACACGCACATGGGTCAATTTCAAAAAAAACGTACACAACGAGTTTTTTTTTGCTTATTTTTAAAGTTTTTCCGATTCGCCTGTAAGAGTGGCCAATTTATGTAGAAATTGATGAAGAATCCGGTGGGACCTTTAGGCTCTCAAAAAAATCAATATTTTTGGTTTTTTTTTAGGTTTTCTATGATTTCTATCTTGAGCGTCACACACCAAATATGTATAAAAAATCGCTGAAAATGCAAAAATATTTGAGATTCAAGTTTACTATGTTGTTCTTTTGTTTTTCAAGATTCACTTTTGCCAAAATCACCTTTTCGATTATAAACACAAAATCACGACTCACCTTGATTTTTTTTTTTTTTTTAAGTGACTAGTTATTTACAAATTTTAAGATGAAAATATGTAAATTATTGTTAAAAAGAGACTTGAACTAAGGGGTTAGTTGCAAACTAATAGGCTTGTAACAATGTATTTTAAAAAAACTGCATTTATAAGCGTTTTAAGGAAAAAAACTGAGTGTGACGCTCAAGATATTTTGTGACGATCAAGATGAAAATATGTAAATTTTTGTTAAAAAAAGACTTGAACTAAGGGGTTACTTGCAAAGTAATAGTCTTGTAACAATGTATTTAAAAAAACTGCAAATATAAGCGTTTTAAGGAAAAAAAAACTAAGTGTGACGCTCAAGATATTTTGTGACGATCAAGAGATTTTGTTGCACGTAAACAAGAAATAATGCCAAATTTAAAGTGTAACGAAAAAAAGTTTATTTTTTACAAAAAGTAAATAAAAGAAAACAAAAATTCTTCAAAAAACAAAAATTTTCATACCAAACTAAACATGTACATACATATTCTTTGATGTCTTTAACAAAATTTAAAAAAAGGAAGTAATTCTTGAAGAAACTTATACACATACGCGCTTTATCGAGCTTTATTTTCTCGCGATATTTTCGTGCTCTTTCCGCCGCCGTTAATTTTGTTGTTTTACTCTTGAAAATTAAAAAATAAAATCAAAATTAAGCATTTTAAGCTATGAAGCAATATGTATGAAAAGTGATGCTCATGAAATGTTTGCCTATTTTGGTTTTTTCCGTAGGCAATTTATTTCCCAAATTCACAAATTATAAAAAAATGAGTTGAGACCATGTAAACAATGATTGTCAACTTTAATTTTTTACATTTAATATATTCACTTTTAAAAAAATTAGCGTGACGCTCAAGAATTTTTATCGCGCCCTTACCATGGTGCTCACAAAAACTACGCAAATCCACACTTTTTTTAATAGTTTTTGTTTTCGCTTTTTCACTATTGTAATAATTAAAGTTTGTACTTTTCTTACGTTATTTACTTTATTTAAATGAAAATTGAAAACTGCTAATATTTCTTGATTTATAAAAAAGTGACGCTCAATGCAAATTGGGGGGACAACTGTTCTTTGCAACGCCAAATTCGCACTAATTAATTTTTGACAACTATATCAAATCAAAACAAAAGAAAGATACCCAATAATTCGAAAACTGTTATTAAATGTTGCCCAGTGACTTTTTTCTTAATTTTATTTTATTTTGTTTACTAAAAATTCTAACGGGGGACACATGCTTTTGTATGAAAGGAGTCAGAGGGAGAAACAAAACACCATACTGAATAAACAAATATACAAATTTGAGAATTATGTTTTTTTGTTACATATTCCTCGGTGATCACTGTCCCATTTTTGTTTTTTTTTTTTAAATTTGTTTTTTACCTAAAATAGTAGTGTAAAGTGCGGGGACACAAAAATTGCGTTTTTTTTGAAATTGACCCACATACATTTTTGTTCCGCTGTAGCTTGAGTTTGATCTATGAAAATTCTTATGCTTGGATTGTTTGAAGCTTTTATAAATTTCATCCTAGAAATAAGGGGCTTTAAGTTTTGAAAATGGAAAAAATGAAAACGCCACTTGGTTTATTTTTGAGAAAACTTGCTTCTTAAAAAACTTTCATAAAAATTGCGCCATCACTTTTCGAGATTAGCCGTTACGAATATTTTCATATAAGCAATTTTATATAATTAGTATAGATATACATATATAGATATAGATATAGATATAGATTACTGTACTAATCTAAACAGCAACAAAGGCAATTACATATGTACAGCGTGTGTGCGTGTTGGTGTGCACCATCTAGCGTCATCTGGCGTTCTGGCCATCTACAGCGCAGTAGTGAAGATAAACATAGACAACAAAGACACCAACCAATATTCGCATAAATAGATCCAATTTTATCATACATAGCAATTGTATCATACATAGCAACAAACACAGCCGAAATTATGATATGAGATATAAATATATGGTGGAATAACAGCCAAATTAATAAAATTGGAGGTACCACGCCCCCCTAATATTTTGTTTTGATTTTAATACATGACCTGCGCGTTGTAATAACAAAGAAACCCTCCAAAGGAAGTATATAATTTGGTTCAGCCGTTTTGGAGTTTTAGCGTGACAACTGAACACCATTTCATTTTTATATATATACTAGCAGACCCGGCAGACGTTGTTCTGCCTGACCAGTGACTTCCCTAGAAATACATTTTCAAATATTTTTCTTTAACTTTTAACATTCCATTTATTGCAGTGCTTTAGGATATACAATGTTTCTGGCTTTAAAGTCTTTGGTATAAACAAATAAATTTTTTGGATGTCCAACTCAAAAAACGGATCTTTTGAACTCAATGGGTATGACAAAAACCATTATGCGCTGCTGAGCAGATGTATAGTTAGTACTTATTTAATTATATCCTATATCTACCTATAATACTCTGGATATGTATGAACGGCAATAACAAACAAAAAAAATTAAGTGCTTTGATTAAGATTTAAGAACGTTAAAATGTCACTAAAGCAAATACATTCAGGGATATAACGAATTGATATATTACTTAGCTTGTGGTCTTGGAACTGCCCACTTTTCCAAAGAATTTACAAATGTAGCCTATGTATGTCGTACACAACGAAGATTTTAACGTATTGGAAAAGTTTAAAACAGATCAACCATAAACATTGGACATTATTGAAGTACAAACAAAGCTTTGAATACAAAAAATGTGGGCGTGGCACCGCCCACATTTCCCAAATTATATAATTCTTGACCAAGGGACACACATATCCAAAAATCTTTAATTTAGACCCAATATGTTCAGAGTTATGAAGAATTTAAATTTTATATAGCCTGGGGCGTGGCACTGGCTACTTTTCCAAAAATTGATGTAGCCTGAATCGTACACAACAATTGTCTTAACCAATCTTGAAAGTTTAAAAGAGATCCACCATAAACTTTGGACATTATTGAAGTACAAACAAAACACAAAAAATGTGGGCGTGGCACCGCCTACTTTTCCAAAACTTGATATAGCCTAAATCGTACACAAAAATTTTCTTAACCAATCTTCAAAGTTTAAAAGAGATCGACCATAAACTTTGGACATTATTGAAGTACAAACAAAACACAAAAAATGTGGGCGTGGCACCGCCCACTTTTCCAAAATTACATAAATCTTGACCAAAGGACACACATATCCAGAAACCATTAATTTAGACCAAATATGTTCAGAGCTATGAAGAATTTAAATTTTATATAGCCTGGGGGCGTGGCACCGCCTACTTTTCCAAAACTTGATATAGCCTAAATCGTACACAAAAATTTTCTTAACCAATCTTCAAAGTTTAAAAGAGATCGACCATAAACTTTGGACATTATTGAAGTGCAAACAAAACACAAAAAATGTGGGCGTGGCACCGCCCACTTTTCCAAAATAGCATAAATCTTGACTAAAGGACACACATATCCAGAAATCATTAATTTAGACCAAATATGTTCATAGCTATGAAGAATTTAAATTTTATATAGCCTGGGGGCGTGGCACCGCCTACTTTTCCAAAAATTGATACTTCCTAAATGGTACACAACAATCTTCTGAACCAATCTTGAAAGTTTAAAAGAGATCGACCATAAACTTTGGACATTATTAAAGTACAAACAAAACACAAAAAATGTGGGCGTGGCACCGCCCACTTTTCCAAAATTACTTAAATCTTGACCAAAGGACACAAATATTTAAAAATCATTTATTTAGACCAAATATGTTCAGAGTTATGAAGAATTGTAGTTTTATATAGCCTGGGGGCGTGGCACCGCCCAAATTTCCAAAAATTAATATAGCCTATGTTTTAACCCATGATCCCAAGAATATACTGTGAAAATTTCATAAAAATCGGTTGAGTACTTTGGACGCCCATAAAGGACACACAGACACACATTCATTTTTATTTATAAGATGGGTTTGTTATTATAATTTGGGGAATCACCAAAAATTCTCTTTATATTTCTTCTCTTTTGTCGAAGGCTTATGCATCTCTTAGTCAAAATACATTTTCTCTACGTTGAGTTCATACACACACGCACATACATTTTTGTTCCGCTGTAGCTTGAGTTTGATCTATGAAAATTCTTATGCTTGGATTGTTTGAAGCTTTTATAAATTTCATCCTAGAAATAAGGGGCTTTAAGTTTTGAAAATGGAAAAAATGAAAACGCCACTTGGTTTATTTTTGGGAAAACTTGCTTCTTAAAAAACTTTCATAAAAATTGGGCCATCACTTTTCCAGATTAGCCGTTACGAATATTTTCATATAAGCAATTTTATATAATTAGTATAGATAGATGGCGTGTTCCAGTTAAACACAAGCACAGACCTGTATAAAATTTTGCATGTAAATGCAACAACAACGCTGTGATCTTGATATTTTTCTGGGTCAATTTCGGATCCGTAGTAGTAGATTTTTTTGTAGTAGATTTTTTGACAGCCAACCCTTACTTGCTAATTAGCACAAACATGCATATGTATACACACACACTTATTTACAAAAACAACTTGCAAGCAGCTGACCCGCATCGTTCCTGTTAAATTATGACCGTGATCCGACCCAGGTCAGCAAACTGGAACGCGACTATAGATTACAACTTCTTCACCATGATGAATAACAACCTATATTCACAATCAACAACCTATGTATATTCACAATCAAAACTTTTGCTTGTTGTATTCACTTATTCAACATTCGCCAAAGTAGCGAAAAGGAATTCACCATTTGTATTTAAATATAAAACGGAAAAAATTGTATGGCATTAAGTTCCCTATAGGAATATTTCAGTTAGAATACCAGTGATCTCAACTGACTACAATTTATATGGTAGCTAAACTTCTTTAGCTAATATATGATTAAATTGAGGATTTAGAAAATGGTTTGTTCTATATAAATAAACACTATGCCCGATAGAATAAAGAAAAGAAAAAATTTTGAAAATCGGTTAAGCCGTTATTGAGTATTAGCTAAAAAAATTTTAAATTGAGATTAGAAAAAAAAAAATTTATGTGGTAAATGAGACGTGAAACAGATTGGAAACATTAAAAAAAAAATATTTAAAATCGGTTGAGCCGATACGGAGGTCTTACGGGATATACAAACGCCAATTCATTTTTATATATTTATATTGATTACAACTTCTTCACCATGATGAATAACAACCTATATTCACAATCAACAACCTATGTATGTATATTCACAATCAAAACTTTTGGTTGTTGTATTCACTTATTCAACATTAAACATAGACAACAAAGACAACAACCAATATTCGAATAAATAGATCCAATTTTATCATACATAGCAATTGTGTCATACATAGCAACAAAAACAGCCAAAATTATGATATGAGATATAAATATATGGTGGAATAACAGGCAAATTAATAAAATTGTATGGAAGGTACCACGCCCCCCTAATATTTTGTTTTGATTTTAATACATGACCTGCGCGTGGTAATAACAAAGAAACCCTCCAAAGGAACTATATAATTTGGTTCAGCCGTTTCGGTATTTTAGCATGACAACTGAACACCATTTCATTTTTATATATATACACAGTAAAAAATGATAGTTTATTTTTAATTCCAGAAGGTATAAAATTAATAAATTTTTGGAGTTAAATTCAAATTTTAATACCAGAAAAGGTTGTTTTAAAACTAAAAAATATTTTCTCAGTTGTATTAAATCCAAGATAGATTAAAAACAAAACTTTTTTACTTTTTCTCAATACCAAATAGTAGTTTTTGGGTTTAAATTAAAGCTAAGAAAAGTTTTAAAGCTCTCTCTCTAATCTTTTAAGAATATTTTGTTTCGTATTAAAACCAAAAAGGTGTTAAAAATTCCTCTCATCATATTCTTCAGTATTATTGGTGTTAAATTGAAACCCAAAAAGCATTAAAACGTTCTCTCCTTTTCCGTTATACTTAATGTACTCTGAACTGTCGTATGTTTGGTTTTAAATTAAAACCATAAAGATATTACAAATCTCTCTCATCCTAAACTTCAGTATTAACTATTGGTGTTAAATTGAAACCCAAAAATATTCAGTATCACAGTTATTATTTTCGAGAAGCGTCACAATGTTTCTAAAAATTAAACCTCACGCAGAGGTGCGTTTTATTAAAATAACTAACTTTGAAAGTGAGGATTTCCCGGCGGAAGAAACAATTCTATCAAGTAAGTTTGTATTGCTCTTAAATACACAATGTTGGTAGAAGTAAATAATGTTTATTTTTAGTTTTCGATCAATGCAACATAAATACAAATAGTCCCATATCGTTCAGAGACCGCGACGGGCTGAAATATATTTGAGTAATTTTAGGGAAATTATTTTGCAATATAAAGGCTGTAGCTGCTTTCCCCTGGAAGTCTCTGAAGATTCGCCAAAGAACAAATCATCAGCTGTATCAATTTTAAATTATAAGGTGAGTATGCAAAAATGTTTCAAATAAGTGTTGTGTTGTAAAACTTAATGAGAAAATTCACATCGCGGTGGTAATATTTCGGTATCATTATAATACTTTTTGTTACCTACACAAATTTTTACATGTTTTTAAATGATTCCGAGATAGTCCTAACCCGACAGCGAAATGAACGTAAAAAAAAGGTATTACTTTAATTAGAAAATCATTTATAGGAATTGGAGAACTATTTAAAAAAAAGGAGATTTTTCCTGCATTCTGGACGAATATAAGAAAAAAAAACTGCCTTAGCGATAGCTCCCGTCGTTCCTTAGTAAGAGAATCTACAAATTTTTTACGCCAACTTTGTGGAAATTATCCGAAACGGGAGGATAAAATTGCCCTAGCAGAGTCGGTCATACATCTTTTTCCATGTTTCAAGACTGCTAATAGCCAATTTGGAGGAATTGTAAGTATGCAATAGTCTTAGAAGCTACCCGATCTTCATTAAATTTGAAAAATAATTTCAGGATTTGTTCTACAATCCAGATAATAATTCTGGTTATTTGGCTACAAAACTAAAAATTATCAACACAAAATTAACAAAGCTCGGCAGTGGTGGTAGAAAAAAACGAAAAATATCTGAGGCCGAAAAAGAAAGCAACGATGGCACGATTATTTCTGACGAGGATATTAATTTCATCCAAATGTTACATGAAATGAGATATTTTTTAACAGTGGGCATGTTAATTTGTTCAGCACTGTGGACTTAAAAAAAATTTTTAACACTAATAAAGTATTATCTAAATATAATTCAATTTTGGGATCAATTTAATACCATTTTAGTATTGAAAAAGCATATAAGAGTTTACTTTTAATACCATTAAAGTATTGAATATAGTTTAACTTTGCATTAGATCTAACACTTTTCTGATATTGAAAGAGTAGTTAGGGGTTTACTTTTCATACCATAAAAGCATTGAATACAGTTTAATTTTGGATTGGTTTTAATACTTTTCTGGTATTGAAAGACTGCATAGGGGTTTACTTTTAATAATTTTCTGGTATTGAAATAGTATTTTAGGGCTTACTTTTAAAACTAAAACTGTACTATATCTAACCCAATGCACGGTTTAATTTAACTCCAAAAAAGCATAGTTTTAAAACCCTGAAAAGTATTGAATTCAGTCTCATTACTTTTTTTTGCTCAGAGAAAATTTGTTTCCTAAGAGAGCGAATATTTTTAAAAGAGAGAGGAGCTCTTTGCTCAAGCCAAACTGGTTTTAATTTAATACTTTCTGGCATTGTTATATATAAACACCAAATTGGTATTAAAAGTAATAATTTATTTTTACTGTGTAGATTACAGCTTCTTCACCATGATGAATAACAACCTATATTCACAATCAACAACCTATGTATATTCACAATCAAAACTTTTGGTTGTTGTATTCACTTATTCAACATTCGCCAAAGTAGCGAAAAGGAATTCACCATTTGTATTTAAATATAAAACGGAAAAAATCTGTACGGCAATTAAGTTCCCTACAGGAACATTTCAGTTAGAATACCAGTGATCTCAACTGACTACAATTTATATGGTTACTAAACTTCTTTAGCTAATATATGTTTAAATTGAGGATTTAGAAAATGTTTTGTTCTATATAAATAAACACTATGTCCGATAGAATAAAGAAAAGAAAAATTTTTGAAAATCGGTTAAGCCGTTGTTGTTGTTGTTGTTTTAACAACAAAATCACTCCCAGAAGGTTTTGGGGAGTGTTGTCGAAATAACAGTCCTTGGCCGGATATGAATCCGGTACGCTCCGGTACTCCCTTGCGGTACTGCCCGACTGTCGTGGGAGCGATTTGGTATGACCAGTGCAACCTTCTAGGTCATGTCATCCCTCCTTCCGAAAGGAAAGAGAAGATGTATTAGCTAAAAAAATTTTAAATTGAGATAAGAAAAAAAGAATTTATGTGGTAAATGAGACATGAAACAGATTGGAAACATTAAAGAAAAAATATTTAAAATCGGTTGAGCCGATCCGGAGATCTTACGGTATATACGAACGCCAATTCTTTTTTATATATATAGATAACAGCCACTGCCTGATAATGTTTTGCGCGTCCATTATAAGGTTCATATATACGTGCGGCTTGCCTCCATGAGACGTAAGTCTCTTGCCTACCATCGAATTCAGGCAAAGATTTTACTAGGTCAAGAGTTTCCTCGCAACGCACGGTACCTAAAATCCTAACCTCTTCGAAAGTCTTTACGTTAGCTGTCGCCGTACTTGTAATTTTTTTTTTTTTAATTTCGTTAAAATGTTTGTCGAATTCCTCTTTTTGTGAGCTAAACTATTAAAAAAGGCTCACTAAATCGACGTCGCACAATAAAGTATTGACCGCTATCACAGATCAAGTGTAGTATCGCCTATAGAAACCTAATCATTATTGCAAAATAGTCCAGAAACTTTTCCGGTAATACCCTTTTCCACAGTTTCATTTCACCCAACTGAACATGTTGTGCCAATTCCCCTTAGTTATTAGCGAGTGCGCAAACCCACAATTTATTTTCTCCCATGCTACTTTTGGTATGCCCAAATAAACTTCCGTCTGTCAACACCCTTACCAACTTTACAAAATTGCTGTCAAAATTTACGAGATGACGGTCTCGATCTTCTTATCGGAAGTTACGAACTTCCTTTCTTATCCAGACACGGAGCTATACAGACGTGAATTTCAAAAAAATCTAACGTGTAAGTATAGTGCTAGTAACTAAATACAACCCGCAATACCCGTAGAATTTCTTCTAATTGGTATTTCGTTGTTTTTTTAATTAAGATTCAATCATCAAAATTTTGCATAGGAAGTCTGTATTTCAACTTCAGTGTTTTACTTATTTTCCATTCAAGGTAATTAAATTTCTCAGAGTTTTCTAAGCTCATTTACCAATACCCATATTTGTGTTCTTTTATTCGTATGTTCCCCATAGATTAGCATAACTCAGCTACCCTCTCTATCGATTCCTTATATGCAAAAACTTTGTGGAGCTAAGGCAGATCAGTAGTCATTTGCGCGGCTAAGCGACGGCGGTTAAACGGTGGTGAAAAATCATCCATATGAAAGTGGAAACATGTACAAAAACTAAAATTTTACTAGGAAAAAAAAAAAACAAAAAACGCAAAACGTGAAAATTTTGTTAGATAAAAGGAGTCCTCGTTGAGTAGGCAAAGGCCCAAGAAAGAAAAAAAAAAATTTTTTTAATTAGTTATTTAACTTATTTATAATTGAAAAAGTAAATGCTTTGCTAAAGATATTGGCATAGTAAAAAAAAAAAAAATACGGAGGTTTTGACTTCTGTACAAACCAATATGTAGCATCTACATTTATACCTATCAGGAGTAGGTACAGTCAATTCTACCTAAGTGAAAAAAGAAAAACCAATCACAACAAAACAAAAAGAAACACGTAAGGGTTATAATTAGAAAAAGAAAAAAAAAATATATTTTATTGAAAAATTTAACAGAAAAGAAGAAATCAATAAGTTTTTTTGCTTGAATAAACCAAAATAATAAATATTTAAACGCAAATAATTTTAATGGAAATTCGGAAAAAGAAATCACATAGATGTGAAAAAAAAGGTAATTTGGTGCAAAAAAAAAAAAAAAAAAAAAATATTTTTTTTGATACTACCTAATATGCATGATCGCATAAATATATGCCATAGTTGGTAACATAAAATCGGCTAACTAGTGAACAACGAAACAAAACAAACAAATATTAAAAGCAAACAAAAGTACAGTGTCGGTAATTTTGATTACTTACTAAACAAGCATACATAACTATCATAAAAAACTAGCCGTTAGCTGTTATGTATAATCCCGAACAGGAGAATGACAACAACAAAACGATCTTAGTAGAACACTCTCATCCCATCTCAATTATGCTCAACTAACAACAACTACGAAAGGCCTTTCATCGTTGTTGCTAATCGGTAAGTGTTTTTGATTCATTTTCATTACATACCAATTTATCTCTTTCGCTTTACATAAAATTGACTTTGTATCAATAACCCAAAACTGTACTCTCTTGGGTTTTGATTTGAGAACTCTTAAGATCGGAACACAATGTCATTTTTAAGTATGCATTTATAATATCTCTTTTGTTGTCATTTTCCTATATTACTATTTTTTTTATGATTGTTTTGATACCATTCAAATTGAAAAAAATGGTTTACCCTTTGGTTTGTTATGGATTTTTAGAACCAGGGTCCAGAAAGCTTTTGAATTCCTATTGCATACGTTTGTTTCTTTGATAAAAAAAAAAAAGGTTCTTTTCTTCTACAACAAATTTAAAATTTAAATTTATAACCAACACTTTTAGTTTTGATAAGTTAGCGTTTGTAAATAATACAATAACAGTGATTTGGTATTGAGTTGAAATGTATTGGTAATTGCTAGGAACAAAACGGAAAACTTGCCTTGATTCTATGGCAGAAATCCAAAACAAAGTTATGTGAATAGCCATAATGTACTTTGTTGTTGTTGTACGAAACGTATAAACTTTTCCTACATTTTTTTTTTGCACTAAATTCGTTTAAAAAAAAAAAAAAAAAAAAAAAAAATAATATCTTAATAGATTTTCGTTTAAGAAATGTAAACAACTAGTTTAAGAATATTGTCATGAACATCTACCAATACAAAGACCAATGAAATTTTTGTTGCCTGCGATCATGTGCAAAATGAATATGTGTTAGTTTCTCGTTAATTCCTCAGGCATGGTGAGTTGAAAAATGTAGCGTAGCACACTTTTGGGGTTTTCAGCTTAAATTGACCAATGAAACCAGTAACCATCTTTGATTTTCGTCGCATCCGGGTGTTGGTAAGAACAACAACAATGGAGCCCTGTTTCATTGTATTTTGTTTATTGGTGTAGTATTTTTTTTGGTTTGGACATGTGTATTTGGTTTTTTTAGTATAATTTTTTTTCCGAAGTTCCAGGGACTCTATAATAAAATGTGCGAGTGAGGATAGTTTCTAGTTGAGCCAAGATCCCCCCCCCCCCCTACTCCTATTGGAAGCGAGAGAGGGAGTAGGTAGTCCTCAAAACGTTTTTTACAGGGTCATCATTAAATCTTCTTCGGTACTCGCCTTCGCCGCGAATCAAATGTGCTTTTGGCTTCGACAAGCATTCGCCTATAAGCAAGTGAATTTTTAAATCCTACTAGGTTTAGGGTATGTAATCCTACCTAAAAAAGCTCTCTTAGATTCCCTATCCCTGCCTATGTATGTAGATAATATCTGTAGAGTGCTGCACGGATGCATTCAAACGCAATTATGAGTGGACTAAACATATTTCTTGTAGTGAAGTACAATCTTTCGCTTTCGTTTGAGTACTACATGTGCGAACTCATACCAAATGGAAAACTGTTCGTGCATTATAGCATTTGCCTGAGATACGGGTGTGTTTCAGACAGTGTGTTCGAACTAAATATATGATCAGTTGTATACAACTTCTAAGCCAGTACGGCTGTGAAAACAGTTGTAGCAAAATGTGTGAAAATCCTAATTGTGACTGCATTTTTTTACATTCTTATTAGCAAACAGTAAACAACGAACAAAATATGTATGTAAAGCAGGCCCAGGCAATTTTGCAATTGAGGTAGTGTTAGTGATAGAGCACCACTGAAATGCTGTCGTTTCTTTGTGTTCAGTGCGTCGCTAGCTAAGAAACACAGTATATACAGTAGTAAAACTCTGTACCAATCAGCTGATTATATTCACCGCCAGGCTGTACATGGGGTGACAGTCAACGCTTTTTTGGCATTTCAGGATTGTGTGTTGCAAAATTATTTTGGTGAATAAAACAAGAAAAATTGTTAAAAGTACATTTAGATATTTTTCGGTTGTTGGTTAAGAAACAAAATGCTTTATAATTATGACAAAGATGTTGTCAAAGTATACATATGTTAGTACTTGCGTTAATTGTTAATTACAATGTGTTTGTACACAGATTTACTTGTATTAAGTCCCGCAAAGCAAACGAAAAATGATAAAAGTTGTTTTAAATGATAGCTAATCTATTTTAAGATTGATCTCTGATAGGTTTGCGATGATTTTTCGTCATATATTATGTTTTCAATAGCACATTTGTCACAGGGTGTTCAACGTTTTACTTTGAACTATGGCGATTTCTGTGTGATTTAAGTTTTGAATAGATTTAAATAAAAAATATAGTCCAGACATGAAATTTAGTCCAGCTTAGAGATTTTATGATTAAAAAACCATTGCTTTAGTAGAGGCGCCCATATCGACCTGATAGAAAATGTGGTTTTATTTTGCAAAAGAGGGTTTGCTACCCAGAAGTGTCTACTCAAATATATAGTATAGAGCTAAAACTCAATGTATAGCTATAGTCATTCTCAATATAGTCTGAAAACCCAATATTTTTTCCACTTTTTGAAAATCAACAAGCACTAAAAGTCTGCTTTTCAGGTCATCGCTAAGAGAAATTCGTCAGTAATATGTATTTTTGCGGAATTTTACCATTTCACTTTTATATTTTATACTTGCCATAGAACCAATGTGCAATAAATACTCTTTTTCTAAAATTACTCCTTTAGTTTTGTTTTGGTGCTGTAATGCAACCGTGGGTATAAGTAATAGCATACTACAATTAATTTCGACTCTGAAAATTTCACCTCCAGGATGTAATTTCACCAGAGTTTTCCTACTGTATCACTGTGCTAAGAAAGAAGCAAGGTGGTGCGCATCATTTTTGTTATCGCGCAAGAAATAAATATTATTACACAATGTGTATGAATATAATTATTTCATGTATGTTGATCAATGCTTTTAGCAAAAGCAAAATTTTATGTTTTTTCATTTGATGTACGAGCCGTTGAAAGAAATAGTTAGTTAGTCCCAAAAAACTGGCAATTAAAATTCATTACGAATTATTGTTTCTCTGTGTCTCGAGCTTGCAAAACTTACAAATATGAAAATAGTTAACAATTAAACTAATGTTGCGCATTAGTGAAATACTTCCGCATAAGCTGTTGCTTTGTTGCTTGATAGTAATAGCTGAATTACCCACCGACGTGTAACGTACGTGTACGTATAACGTACGTACGTACTTTTGGGCGAACTTTTATGACCGTGATGTTAACGCAGAAATCAGCCATTTGCTTTTGTTTACATCTAATACAATGTTGCCATTGATCGCTTTTCATGCATGCTACCGAAAACATGTATATCGACAGCCACACTGCAAAACCCTGTATGTTCAAAACCAAAAAGTTTTCAGGAGAGGGAATAAACTGTAATAATTATAACGTATGTATATGAGCGACGGTTATTTCATTTCACCACTGGAAAGAAACGGGAAGTTGTAACCCGATTTTGACTGCAATTTAATGCGCGAAATATCACGATCTATGGGAAAGGTTCAGAACCTTATTTTTGGAAAAATAGTGACTTACGGGGTTTTGCAGTGTGGCTGTCGATATTTTAATCGAGTATTTTTCTTTGTATATAAGACCGAAACTGATATTAAAAAATAATAATAATGGGTTATTTCAATATTATTCCCATAATTGAAAAGGTATTTTTGTAAAACAAATAAAAACGATCTAAAAAGAGCATACGAAAATGTGAGTAGGCAACACTGTCGTATGAGCAAGCAATCAGCTGACACGTTCATACGTAAAAAATCAAAAGTAGTTTGATCTCTACGTTACGTTCACGTACACGTACGTCGTTGAGTAATCACTTACATGGCACTCTCATAAGACAGGTCGTGTCATCTGACACGTACTACGTGCTTGCGTCGGTGGGTAATTGAACCATAAGACACTGAACAGAAATAAACAACAGCACTTCGTTAATCAGTCCGCTCACACAAGCGAAGCAAGCAAAGAGCGTAATAATCTGTGTGAATTTAGTTCTCAATTACACGGACAATTGTCCCACTAAATGCCTGGGCCTGATGTGAAGGCACTTTTTAATAACATAAAGATGTAAAAGAAACAAACTTAGATAATCCATTTAGTGCATAAACATAAGCCATAAATTCAATTGGTAAAGAACACAAAGCATATTATCACAAAATATTTAAGGGATCAGTGTAAATGAGAAACATATGTATGCACATATCCTTCTAATATTATAAATGTGAATGTAGCGATGTTTGGATGTTTGGATGTTTGGATGTCCAGACGTTTGCTTTTGTTCCCTAAAAAAGTGAGAATGGCTGGACGGATTTTGTTGAAATTTGGTACGCCTACAGGTTATAGTCTGGAAGGAGCTATAGGCTGTTTTTTTATTCCATATAACTCTAAGTATATTGAACCTATACTTATGATATTTCGCATATAGGTATAGAAATATCGTACAATATGGGTATCAAACGAAAAAGGAAGGCCCCAGGTTTCATTTTAGCTTCGATATATTTCGATAAATTGATCGATAACTAAGTTATCGGTCAAAATTCGATTGCCCGAAAACCTTAATATTACCCTGCAACATGGGTATCAAACGAAAGGGGATAGCTCCAGGTTTCATTTGGACTTCGATAGGTTTCGATAAATGTATCGATAACTGAGTTATCGGTGAAAACGTTATTGCACAAAAACCTTAAAATTGCCCTACAATATGGGTATCAAACGAAAGGGGATAGCTCCAGGTTACATTTGGACTTCGATATATTTCGATAAATTGATCGATAACTGAGTCATCGGTCAAAATGCGATTGCCCGAAAACCTCTATATTACCCTACAATATGGGTATCAAACGAAAGGAGATAGCTCCAGGTTTCATTTGGACTTCGATATATTTCGATAAATGAGTTATCGGTGATTGCCAAAAAAACTTAATATTACTCTATAATATGGGTATAAAACGAAAGGAGAAGGCGGCAGATTTCATTTGGACTACGATAGGTTTCGATAAATTGATCGATAACTGAGTTATCGGTGATTGCCCAAAAAACTTAACATTACTCTATAATATGGGTATAAAACGAAAGGAGAAGGCAGCAGGTTTCATTTGGACTACGATAGGTTTCGATAGATTGATCGATAACTGAGTTATCGGTGAAAATGTGATTGCCCAAAAACCTTAAACTTGACCTACAATATGGGTATAAAACGAAAGGGGAAGGCCCCAGGTTTCATTTGTACTACAATATATTTCGATAAATTGGTATGTGAGAGTGTATTGGTAAACGGGAGAGTAACTTCGCTACAGTGGTGCTAAGAACAAAACTGTCGCATTAGTTCATTGTAAAGATCTACAAGTAAGATATGTCGGCATCTCTTTCTCTTCCCTCTCTTTCTAACTCATGGGAGTTTGACACTCACTCAGATGCCAAACAAGCGTTTGACACTCACTCGTGGCTGGGTTGCTGGTCGATTAAAAATGAAGGGATGCAACAGCTTAGTGGTAAAATGGACTGAATGTTGCAGATGGGTTGCTGTGTTAGTTAATTTCTTTTACTGAATTTAGTATCAAAATGTATTTAGAAATTTGGAAAGTGTCTTATAATAAGCCTCAGCTGAATAAAAATAAACATATTTTGCACATTAACAATAATAAAATGTTGTTTTCATTGTTAATAAAGTTATTTCCATCATATTATATGACTTGTTAGTTAGAAAATATCTGGATTATTTGCAATAAATTGTCTTTTCCGAATATTTTCGATTCTCTATTACTCCAAGTGTCTGTCCGGCGATTTTTTATTTGTTCAAGTGTCTGTCCGCCATAGTCCAAAGTATGTATATATTTTTGGTACCATTCTGGGCTACGGTTCAGCCTAAAAATTAGCGAATTTTGCCGATTGGGGTGTCAAGAATCCGAAAGCGAAGTTATCATGTCTCATTTCGTTTGAGAGATATTCGCAACCAAAATTGCGAATTTTCATGTGATTATTGTAACGACTACTTCAGAAAGTGTTCTTCGCGGAAATACTTTGGATTGCGTTATTTTTTATTTCGCGCAGGCGCTAACTCGGAAAGGATCTCTGCACATAAATACCACGGATCAGGCCTTCGATTTTGGAGTGATGTAGCCCATATTTTTTTGTTTTTTGCCGATAACTTTTCACAGAAATAAAAATTTTAGTTTCCGCATTCGGATTATAGATGCTGGGGTTAATACGCGTCTTTTGACACCACACTCGGCAAAATCCGATAAATATTAGGCATTGGACAGTACCATATTTTTTTAACTAGTGATACTGGTGGATTCCCAGCGTGTCTAAAAGGGGTCTGATAAGAATGAGGTGACTTCCTAACATGAAAACCCATCCTTCACTGTTCAAATCCTTTTAGTTTTTCTAAAATATCAATAAAAAGATAGTTTTGTTTAACATTTTCTAAAAAAGTAAGGCTACATAAAAGTACAGCGCCCAAGCTGCGCGGATGTTTACGTAAGCGCACCCTTATTTGTACGCTTATACACACCATGTAAACACGAAACGAAAAACAAAAAATAAGCATGCGGATTTTAGGCGAACCACTTTAAAAGGCAGGGAAGTTCATTTAGATACACCTTAAATACGAAAAACACTGTTATCATAGAAATATTTAGAGAAAATGATAAAATTGGCACGTGCATTTCTTTGTAATCAAAGAAGAACAAGAAAATTGTCATGACAACATGAACTACATGGTTGCTTTTATAGGTAGCACAGATATTTTTTATTAAGATTTCAAAGATATCAAAAAGTGGTAATTAAATAAGTAGAACTATTGCAAAAATAATTCTAATTGAGTTGATCCGCTCTAAACAATACTTTGCGGCATCTAATTCCTCTTATTTATTTATTTATGATGTATATTCCAATAGCAGCAGTACTTTTTTTCTGCTTCCAATGAGTACGACTCTGCTTTGAGCAGCTTCTGAATAGCAAGATTTTTACATGGACAAGCACAGCTGTGGACGAACAGCTGATACATAACTTACTTGTAAAGTTATACAATGCATCAGTTGCTTAACCGACAGCAAGGAAGTAAAAACGCAATCGTGTTGATGCCTAAATTATATGACAATATTTATGCGCGACTAAAAATGACTACTAAGCATTTTTTTATGATTCCAGATGCCTTTGGGCAAGTGCAATGTATCTTATGTTATGCTTCTTTTGGGAACCGGGAATATAATATTAATTAATATATCCTACTAATATTATAAATGTGAATGTAGCGATGTTTGGATGTTTGGATGTCCAGACGTTTGCTTTTGTTCCCTAAAAACGTGAGAATGGCTGGACGGATTTTGTTGTCTGGAAGGAGCTATAGGCTATTTTTTTTTTTAATTTTGGGGGTTCCGACCCTGCTAGGGACCGTTTCTTTTCGAAATTTTTTTTATTCCATATAACTCTAAGTATATTGAACCTATGCTTATGATATTTCGCATATAGGTATAGAAATATCGTACAATATGGGTATCAAACGAAAGGGGAAGGCCCCAGGTTTTATTTTAGCTTCGATATATTTCGATAAATTGATCGATAACTAAGTTATCGGTCAAAATTCGATTGCCCGAAAACCTTAATATTACCCTGCAATATGGGTATCAAACGAAAGGGGATAGCTCCAGGTTTCATTTGGACTTCGATAGGTTTCGAAAAATGTATCGATAACTGAGTTATCGGTGAAAACGTTATTGCACAAAAACCTTAAAATTGCCCTACAATATGGGTATCAAACGAAAGGGGATAGCTCCAGGTTACATTTGGACTTCGATATATTTCGATAAATTTATCGATAACTGAGTTATCGGTGAAAATGTTATTGCACAAAAACCTTAAAGTTGCCCTACAATATGGGTATCAAACGAAAGGGGAAGGCCCCAGTTTTCATTTTAGCTTCGATATATTTCGATAAATTGATCGATAACTAAGTTATCGGTCAAAATTCGATTGCTCGAAAACCTTAATACTACCCTACAATATGGGTATCAAACGAAAGGAGATAGCTCCAGGTTTCATTTGGACTTCGATAGGTATCGATAAATTGATCGATAACTAAGATATCGGTCAAAATTCGATTCCCCGAAAACCTTAATATTACCCTGCAATATGGGTATCAAACGAAAGAAGATAGCTCCAGGTTTCATTTGGGCTTCGATATATTTCGATAAATTTATCGACAACTGAGTTATCGGTGAAAATGTTATTGCCCAAAAACCTTAAACTTGACCTACAATATGGGTATCAAACGAAAGGGGAAAGCCCCAGGTTTCATTTGTACTACAATATATTTCGATAAATTGATCGATAACTGAATCATCGGTCAAAATGCGATTGCCCGAAAACCTCTATATTACCCTACAATATGGGTATCAAACGAAAGGAGATAGCTCCAGGTTTCATATGGACTTCGATATATTTCGATAAATTTATCGATAAATGAGTTATCGGTTATTGCCCAAAAAACTTAACATTACTCTATAATATGGGTATAAAACGAAAGACGAAGGCAGCAGGTTTCATTTGGACTACGATAGGTTTCGATAGATTGATCGATAACTGAGTTATCGGTGAAAATATGATTGCCCAAAAACCTTAAACTTGACCTACAATATGGGTATCAAACGAAAGGGGAAGGCCCAGGTTTCCTTTGTACTTGGATATATTTCGATAAATTGGTCGATAACTGAGTTATCAGTCAAAATGGGATTGCCCGAAAACCTCTATATTACCCTACAATATGGGTATTACACGAAAGGAGATGGTTCCAGGTTTTATTTGGACTTTGATATATTTCGATAAATTTATCGATAAATGAGTTATCGGTTATTGCCCAAAAAACTTAACATTACTCTTTAATATGGGTATAAAACGAAAGGAGAAGGCCCCAGGTTTCATTTGTACTTCGACATATTTCGATAAATTTATCTATAACTGAGTTATCGGTGAAAATGTTATTGCACAAAAACCTTAAAATTGCCCTACAATATGGGTATCAAACGAAAGGGGAAGGCCCCAGTTTTCATTTAAGCTTCGATATATTTCGATAAATTGATCGATAACTAAGTTATCGGTCAAAATTCGATTGCCCGAAAACCTTAATATTACCCTACAATATGGGTATCAAACGAAAGGAGATAGCTCCAGGTTTCATTTGGACTTCGATAGGTATCGATAAATTGATCGATAACTACGATATCGGTCAAAATTCGATTCCCCGAAAACCTTAATATTACCCTGCAATATGGGTATCAAACGAAAGAAGATAGCTCCAGGTTTCATTTGGACTTCGATATGTTTCGATAAATTTATCGATAACTGAGTTATCGGTGAAAATGTTATTGCCCAAAAACCTTAAACTTGACCTACAATATGGGTATCAAACGAAAGGGGAAAGCCCCAGGTTTCATTTGTACTATAATATATTTCGATAAATTGATCGATAACTGAGTCATCGGTCAAAATTCGATTGCCCGAAAACCTCTATATTACCCTACAATATGGGTATCAAACGAAAGGAGATAGCTCCAGGTTTCATATGGACTTCGATATATTTCGATAAATTTATCGATAAATGAGTTATCGGTTATTGCCCAAAAAACTTAACATTACTCTATAATATGGGTATAAAACGAAAGAAGAAGGCAGCAGGTTTCATTTGGACTACGATAGGTTTCGATAGATTGATCGATAACTGAGTTATCGGTGAAAATGTGATTGCCCAAAAACCTTAAACTTGACCTACAATATGGGTATCAAACGAAAGGGGAAGGCCCAGGTTTCCTTTGTACTTGGATATATTTCGATAAATTGGTCGATAACTGAGTTATCAGTCAAAATGGGATTGCCCGAAAACCTCTATATTACCCTAAATACAATATGGGTATCACACGAAAGGAGATGGCTCCAGGTTTTATTTGGACTTTGATATATTTCGATAAATTTATCGATAATTGAGTAATCGGTTATTGCCCACAAAACTGAACATTACTCTTTAATATGGGTATAAAACGAAAGGAGAAGGCCCCAGGTTTCATTTGTACTTCGACATATTTCGATAAATTTATCTATAACTGAGTTATCGGTGAAAATGTTATTGCACAAAAACCTTAAAATTGCCCTACAATATGGGTATCAGACGAAAGGGGAAGGCCCCAGGTTTCATTTGTACTACAATATATTTCGATAAATTGATCGATAACTGAGTCATCGGTCAAAATGCGATTGCCCGAAAACCTCTATATTACCCTACAATATGGGTATCAAACGAAAGGAGATAGCTCCAGGTTTCATTTGGACTTCGATATATTTCGATAAATTTATCGATAAATGAGTTATCGGTGATTGCCCAAAAAACTTAATATTACTCTATAATATGGGTATAAAACGAAAGGAGAAGACAGCAGGTTTCATTTGGACTACGATAGGTTTCGATAAATTTATCGATAACTGAGTTATCGGTGAAAATGTGATTGCCCAAAAACCTTAAACTTGACCTACAATATGGGTATCAAACGAAAGGGGAAGGCCCCAGCTTTCCTTTGTACTTGGATATATTTCGATAAATTGGTCGATAACTGAGTTATCAGTCAAAATGGGATTGCCCGAAAACCTCTATATTACCCTACAATATGGGTATCACACGAAAGGAGATGGCTCCAGGTTTCATTTGGACTTCGATATATTTCGATAAATGAGTTATCGGTTATTGCCCAAAAAACTTAACATTACTCTATAATATGGGTATAAAACGAAAGGAGAAGGCCCCAGGTTTCATTTGTTCTTCGACATATTTCGATAAATTTATCTATAACTTAGTAATCGGTAAAAATGCGATTGCAGAAAAACCTTAATATTACCCTACAATATTGTATCAAATCAACATTTGAGTTTGCATTCATCCTGGCACAATTTGTCAAAATTGAATTCTTGAAAGGCCCCCTAACGTTACCAACGAATACCGTAAAGAAAATTTTTGAAACCCGGTTTGAAATACTCTTTTTTCAAAATTTTCAAAATATTCGAATTTGGTAAATTCTTCAGTAGGCAATAATATTATTTCAATATGAAATCTTAAAGTATATTATTGATTTTGAAAGGCCCCCTAACTACTTACATCCCGAGCAAAGCCGGGTACCCTGCTAGTATATAATAATAATTAATATATATATGTATATATAACTCTTTTCATAAAGACTTTGATAAATATATGATGGTGTGGAAAGAGACAATATTTTTTGGGAAAGAAAGAATATGCTTTTTTTTCCTTTTATCCCTTTTTAACATTGTTTTCGCATTTCTACATTTTTCATTTCCATTTTGGGAAACCCATTGCTTATACTTTTGTAAAAGCATATTCTTTTTTTCTCAAAAAAATATTGTCCCTTTCCACGCCCTCATATTTGTCAAAATCTTTATATAAAGATTTAATATTTTCATTCATTTCAAATCCATAAAGCCATGAAGCAATCAGCAAAGCGACGGTACGTGTTACCCCTTTGCTGTTTGCGAAGCGACCACAGTGATACAGTAGGAAAACTCTGGTGAAATTACATCCTGGAGGTGAAATTTTTAGAGTCGAAATTAATTGTAGTATTTAATTACTTATACCCACCGTTGCATTACAGCACCAAAACAAAACTAAAGGAGTAATTTTAGAAAAAGAGTATTTATTGCACATATTAAAAATAGGGTGTTTTGTTCTATGGCAGGTATAAAAAATAAAAGTAAAATGGTAAAATTTCACAAAAATACATATTACTGATGAATTGCTGCTAGCGATGACCTGAAAAGCAGACTTTTAGTGCTTCTTAATTTTCAAAAAGTGGAAAAAATATTGGGTTTGCAGACTATATTGAGTTTGATTATAGCTATAAATTGAGTTTTAGCTCTATACTATATATTTGAGTAGACACTTCTGGGTAGCGAACCCCCTTTTGCAAAATAAAACCACATTTTCTATCGGGTCGATATAGGCGCCTCTATTAAAGCAATGGTTTTTTAATCATAAAATCTCTAAGCTGGA
Source organism: Sphenella marginata (assembly GCA_951509765.1). Taxonomy (NCBI): domain Eukaryota; kingdom Metazoa; phylum Arthropoda; class Insecta; order Diptera; family Tephritidae; genus Sphenella; species Sphenella marginata. The sequence goes on from OX608080.1 coordinate 42,211,327, forward strand.
CTAAATTGCATGTCTGGACTATATTTTTTATTTAAATCTATTCAAAACTTAAATCATACAGAAATCGCCATAATTCAAAGTAAAACGTTCAACACCCTGTGGCAAGTGTGCTATTGAAAACATAGTATATGACGAAAAATCATCGCAAACCTATCAGAGATCAATCTAAAAATAGATTACCTATCATTTAAAACAACTTTTATCATTTTTCGTTTGCTTTGCGGGACTTAATTTTACTTGAATCTGTGTACACACGCCACATTGTAATTAACATTTAACACAAGTACTAACATATCGCACCTTAAATCAAAAACAGTCACAACTCAAAATTTTTTTAGGTCGCTTTCTTGGCATAGATTGCCTAATAAAAAGTAGTGCAGCCAATACATACAATATTTTTCTTTTTGACTATTATAGTTACTCTTTAAAGAGCACAGTGATGTCAAGTTTTTAAAAATCATATCACTTTTGTGCGATCCAGAAGCAATTAACTGAAAGTTACTCGGATTTTGAGTTGTGACTATTTTTGATTTAGTGTGCGATATGTATACTTTGACAACATATTTGTCATAATTATAAAGCATTATGTTTCTTAACGAACAACCGAAAAATATCTAGATGTACTTTTAACAATTTTTCTTTTTTTATTAACCAAATTAATTTTGCAACACACAACCCTGAAATGCCAAAAAAGCGTTGACTGCCACCCCGTGTACAGCCTGGCCATTGTAAAGCTCTACAAGTAAGTTATCAATCAGCTGTTCGACTAACAGCTGTGCTCACCTGACTGGGAGCTCCGAATTCAGAGGCGAAATACGCAGGGTCTCATTCATGTGGACTGAAAAAAAAGTACGACTACCTACTGAAAAATGTATGATAACTATGTAAATATAAGAATTTAGTTGGTGAAAACTATTTATTGTTGCAGGTAATTTAATTTAGAGTAGTTTGTACAAAAGTTTTCTCTGTTTAAAGACCATTTTATGATATCTTCTTAAACTTTGTAAAACTTTCCTGTGGTACTCGTAGAAGCAACCGTGTAGTTGATGTTGCCATGGGAATTCTCTTGTTCTTCCTTGTTTACACTAAAATACCATGTGCTAATATGGTAAATTTCAGCAAATACTTGAACAAAATAGTAACTTCTCTTATTTATTTCGTATCTAAATGAAGTTCCCCACCATTTTAAAGTGTTTACAAGCAAAACGCACGCTCAAATATCTTTTTGCATATATGCGCAAAAATGTTCAACTAAAGGTGCATTCACATAGTACTCGCAAGTTTCTTAGGCATCGCTTTATTACAACGCACTTTAAATGTTTGCATAATGTCAAAAGCCTGAAAACTCATTCATTGCTATCTATTTTTAGCAGGTGTTAAGCTCAATCATGTATTTACCCAATTATACCAGTAAAAGCAGTAACTATATAATATTTGTTGAATTTGTCTTCAGTTCGGTATGGAACCAATTTCCCTGTTTTAATTAGTTTTAGCACATTGTGTCACGAAATGTTTAGATATTACGTGAAAATTCATATTAACAGCTGCTTACACTTCGGTATCCTCACTAAAGCGGTAAAGCATTAATGTCTTATGTCGCTTGCCGTATAACAATTCTGGTCGTTAGTCGTGCAAACGCTTAGAAGATGGTGAAAAATAGTGGATGATGTGCCACTGCTTATTTCAAACACGTCAATAGCTTAGTAAATTAGTTATTTTGTTGGTAAATTTGTATAAGAAAACATATTGGACTCGACAAAATCTGTTCAATTGGGGGAAAGTTAGTAGTATAATAATATTTGTTCGAACGGTTAACTCCTACCAAACGGTTAACTCCTCCCGAGTTTATGTTCATATTGAAAAGAAAACTTAGTATTGAACGGCTGAAGGACTGAACGAAGTGAACGATCCACTTCACTTTCAAACAAATTTAGTCTTCATTAAGTGGATTAGCTTCTCCATAAATTTTTCAGTACTTAAAGCAACATTTTATTCCATTATAAGTGCCATATAGTATTATTTTCTGCAATGTTAAGTTAGAACTTGTCCTTTGACACATTTCGGCTCATATTTCCATACTAAATATGCTTCAAAAGTTAACCTACACAGCAACCCTTCTCTGGAATTTCGCTCCATTTTTGAATGAAAATTACATCCCTGCTGCGATAGGGGTTGCTGTACTAGCTTTTTTTTTGACATTTTTCTCAGTGTCAACCGCTGATTTGACGTTTTTCTCAGTGTCAAAAGCCTGTGTGTTAGAAAGAGAAAGGAACAAAGATAACTTACTTGTAGGATTTTACAATGAGCCTGGCGGTGAATATAATCAGCTGATTGGTACAGAGTTTTACTACTGTATATACTGTGGAAGCGACTGACATGAAAATTCTTTTCTAGCACTACTGTGGCGAAACTGGTTTTTCGCTCTCAGCAGCAACTAAAATGAAGAGCGTAAGCATACGTGTGAAGAGCGTAAAGGCCGGTTCATTGGTGCAGTAGTCGTATCGCTGTAGTCGTATCCTTAACGTAAGAGAAAAACCAACATGCATTTGGTCGGTAAGGTTACGTTACAGATAGTAGCACCAATAATCGATTACATTGTTTCTCATAAGGTTGGTCGAATCAGCTGTTTTATAAGGTTACCGATACGTCACCTCTGAATCCGACTTAAGGCTTATTTGAGTTAGCTTTGCCGATCATTGATGTAAAGCAGGCCCAGGCAATTTTGCAATTGAGGTAGTGCTAGTGAGAGCGCACCACTGAAAAGCTGTCGTTTGTTTGTGTTCAGTGTCTCACTAGCAAGCAATGAAGCAATAGCTTATGCGGAAGTATTTCACTAATGCGCAAGAATTAATTTATTCAAAATGAATGAATATACTAATTATTTCATGATAAACAATGCGTTTGAACAAATGCAATGCATATTATGCTACAAATAATTACAATAAATTAATTGTTGCGCATTAGTGAAATACTTCCGCATAAGCTGTTGCTTCATTGCTTGCTAGTAAGACACTGAACACAAACAAACGACAGCATTTCGTTTATCAGTGCGCTCACACAAGCGAAGCAAGCAAAGAGCGTAATAATCTGTGTGAATTTGGTTCTCAATTATACGGACAATTGTACCACTGAATGCCTGGGCCTGATGTGAAGGCACTTTTTAATAACATAAAGATGTAAAAGAAACAAACTTAAATAATCCATTTAGTGCATAAACATAAGCCATAAATTCAATTGGTAAAGAACACAAAGCATATTATCACAAAATATTTAAGGGATCAGTGTAAATGAGAAACATATGTATGCACATATCCTTCTAATATTATAAATGTGAATGTAGCGATGTTTGGATGTTTGGATGTTTGGATGTCCAGACGTTTGCTTTTGTTCCCTAAAAAAGTGAGAATGGCTGGACGGATTTTGTTGAAATTTGGTACGCCTACAGGTTATAGTCTGGAAGGAGCTATAGGCTGTTTTTTTATTCCATATAACTCTAAGTATATTGAACCTATACTTATGATATTTCGCATATAGGTATAGAAATATCGTACAATATGGGTATCAAACGAAAAAGGAAGGCCCCAGGTTTCATTTTAGCTTCGATATATTTCGATAAATTGATCGATAACTAAGTTATCGGTCAAAATTCGATTGCCCGAAAACCTTAATATTACCCTGCAACATGGGTATCAAACGAAAGGGGATAGCTCCAGGTTTCATTTGGACTTCGATAGGTTTCGATAAATGTATCGATAACTGAGTTATCGGTGAAAACGTTATTGCAAAAAAACCTTAAAATTGCCCTACAATATGGGTATCAAACGAAAGGGGATAGCTCCAGGTTGCATTTGGACTTCGATATATTTCGATAAATTTATCGATAACTGAGTTATCGGTGAAAATGTTATTGGGAGTTTCCATGGCAGAGATTGATGAAAGCGAAAAAACCAACATTTTATTTTTAAGTTGGTAATATGGCTAAGTTGTTGTTAATATATTAAATCATGATGACTAAATGCCAGAATGATATTCGCATAAGCCTAACTTAAATATTCTTAAACTATTTAGGACAACCAAAAAAAAATTTTTTTTGTTCTTAAATACCTTGTTAAGAAACTCCTTTATGTGAATCTTAGTAACCTGGCATTACATGTTACTTTTATTTTAATTCTTAGTGAAATTTTGAAAAGTATGAAAAATTTGCACAAACATTTTTGGGTGTAGAAAAAAAAATGTTGTGCGCCTTTTTTTGTAACGTAAGTGACGAAAATATGCATTTTATTGCATAAAATATATAGTTTTCTGCCAATCAATTTAAAATCTTCGATTCTCCATCTACAAGGTAATTACATAAACTATGTAAAGTAAATTTGTTTTTAAAATAGTATACAATCTAAAAAAACCGTTGCGCTTTTGTAACGTCAGTGACGAACGCTTACGTTCTTACCCACCTTTTACAACAAACTTTTTATTTTTGCTTCTATTTTTTTTTTTTTTTTTTTTATTTAAACGTAAAGATCTTCTGTATATATATCGAATGTCTATGTATAAATATTCCACACAATAGACTCGAACAATATTTGGTGGTTAATGCAACACATTTCTTGTAATACAATTAGTACTTGGCGTATGAGCAAAACCAGCTAAAAAAAGTCTAAACTGAGCAAAAGACACCTGAAGATAAACCCTTTCACGATTTTCTGCAATAAATCAATTGACCTGTTTGTTATCACTTCCATAAAAGAAAACCTAGTCGGCTTTTTTTCTGTTACTTCGGAGGTAACGTCAGTGACGAATTTTACGTAACGTCAGTGACGGTACATAATTAACTATGCATGCTACATCTTTATAAAAGTCCTAATAACAAAGATTTTTATAAAGACTTCATTCTATTTCTAATAATCTCCCAAACATTGGAATTTAATTCTGTCAAGGGGTTTCGCAGAAATTTGAATAAATCACCGGTGCCCAAAACCCGAAAGGGGAAGGCCCCAGGTTTCCTTTGTACTTGGATATATTTCGATAAATTGGTCGATAACTGAGTTATCAGTGAAAATGTTATTGCACAAAAACCTTAAAATTGCCCTACAATATGGGTAGCAAACGCAAGGGGAAGGCCCCAGGTTTCATTTGTACTACAATATATTTCGATAAATTGATCGATAACTGAGTCATCGGTCAAAATGCGATTGCCCGAAAACCTCTATATTACCCTACAATATGGGTATCAAACGAAAGGAGATAGCTCCAGGTTTCATTTGGACTTCGATATATTTCGATAAATGAGTTATCGGTGATTGCCAAAAAAACTTAATATTACTCTATAATATGGGTATAAAACGAAAGGAGAAGGCGGCAGATTTCATTTGGACTACCATAGGTTTCGATAAATTGATCGATAACTGAGTTATCGGTGATTGCCCAAAAAACTTAACATTACTCTATAATATGGGTATAAAACGAAAGGAGAAGGCAGCAGGTTTCATTTGGACTACGATAGGTTTCGATAGATTGATCGATAACTGAGTTATCGGTGAAAATGTGATTGCCCAAAAACCTTAAACTTGACCTACAATATGGGTATAAAACGAAAGGGGAAGGCCCCAGGTTTCATTTGTACTACAATATATTTCGATAAATTGGTCGATAACTGAGTTATCGGTCAAAATGCGATTGCCCGAAAACCTCTATATTACCCTACAATATGGGTATCAAACTAAAGGAGATAGCTCCAGGTTTCATTTGAACTTCGATATATTTCGATAAATTTATCGATAAATGAGTTATCGGTGATTGCCCAAAAAACTTAACATTACTCTATAATATGGGTATAAAACGAAAGGAGAAGGCAGCAGGTTTCATTTGGACTACGATAGGTTTCGATAGATTGATCGATAACTGAGTTATCGGTGAAAATGTGATTGCCCAAAAACCTTAAACTTGACCTACAATATGGGTATCAAACGAAAGGGGAAGGCCCCAGGTTTCCTTTGTACTTGGATATATTACGATAAATTGGTCGATAACTGAGTTATCAGTCAAAATGGGATTGCCCGAAACCTCTATATTACCCTACAATATGGGTATCACACGAAAGGAGATGGCTCCAGGTTTCATTTGGACTTCGATATATTTCGATAAATTTATCGATAAATGAGTTATCGGTTATTGCCCAAAAAACTTAACATTACTCTATAATATGGGTATAAAACGAAAGGAGAAGGCCCCAGGTTTCATTTGTTCTTCGACATATTTCGATAAATTTATCTATAACTGAGTTATCGGTAAAAATGCGATTGCAGAAAAACCTTAATATTACCCTACAATATTGTATCAAATCAACATTTGAATATGCATTCATCCTGGCACAATTTGTCAAAATTGAATTCTTGAAAGGCCCCCTAACGTTACCAACGAATACCGCAAAAGAAAATATTTGAAACCCGGTTTTCAATACTCTTTTTTCAAAATTTTCAAAATATTCGAATTTGGTAAATTCTTCAGTAGGCAATAATATTATATCAATATGAAATCTTAAAGTATATTATTGATTTGAAAGGCCCCCTAACTACTTACATCCCGAGCAACGCCGGGTACCCTGCTAGTAAATAATAAATTCATACATAAAAGTAAAAATCAAACGCGAGTTTTAATTTGACCGACTGTTAATAGGATTGGAGGAAGCAACATTATCTTGTTAAAATATGTTGGTCTGGAGCCAATAACAATAATTTTTTCCGAAAGTAAGTTTTTCAGAACGTGCACTACTTGCAGGAGTAGCCAGTTCCTGACAACTTACTTTAAATATAAGTGGAAATTGGGCCTTGTGCTCATCCCACCATTGCACAAGTTATAATTGATCACACAAATAAGCAAAATAAAAAGTACTAGTGTACACGTGGTAAACGAGTTGACACACGAGCTCTTACACGACAGTACAAACACGAGTAAAACCAAGCAAAGATAAATGGTTGCGCCTGACAATGATTTCGAGTTGTGTTGCAGCACTAAATTAAAGTTGTCTTGTATTGACACAACTCATTCTCACATGTGCATACATAGTACAGTAGTGGAAAACTACAAGTACAACTGTATACACTTGTACGACTCCATTCATGTAGCGCTCTATAAGCTAAAGACTACATTGGCGCAACATAAATCGGACGTTAAAAATTGTAAAAATTATATTTTTCAAAAAACAGCACTTATGGCCCACTGTGCTGAGAGTGGACACACACCGAATTTAGAAGAAGCGACAATAATTCAACACGACCAACGATACAATAAACGGCTAACACTGGAAATGTTCCATATTATTTCGATCCCCATCGACATTAGACTGAACTACAAAACAGATACAGACCAATGCGCGCATATTTACACACATTTACATGCAAACAAAACGACAGTTTCAAACTCCACGTTACAGCAAACGGACGTGAATTAAATGTATGTCCATTGTACATTTTCTGTGATATTTTTATAATTGTTTTATTAGATGTATTTAATTTATAAATAATGTTAAAACTTGTGTGTAGTTCCCTGAAGACGGTTACCGTTGAGTAACCAAAATATATCATAGAGAAAAACTTTAAAGTTGGGGTTTTCACTTATTTTAACGACCTTAAGCGGGCAAATCTGAAGTATTGTTCAAAAACTACAGGTCGCCAAAAACAAAATTGTTAATCTTAATATTTACAATTGTATATCAAATCAAAAGAAAAGTTTTACCCACCTGTGTCGGGAAAATTGTACTTTTGTAACCGCATCTTTCTTCCGGATACAACGTTTGTAACAACATGTTCTTGCGGCGTGTTCTGATAAATTCTATCTGTCCAATCATCAACGGTCACTATTTCACGTCCCTCCTGGTAAATAGCTCCATCGCGAGTCTAAAAGTTAGTTACAAACATTTTAGTTAGATATCGAAATTAGGTAAATAAGATGAGTAGCTCTCTAGCCGATGACTTTGGAGACATAGGCTTCGTTTCACCAGCGTGACTAAGAGTAAAGGTAAGTCGCGACTTAAGTTAACATAGATTCGCAACTAACATACTTTTGGGTTTCACCAAGTTAGTGACTTAAATAATTTTTAACACAACAACCCGTTCAGCTCTTTTGCACATAGTAGCATTTTTTACTACGATTCAAGTACGCGCAACCCAGGTCGTTTGACATTTTGTCGTTGCAAATATAAATTGACCCAATTGAAAGCACACGAAAATAATTTAATATGTCGAGAAAATCAACATTTAATGAGTCCGAGACTAACAAATTGTCGATATTTGTGGAAAGTACCGTGCTATACTCGAATGCAAAAAACAGATTGCACAAGTGCCAAAGAGAAGGAAGAAGCTTGGGAGAAGATTACCGAGGAGTTCAACGGTATGAATGAAATTTACCGGGAGTTGAAAGAACTCAAAAAAAAATACGGAAACATTAAGTATGCCGCAAAAGTGAAGGCAGCTGAAGAGTGGAGAAGTATTTATGGTACTGGCGGTGGTACTGCAGCAGCTGTATCTTTGACCAGTGTAGAGGAGAGGATGGTGTCAATGCTTAATGAGAAGGAAGTTGGGGGCGTTCGCAACACTGCCGTCTAAGATGTGGTGGGGGATACAAGTGGTTAGTTGGTTAAAAATTCGTATTCCATTTGTATTTAATTATTTCTTTACATTTTCAGCAGCTGACCAAAAGAGCATGAGACGCCTGTGCCCGGCCCGTCCACTTTGAGGAGGAAAATAGTACTCCCTTATATACCCCTCGAAAGGCGGAAAGGAGGCGGAAGTTTCCCTTGCAAACAAGGAAAAGGAGCGAGTGGAGCTGCAGATGAAGCTCATGCGCGAAAGGCAGGAGATGGAAGTGATGCAGTGTAGGGAACGCCATGCAATGGAAATGGAGATCCCTAACATTCGGCTGCAAATGGAGAAGCTTGGGCTTGAGTTGTTCAGTGAAAAACCATAGTGACTTTAATTTTGTGGCATACTTTATGCTGACTTTTGTTTTTTTTTTGAGTTCGTTCGACTCCCGGTAAATTTCGTTTTTACTGTTAAACTTCTCGGTAATCTTCTCCCAAATTAAATAAATAAATAGATGTACATATGTGTAGTAATAATTTAATTATATATTCTTATGTATATACATTCCATACAACAAGTTGATCGAGATTTGTGGCAAGTACCGTGCTATATTCGAATGCAAAAGAACTGATTGCACAAGTGTCAAAGAACCATGCTTTGACACTTGTGCAATCAGTTCGTTTGCATTCGAATATAGCACGGTACTTGCCACAAATCTCGATCAACTTGTTGTATGGAATGTATATACATAAGAATATACAATTAAATTATTACTACACATATGTACATCTATTTATTTATTTAATTTAATTTGAGTCTACAGTACAGAATACCTTACAGACTAGAATAATGTAAAATGATATCTCGTAAATGAGAAAAAGTAGTAAAAGATTATAATGATACCTTATTGAACAATTGAATTTAGAATTCTATCCGATTTTGATAGTGTAAAGTCAAGCTTTTTTGCTGAAGAAAACAAAGCATTTAATTCCCTTAGTGCACGAGCAATAGGCGCATTAGTAGCATATATTGTTCTAAAGTTTTACAAATAAAAAGGGTAGAACTGTCAAGTAAGATTGGACAATCAATAATTAGTAACGTTGAAAGCAAAGGAAAGCGAAAGAACTTTCCTCCGTTTTTCCAGCGAATCCAAATACTTAGCATACGGCGAGAATCATAAGACGGAACAGGCTCCTCAAACCTTAAGGGACGTAGAGCATGTTTTAAAAAGACCTTTTGAACTCGTTCAATTCTACTTTTCGATAGTTGATCATATGGTCTCCAGATGAAAACAGCATACTCCAAGTCTGATCGAACAAGAGAGGTATATAGTTGCTTAAACGTATAGGGATAAGAAAACTCAGAGGAGTTCCGACGAATGAAGATGAGAACGGAATACGATTTTGAGAGTATTAAGTTTATGTAGCTATTGAAAGACAGCTTAACATCAAATACTACTCCCAAGTCCTTAAACTCAGTTACATTTTGCAAGGCATCATTAGCGGTTCGATACGATGTATCGAGGATGCTTAGGCGCCTGCCGATATGTCAAATGAAAACGTTTCTTTATGTTAAGAGGCGTGACTTCTCACACCATTTGTAATGAATAGGTCCTTCTAGCTGCCAATAAGGGGGTTCTTAATCTTCTCGAAGGCATAATGGTGGCCTCATCCCACGAGAACCAAATATGGCACGCTATCGAGTTTATTCTCCGAGCACGGTTAGAGTTCAAGGAGCGGATACTCTGTTTGGTAATACCAGCTAGCCTTCAGCGTATATTGGGGGGGGGATCTTGCTCCTACACAGACTTTTTCTCGGTCTCACATAAAAATTCAAACAGAGATTTGAAATAAATTTGTTTAAGGGCTAGAGAAGGTTAGAAAACAAAAGCAACCAAAAAAATTTAACCATAAAATTGTATAATATCGAACCCGGAATCAAAAAAAAAATACACTAACCCGATTAAAATTAATGGTTGTCATACCTTTGGCCAGGTTAGAGTCCTTCCGGCAGCATTGTGGAAGGCTAAGATGTTGTTGCACTTCCGTCTTTACCCACCCAACCTGCTAAAAGAAAATATACAAATTTTGCTCTTTTAGCCCGAATTTATACCTACCAATGCCTCAACAAGCAAATAAACGAAGAATTTAGACCATCATCATTTTCTTGTTCGTATATCTAGTACATTCTTTTATTTAAATTTTAAGTTATTAAACCTAATCCAAATTTTATAAAGATAATTTCATAGTTCAATGTGTTTAAATGCCTATGCCAGCTTAATATATGTATGTATACACTTTTGCCTACATTCCATGTTAAATTTACATAATATTTCGTTCGGTTCAAACCGATTTCATCATTTTAATTCAAATATGTCAGTGTATTAACTATAATCGAACTTCCAAAAGATAACTTCTCTCTCGAACCTGTATGAAGGTGCTTCTGTTAATCTATTAAATTATCTATAAATGAGCGGACCTTCTGTTACAGCAAAAATAGCTATGTTAACTCTCTCACTAACATTTTTCAATCGAACATAGTTATGTTCTACCTATCGTCTTTACTGTCTCAATCCTACTTCTCTGTTGTACACTCTCTCTTAACAGGGAATACGTTTATTTCTCTGTAGCAACATTTTTGTTAACATCGTACTATATATACTTAATTATACCAAGTCATTACCACTACATAGGCGTTGTTTTGGTGAGCGAGAGCGGGAGATCAAACAACATTGAGTACTCTAAAATTACTCTCGGTGCATAAAATTCAAGTGAGCACACGAGTAACGAAAGACAAACAAATCAAAAATATTTAATGAGAAATAATATAATGTAGATAAGCGCTTAAGGCGACTTACAGAGCCCTTACGTTAACATGGCTGTTGGGGATTTTGATATTTACGTGTGTTAAGCAGACAAGAGAATTCTGCTTACGAAATTCTGATCTCGCAACTCTGCACGTTTGCATCGCAATCGTGCAACACTGTGAGAGGATACGTTCCCACTTGCCACACGAACTAATTAACCCAAAAAAAAGTGGTAAGAATACAAGATGACTATCTACATATATATAGGTGACTTTTTTTTTTTTTTTTTTTTTTTTTTTTTAGAAAGTTATTTAAAAAGTGTTTTCACCAAAAATGCATGAATACACCGAGAGTTTAAGTGTCGAAAGGCAAAACAAGGAAAATCTAATTCAGTCACCGCTATATAAGCAAATATATAAAATCCATAATTAAGTGCATGACTTACCGTCTTACATATATGTATGTATGTATCCGCCGTCCGCTGGCCAGTTGATGGGGATGATGACGCTAGCTGCTGAAAGTTTTATTCAATTATGGAGATTTTAATCTAACACCACTTCCTTAGGCAAACATTTTTTTGGATGCTATTTTTAACAGACAAATTTAAAATAAATATTTTTTTTTTGTTTTTTTTGTTTTTGTTTTTTTTTTTTATAGAAATTCAAATTTTTTTTTCTTTTTCATTTTTATAACTTCTACAACAACCGCATGTTGCTTGTCTCGTCGCTCGCTCACCTTCAACTTTCTTTACATATGTACATATATATAGATATTTTTTTTTCTATAAATTATTTAATTATCCGAACTAAAATTTCAAAAAATGTATTTTTTTTTTTTTGTTTTACATATGTACTAAATTTTTTTTTTGTAACTTTTTATAACCAAACAAAAAAAAATTCACTTAAATTACGACAATTCCTTTCCGCTCTGTTTCCTGGCTCCAATCTCCGTCGTCTGCTGCTGCTTCTTTCCCTCACATCAGGTTAAATTGTTGGATTTTTCCGCGTTTTTAGACTGCCTTGTTTTTCTAGTCTAGGTCTAGACTTTAACATAAGTTTTTATTTAAGTATACTTTCATTTTCGGCGTTAATGTTTTTATTTTATTTATACTATTAGTAGCAATTTCTATTGGAAATATTAGTTCGACGCAAAATTTTTATTGTTACTTCATCTTTTTATAAACTTTTTAGTTGTTGCAAACTTTACTTCGTTTAATTTCTTAAACTGGGACTAACCCTTTCCGTTTTTCTTTTGTAATATATCACCACATTCTTTGTTTAAACAAATTGTTAAACATTTTATTGGTTTCCTTTCCGTTTTTCTTTTGTAATATATCACCACTTTCTTTGTTTAAGCAAATTGTTAAAAATTTTATTGGTTTCTTAAATAAAGTTTTACGAAACTTTCATTTTTTTTTTTTTTTTTTTTGGTTTTTCTCACCAACCGAGGATTTACTATACTTTTACTTAGTTAATCGATTTTTTTTTGAGACACGTCTTGCATGTTTTAAATTTCGTCAGGAACTGCCTGATGGTCATCTCGATTCCTATCTCCTACGCCATGATATCCCAAACATCACGCCACTTGCAAAAAAAAATTGTTTTCGAACTAAGAAGAAATCCAAAAAAAAATTGTTATCGAACTATTTTCCCATATGGTTGTTGTTATCTTTTAGTCTCTGGATGCTAACGTAGTTGGATTGGCCCTATACCAATACCTCTTGCCGTTAATAATCGGCATGTCTCGCTCTATCGGGACTAGATTTGCTAACACCGCTCCACCGTGCTAGTCCCGCTGTTACCGTCGCTGTTAACATGTGTACTCACGGGTGTTCGAACTATGTTAACAAGTTCCACAGGATAAGTTTGAAAGATCGCTTCAGAAACTCCATCCAGATAAGAAGTGATCTGGAAGAGCAACACCAAGTAGCAATTAGTGCAAGAACTGTACGCAGGAGGCTCCAAGAGTATGGTTTAAGTGGAAGGAGGCCAGCGAAAAAACCACTCTTGACTGCAAAGATGAGACAGGCTCGGTTGGAATGGGCAAGAAACCACCGGGACTGGTCCTTACAGCAATGGAAAACGGTAATATGGTCGGATGAGAGCAGATTTAATTTGCACTGCAGCGACAACTTACCGTATGTCCGACGTTTTCCGGGAGAACGATTTAAGGATAATTGTGTGGTGAGGACGGTGAAGCATCCTGAAAGTCAAATGGTCTGGGCGTGCTTTTCGCACTATATACGGAGTTCTTTACTTTTTGTTGACGGTATGATGAACGCGCAGAAATACGGGCAGGTTGTAACCAATTTTATCCTGCCTGCTGTAGAAGACCAATATGGGCATACTGCCGAGGCCATTTTTCAAGACGACTCGGCACCATGCCATCGGGCCAAATCGGTAAGTGTGATATGGTTTTCAATTTCCAAATTATTTACATGCTTTCTATTTAAACTAGTGTCATCTGTCATAATTTTTTCTCTTTCAGGTGCAGAGATTGTTTGAAGACCTCGGAATACAACACATGACGTGGCCAGGAAATTCCCCCGATTTGAATCCGATCGAGCATCTATGGCATACTATGAAAACGAAAGTGGCTCAACATAGCCCGAACTCTAAGGCAGAGCTAAAAAAAGTTCTTGAAATTGTGTGGGAACATGAAATTTCAAAGGAGGTAATGGAGAATCTCGTCATTTCAATGCCCGCCCGGATCGAAGCAGTTATAGCCGCCAAAGGTGGATCAACTAAATATTAAAAATTTATATTATACTACTTATAGATTAAACTTATTAAAAGAATAAAAAAAAATTATAAAAAATTGAAGAACCCACATTTATAATTAAATATATCGCATACATTTGACACGACAAAATATCCTTTTCGCTTTCTTACTATGGAAAATAATAAAAATAAATATTTTTCAGTGAAAAAAAATGTTCTCGGTAAAATATTATTCCTCATTTTACACTTCTGCAAACTTTGAGCAAAATTGAATTAGTTAATCCGCGATAATTGAAAAATAACTGCAAACTGCGAAGTGGTAAGGTTTACTTGTCCACTGGTGTATGTTAACAAGTTCCACAACGTCGCGCGAACGCTGTTAGCGTTCGCTCTTAAGTTTGTTGGTATGCAATCAGTCGAACATTTCGAACATTCGGTTGCGCTTCCGACGGCTACCGGAAGTGGGCAAAAACGATCATGGCTGCCACCTAACTATCATACCCTACAACACAGGCTGTTTGTTCTTGCATACTGAAGTATGCATGGAGCAAACGGCCTGAAGAAAAAAAAATACTTACGAAAAAAAAATGCATTGGCATAACTAAATTATTTTTGGGTTCTACCACAAATCTTTCGCGTGATAGGTTCCTATTACTCTACCTTCTAGGTCTTCCAGCAGGTAAAAGCAATTTCCTTTAAGAGCTTTAATCTTGGCTTTGGTGCCAGCTTCGCATTAAAGCTTTTGGCTAAATTGCTTTGCACAAAATTTCGCCTTGTCACAACCTGACCAACTTCAAAATTCCTATTCCGGCTTCGCAAGTTGTACGAGCTAGCGTTCCGAGCGTAAGCTTTCTCGAGATTCTTCTTTATCGCATCTCGAACAAGTTGAAAGCTGTCAGGGCGCTCTAATTTGGCGGTATTGTCATTTAATACCTGTAGATTTCGTAGAAGCTTATAATCGGTTCCGTGGGTAACCATGTGCTGTCCAAAGACGGCAAAGTATGGCGTGTACCCTAAAGATTGGTGTAAGCTGTTTCGAAGGGCGCAGTTAATGCTGCTAGTAAACGTATCCCATTCTCGCTGGTCCTTACGTATGTAGCTTCTAAGAGCCTCGTTTATCGATCTGTTTACTCTCTCAGAGGCGTTTGACTGGGGCGAGTACACGGCAGTGGTTATGTGCGAAATACCATAGCTTCCCAAAAATCTTTCAAATTCTTTGCTCTTGAATTGGCTTCCATTATCTGTTACCACACTCTCTGGAGTACCAAAGCAATCAAACACGTTTTCCTTTAGATAACCAGTTATCCCACTGGACGTAAACTTTTTCAAGGGTTTTAAAAATACAAATTTTGTTAGGTGGTCCAAAACAATCAACAAACCGATGTTACCCCTTTTTGAACGCGGGAAAGGCCCAATTAAGTCCATATATAAAATTTGGAAAGGTCTATCGGACACCATTTGTTGTCCCATTGGAGGCCGTAACTGTTTAGTTGGAGATTTTGAGGTTTGACAATTCTCACAGTTTTTTATGACGTCACGAATTTGTATCACCATCCCTGGCCAATAAAACTTACGTCGAACTCGTTCTACCGTTTTGGCTATCCCGCCATGTGCGGAAGACGGTTGCTCATGCGCCGCAGATATTACATCATGACGTAGTTCAGTCGGTACATATAATTTCCATGCCTCGTCATCGGTATCACGATTACCCGTCGCAAAGTCTGTGCGGTGGTAAATGTACCCGTCAATGATCTGGAAATCGGGTAATTTTACGTTCTGAAACCGAAGTTTCAGGTCCTCATATTCTGGCGAGTTGAAAGCATCGGAGCTTAAATCTATTTCGGGTAAAACAGTAATTTCTACTTCATTAATTTCGGATCCTGGCACCGCTTCGTATACTCGCGATAAAGCATCAGCAATTACGTTCTCACTACCTTTTTTATGTTCAATCGTAAAATTGAATCCTTGTAGTTTGATAGCCCATCTGGCTAGTCTTCCGCTGAGATCCCTTTGTTGCATGAGCCATCGCAAGCTCGCATGGTCGGTTATAACCTTGAACTCCATACCTTCGATATACATGCGAAACTTCTTAATAGCCAGTACCACAGCAAGACACTCCAGCTCTGTCACTGAGTAATTTCGCTGGGCTTTATTGAGTTTATGCGACATATAAGCTATCGGACGTTCCTGACCGTTCTCATCTTCTTGCAACAAGCATGCGCCTACGCCTACTTGGCTGGCATCGCATTGAACTATAAATGGCTTATGGTAATTCGGGTGTATCAAAACTGGGGCAGAAATCAATTTTCTTTTAAGGGTATCAAAGGCTTGTTGTGCGTCTGGGTTCAACGCAAAGTGGTTTTTCTTGCAAAGTAATTCGGTTAAATGGAAGGTGGTTGAGGCGTAATCGTCAATAAAACGGCGATACCATCCGGCCATTCCGAGGAATCTTCTAAGCTGACGTACATTCTTTGGGATAGGATAGGTCTCGATAGCAGCAATTTTTTCTTGATCTACCTGGAGAGTTCCATTCCCCACTATAAAACCTAAATAATTGACTTGGCTTAGACAAAATTTACTTTTTTGAATGTTGATTGTCAAGCCAGCCTTTCGCAATAATGTGGAGACTTCGGACAAGTGAACCAAATGTTCCTTGAATGATGTCGATACTACTAATAAATCATCCAAATAGACAAAAACATGAGTTTTTAAGGTATACGGTACTACTTTGTCCATAAGTCTACACATGGTTTGTGGCGCATTGCACAATCCAAAAGGCATCCTTGTGAATTGGTACAGTGGCCTGTTAGGAACGGTAAAGGCAGTCTTTTCCCGTGATTCCTTTTCCAGTCCGATTTGCCAGAATGCATCTTTTAAATCGATCTTGGAAATGAAAAGTACGGGAGGAAGCCTGCTTAGCAATCCCTCAATATTTGGGATGGGATATGCGTCCTTTAACGTTACCTTGTTTAATTTTCGCGAATCTAGACAGAAACGGACTTTTCCAGGTTTCACAATCAAAACTACTGGCGATGACCATGCTGAACTAGCAGCTTCTTCAATTACTCCTAATTCCAACATTCGATCTATTTCTTTGCACAGCAACTTCTCGACTGCCGGAGATATCGGATAATATCTTTGTTTAATTGGCTTAGCCACGCCTGTATCGATAACATGTTCGATTACATCGGTCAACCCCAATCCATCCCTTTCAAAACTCGGGAACGAATCAATTATAATCCCTAATTGTTTTTGTTGGAAAGCCTCCAGCGATACGACTTCGTTCGAGTTCATCTCAAGGGTATTTACCTGAGGGCATCGTGAATCTAGCTTAACTTTTATGCCAAATTCATTCCAAAAATCCATACCACATATGGCTGGCTGTGCTATGGATGGTACTATCAAAAACTCTACATTTTTACGTTGACCATTATAGTTAACGGATACTAAGAGTAAACCACTGATCTTTTGTTTTTGGCCATCTGCGGTCCTAACGTACCCATTACGACCATAAGTTATTGGTTGCGTGGCTAATATGGATTTAGCCAGTTCTCCCCCTATTACACTTTTATTTGCACCGCTGTCTAGCAAGGCTAAAACCGGCACATCGTTAATATTTAAAGTTATATATGGCCTTATATCAGAGTCTTGGTAAACAATCGCCGAAATAACAAATTTACGTAAGTTTTTCCTCGCAGCCCAAAACTTCCTCATACGCCGCGTCGCCCGCGAAACAATTTCTGGTGGAGTAGCAAAGATCTCAGCACGTCGCTGGTTGTATTCGGCTAACCTAATATGGAAAGGTTTAAGGGGTCTTAATTTAGGAGAAGCTGGTGAGTTAGTAATATTTGCATCTATTAAATCCGAGGCTGGAGGTTCGGATATCCCCGTCTGCGGATATCCGGATTGCCGTTTTCCGCATTCCTATTGCATTTAGTGCAACTAGGTTTGTACGTATCCAACTTCCCACAACCGTAGCAAAACACTCTTCTTCCTGGGTCGGTACAATCTTGATATCTATGCCCTATCCCATCGCAATTCCAGCACTTAAGGTTTTCGGAGGCCAGTTCTGCGATAGCGGCGGTATCCGTCATCTCACGACCTTGAGGCTCACAAGTCTCCTCAACTACTTCGGATATATTCCTCCTAGTTTGAACATTTCTATTGAAAGAGTTATTGACGACGTTTGCCATGAAATTTTCATGTCGGTGGCATTCTCTACGGAGCATGGAAAGATTGGTTATGTCCAAATGGAGTAATTCATATCTCAAATCCGGTTTAAGATTCCTGACTATTGTTTCGATCAGTTCATGATCTGACATTGGAACACGCAGTCGATCGTTCATGGCCAGTACTTCGTCTAAAAAGTTGTCAAACTGCTCGTTGGTTCGCTGTTTTCGTCGCCGTATGTTCTCCTTCCTGTCATAGTCGCTCAACTGATCTTTGTATTTCTGGCGTAAGCCTTCACACAGCTCTCCCCAGTCCAGTCGATCCGTCTGCCGGTGATGTCGCCAAAACCAGGCTTCGGCATTGTCGCTGAACAGCATGTGTACATAGCGGCATAACACCGAAAAGTCCCCATTTAAAGATTGTCGTGTCAAAGCATTTACGCGATATATAAAATCTTCAACTTACATGTCGTTTGGTTTGCCTGTAAAACGCACACGCCAGTTGGAAATAATATTCGAAATTTTATTAACCTGCACATCGTTGGTCCGGGGTATAGATCCTCGGTTACGGGACGGTCGGTTAGAGTAATCCCGATCATTAAATGCCATATCCTGTGGCCATATGGGTGCTTCCTGAGCTGAAGCTTGCTCGCGATTTCCTCCTATCCGTAGTTGATCGAGTATCGTACTTAAGTCACTTCCAATTTGAGCAGTTATTTGCTCGCGAAAGCTACTTATAGAGTCCTGTATCATGGTTCGGATCCTCGAATCGTCTAAACTAACCATTGGCTGTTGAGCAGCAGCGCTTAGTCTGGCGTCTTGTCTTGGGGATCTTTGGGTAATGGGTCTAGGCACGTTGGGTGCGATATTCCGAGATACTTGCGATGTCGAACGCGTTATGGGCCTATTCCTTGAGACTGCGCCACCCCTCGCACGGAATGAAGTGCTCGCTGGTGAAGCAGTTACGTCGGTTACCGCCGATGGGCCTTTCAAATCCGATAGGGTGACCGGTTCCCTACAACTCGGGCAAGAAGCATTGGTCCCTATCCATCTAGCTATACAATGGTGGTGAAAGTTGTGCTTGCACGGGGTCTCAGCACGATCCTGGCTTACCGCTTCGCTGGAAATGGTGCAGATGACTTCCCCCTCGGTGTTGGCTAGATGCAGATCTTCCGTACTACGTCGCACCGCCATTGTAGGTATATAAACTTATATCGTTTCAACTCAAAAATATATAAAAAAATATAAACTCTCTGGTTCCTTTCACGATTAAGGAGCTGGCTTTACAGGTATCCCAAAAAAAAAATAATAGTAAAATATATGTATATGTGTATATGTAGGTAAGTACATACATATGTACGTAAGTATTACATTCAAGTAAAGAAGAAAAAAAAAGAAATCAAAATTTGGAAAAATATGTTATTGTGATATTTGCTGCATATGAGGACTTCCATGGGGTATGCTACATATATTACTGCCGGTTTAACCCAACCTCGATAAGGTATGACAAAAAAAATATAAACTATGTTAGCCAAATTCAAGTTCAGTGCTGAGTATTGAGCTGCCACCTCAATAAGTCTCTAAACACCTAGAACCGTATCGCAAAAAAAAATCATGATAAGGTGAACAACGCGAGTAAACTACCGAGACGACCCAGTAGAAAAAGGTCTCCAGCGATGTTTTACCAAGGTAAAATATGGAAATTATTAAACCTAAACAAAAAAAAATATCCAAAGCTCTATCGTAGGGTATGACTTCGACATCAGCCAAACGTCATCAATATCCACTACTATGTTCTTGAATTTTTCCTTTTTTTTTTTTTTTTTTTGTAACAATCTGCTAAAGTTTCCTGGTTCATATCCGAACATATCCACATAATGACCTTCCAGGAAAAGCCTTGGGCAGATATGCCAACAAAAGAAAATTTACACTTTAATTTACCGGCTAACAAAAAAAAATTTAGACTTGTTCCTTCTCGGGCCCCACGTTGGGCGCCATTTATGTAATGAATAGGTCCTTCTAGCTGCCAATAAGGGGGTTCTTAATCTTCTCGAAGGCATAATGGTGGCCTCATCCCACGAGAACCAAATATGGCACGCTATCGAGTTTATTCTCCGAGCACGGTTAGAGTTCAAGGAGCGGATACTCTGTTTGGTAATACCAGCTAGCCTTCAGCGTATATTGGGGGGGGGGATCTTGCTCCTACACAGACTTTTTCTCGGTCTCACATAAAAATTCAAACAGAGATTTGAAATAAATTTGTTTAAGGGCTAGAGAAGGTTAGAAAACAAAAGCAACCAAAAAAATTTAACAAAAAAATTGTATAATATCGAACCCGGAATCAAAAAAAAAATACACTAACCCGATTAAAATTAATGGTTGTCATACCTTTGGCCAGGTTAGAGTCCTTCCGGCAGCATTGTGGAAGGCTAAGATGTTGTTGCACTTCCGTCTTTACCCACCCAACCTGCTAAAAGAAAATATACAAATTTTGCTCTTTTAGCCCGAATTTATACCTACCAATGCCTCAACAAGCAAATAAACGAAGAATTTAGACCATCATCATTTTCTTGTTCGTATATCTAGTACATTCTTTTATTTAAATTTTAAGTTATTAAACCTAATCCAAATTTTATAAAGATAATTTCATAGTTCAATGTGTTTAAATGCCTATGCCAGCTTAATATATGTATGTATACACTTTTGCCTACATTCCATGTTAAATTTACATAATATTTCGTTCGGTTCAAACCGATTTCATCATTTTAATTCAAATATGTCAGTGTATTAACTATAATCGAACTTCCAAAAGATAACTTCTCTCTCGAACCTGTATGAAGGTGCTTCTGTTAATCTATTAAATTATCTATAAATGAGCGGACCTTCTGTTACAGCAAAAATAGCTATGTTAACTCTCTCACTAACATTTTTCAATCGAACATAGTTATGTTCTACCTATCGTCTTTACTGTCTCAATCCTACTTCTCTGTTGTACACTCTCTCTTAACAGGGAATACGTTTATTTCTCTGTAGCAACATTTTTGTTAACATCGTACTATATATACTTAATTATACCAAGTCATTACCACTACATAGGCGTTGTTTTGGTGAGCGAGAGCGGGAGATCAAACAACATTGAGTACTCTAAAATTACTCTCGGTGCATAAAATTCAAGTGAGCACACGAGTAACGAAAGACAAACAAATCAAAAATATTTAATGAGAAATAATATAATGTAGATAAGCGCTTAAGGCGACTTACAGAGCCCTTACGTTAACATGGCTGTTGGGGATTTTGATATTTACGTGTGTTAAGCAGACAAGAGAATTCTGCTTACGAAATTCTGATCTCGCAACTCTGCACGTTTGCATCGCAATCGTGCAACACTGTGAGAGGATACGTTCCCACTTGCCACACGAACTAATTAACCCAAAAAAAAGTGGTAAGAATACAAGATGACTATCTACATATATATAGGTGACTTTTTTTTTTTTTTTTTTTTTTTTTTTTTAGAAAGTTATTTAAAAAGTGTTTTCACCAAAAATGCATGAATACACCGAGAGTTTAAGTGTCGAAAGGCAAAACAAGGAAAATCTAATTCAGTCACCGCTATATAAGCAAATATATAAAATCCATAATTAAGTGCATGACTTACCGTCTTACATATATGTATGTATGTATCCGCCGTCCGCTGGCCAGTTGATGGGGATGATGACGCTAGCTGCTGAAAGTTTTATTCAATTATGGAGATTTTAATCTAACACCACTTCCTTAGGCAAACATTTTTTTGGATGCTATTTTTAACAGACAAATTTAAAATAAATATTTTTTTTTTGTTTTTTTTTTTTTGTTTTTTTTTTTTTTATAGAAATTCAAATTTTTCTTTCTTTTTCATTTTTATAACTTCTACAACAACCGCATGTTGCTTGTCTCGTCGCTCGCTCACCTTCAACTTTCTTTACATATGTACATATATATAGATATTTTTTTTCTATAAATTATTTAATTATCCGAACTAAAATTTCAAAAAATTTTTTTTTTTTTTTTTGTTTTACATATGTACTAAATTTTTTGTTTTGTAACTTTTTATAACCAAACAAAAAAAAATTCACTTAAATTACGACAATTCCTTTCCGCTCTGTTTCCTGGCTCCAATCTCCGTCGTCTGCTGCTGCTTCTTTCCCTCACATCAGGTTAAATTGTTGGATTTTTCCGCGTTTTTAGACTGCCTTGTTTTTCTAGTCTAGGTCTAGACTTTAACATAAGTTTTTATTTAAGTATACTTTCATTTTCGGCGTTAATGTTTTTATTTTATTTATACTATTAGTAGCAATTTCTATTGGAAATATTAGTTCGACGCAAAATTTTTATTGTTACTTCATCTTTTTATAAACTTTTTAGTTGTTGCAAACTTTACTTCGTTTAATTTCTTAAACTGGGACTAACCCTTTCCGTTTTTCTTTTGTAATATATCACCACATTCTTTGTTTAAACAAATTGTTAAACATTTTATTGGTTTCCTTTCCGTTTTTCTTTTGTAATATATCACCACTTTCTTTGTTTAAACAAATTGTTAAAAATTTTATTGGTTTCTTAAATAAAGTTTTACGAAACTTTCATTTTTTTTTTTTTTTTTTTTTTGGTTTTTCTCACCAACCGAGGATTTACTATCCTTTTACTTAGTTAATCGATTTTTTTTTGAGACACGTCTTGCATGTTTTAAATTTCGTCAGGAACTGCCTGATGGTCATCTCGATTCCTATCTCCTACGCCATGATATCCCAAACATCACGCCACTTGCAAAAAAAAATTGTTTTCGAACTAAGAAGAAATCCAAAAAAAAATTGTTATCGAACTATTTTCCCATATGGTTGTTGTTATCTTTTAGTCTCTGGATGCTAAGGTAGTTGGATTGGCCCTATACCAATACCTCTTGCCGTTAATAATCGGCATGTCTCGCTCTATCGGGACTAGATTTGCTAACACCGCTCCACCGTGCTAGTCCCGCTGTTACCGTCGCTGTTAACATGTGTACTCACTGGTGTTCGAACTATGTTAACAAGTTCCACAACGTCGCGCGAACGCTGTTAGCGTTCGCTCTTATGTTTGTTGGTATGCAATCAGTCGAACATTTCGAACATTCGGTTGCGCTTCCGACGGCTACCGGAAGTGGGCAAAAACGATCATGGCTGCCACCTAACTATCATACCCTACACTAGGGCCGGGCAGCAGAGAAGCACGTTCGCGACAGAGCGTGCTGAAAATACACAAAGTGCAAAGAGATATCAATTGTCATGTACGTATATGAGTTTTAAATACGAGAGTTGCCACATAATAATATTTATCTCTTTGTTGAAGTCTTTTTTGAAGTATACATTTTTTATCTCCAGAGAAAGTCCAAGTTCGGGTAAGCCGAACATAATATACCCCGCTGTGTACTTGAAACACACTACTTATACATCTACAAATTTACATCACAAAAAAATTCGTAAAGTACTGTTTTGGTAAAGTAGTGGGAGTAGTTGTGCAAGTGGCGCAAATTTTCCATTTACATTTGAATATCTATAGGAGTGGACATGGAAATTAACCGCTCTTACCCAGAAATCATTGATAGTGGGAAAGTAGTAAATTTCTTAGCGATACGTGAATGTTTTTCGATTTATTGCTTTCAAAGTTTTGTAAAAGGCTAAGATAAAAATGGGCGGGACAAGCCTATTTAAAAAATTGTATCTATTTCTGTTTAGTGTCAAAACCCTCCCCATTAAGAAAAAATTTAAGTCGAATATGATTCATATACACAGAAATAATGCGCATAAAATCGGTCTAGGCCAGTGGTGGCCAAACTAACACTTTCATCTGTCTCAAATATATGAAGAGGTAAAACAAATGCTCCAAGACCTTTTAATTTATTAGTAAAAGGTCCGGGTACCTGGTGAAATTATGTTATCAATGATTGAAATGGAAAACGTGTGTCTAAAAAAATTATTTTCAATTATTGAGGAAATAATTTCATATGGGGTTTTGACGATCAAAATGCTGTCAGGATTATACATATATGTATGTATACTAGAGTGGCCCTTATTTTGCGAAATCGGAAATGTCTAGGTGTTACCCCCTGAAATGGTTGTATGTGATAAAAAAAGAGTTCCCTAAAAATTTCCACCCGGTTCAACAACTCTAACCCGTGCCACAAACGGCCCGAAGTTCGAGCATTGGCAGCATCACTTCCAGTAAGTGCTGCTTTGGCTAGTCACGCAAACGTTTCGCTGTTGTGCATGCAAACAGAGGTGCCAGTAAAGAAAAAAGATCTACCATTCATGTAAAAAAAACTTTCAAATTTGGTATCTATATATCAGATAACCTATTAACGCCCATTGTACCCATACTGCTTAGAACGCAAGTGAATTCATCAGTTGCGACTTAAAATGCCCCTGAACCCCTTGTGAGAACACCCATTTGCTGGAAATCGGAAAAAAAATATTTTTTTGTGTTTAATTTATTATTTAACCAAAAATTAATTAACTGTGTAAAAAGGTATTCCTGCCGGCAGATTTAATGCTGGGCATTAATGGGTTAACTCAAGAAAACAGCTTTTTTTTTAATCCATGTCGTATAAACTTAATGTAATACTCTTTTTGTAAAATTACAAAAAATCTACCAAATGCAAATATCTGATCTTTCTACAAAATTACAATTTTTTACCAATATTGGCAGATTTATACCGAAATGGTAACACTGCATGCAAAACAAAGTTACTTATTTTATAAATTTTTTTACCTACATATATGTACATGAATTATGTAAACATATACATACATATGTCTGTTGAATCACCTTCATATCAGCACCCAAGAGTGGTAAATGGCTTCGTTCATTATTTCAATACGTTTGTGGCACGGGTTAACGTTGGTCAATTAAGTCCAAATTTTGTGAGGATTATTTGCTCCTTATATAACCATTTCAGGGGGTAACATCTTAAAAATTTTACAATTTCTTTTCCACACAAATAAGGGCCACTCTAATGTATACATATATTTGTAGTTTTATCTGTAATTTGATTAATGGGTCGAATTGAATACGTGCTTCATAAATATATGCAGGCTATTTTTTTCTGCTAAATAGTCCAAAAATTGAATATGAATAAAAGTCCGAATAATTTGCACGATGAGATTGTTTGAAAAATTACTATGGAAAATAGGGAATTAAAGGAAGAATTGGGGGAAAATTATTTGAAAGGGTGGGAGTTCCTGATGAGTAATCCTTGCTCAATATTCCTATTACTCACATTTGAGAATGTGCACAGTGTCACAAAGTACATAAAACCTATTGCTTATTATTATTATTGATTTTTGGCTTCTTATTAATCATATTACAACCAGAGATTGAAAATAACTGTTAACCAAAATTATGTTTTTTGTTTTACACGGATAAAAAACTTTATAAAGTAAAACAGAAAACCCTAAATCAACAAAAAAAAGTGATTTTGAGATTTTTTTTGTCTTTCAGCAACACAAATATTTTATTTTTGAACATAATAAATTGAACAAGACCTTATGAGTTAAGCTTTACGAGTAACAATTTTTCAACTGTTTCATCGCTTAAGTTGTACCTCCCTTCATCCAAAATGAAATTCAAGGACGAAAATGATCTTTCCACTGATACTTGCGTAGCAGGAACACCAAGTATCACTAAAGCTAATTCGTTCAGTTCAGGTGATCTAAAGCGGATACTTTGATAATATGTAAATATGTATATCTTCATATACTGGCAAGCGTCTATAAAGGGTTTCAAAATTATCTATTTCGGAAAATATTTTATTAAGGTCGGTATCTTCGTGATGAGGTACCACAGGTACTGTGTTTTGAGCCATTTTATCCAAAAAGGTACTCAGTTTTGAGCTATGGTGGGCATTAATAGGTTCCAGTGTGTCTGAGTGGTTCAGGATGATGGGTTCACGATTTAAATTCGTTAAGTGTTCACCCGCTAATTTAATTTTGCATATGTTACACTGTGATTTTTTTTCATCCTCGTTGTACTTGAAGGCGTCTCGAATGGCATTGTTCGCTGCAATCTTATTTCTGCCCATACTGATTACTTATACCAATGTATTCGTTTGAATGTGTAAGATATTTTTTGTATTATTATTTTTGATTGAAAACAAAATTCTGAGAGAAACAAAAAATTTCAAACTTAAATTGTTTTTCTCAGACAGAAACAATTTTTTTTTTTGTCTTTGAATTTTTGTTTTCAACGAATATAAGAATATTTGTCTTAATTTTAATGTTATTTTCAAACCCTTTGAAATTGTTAACAGATATTTTCGATGTCTGATTACAACACAATACAAAAATTTTTGTAAATGCACAGAAAATTATTTTTTTCCAAAAATAGAAGTTATGTTGAAAGACCGTCAATATCTTGTAATCTAGTAGTGAAATTTAGTCAATAGTTTGCGCCAAAGAAGAAGATATATGTGGCAACAGATTGGCATCAATAAAAGTTTTCTAAACAGAAATTTAGTTTTTTGGTCTTGGTTTACGATTTCACGGAAATGACCATATACATATGTATATAATGGCCGGAAATGGAAATACTTACGTTATTTTTATTGATTTTAGTTTAGTTTCTTTTTTGCATTCCTCCGGGATTACAATTTCGGAATGCATTCACTGAATTTTAAGTAAGGAAAGTAAAACGTAATGCCTTTCATAATTCCCCTTTTTATTGGAATGGTGAATACGTTTTTCAATTCCACATTCCGAAATCGCAAAAGTGTAATGAATTCCTTGGGAACACAGAAACACGGAAACGAAGAGGAAGGGAAAGGGATATACTATTTTATAAAAGCTGTTTCTGGTGAATTTGATAAATTGCAGGTCTAAACATTTGGAACAAATGCAGAATAGCTCCAACTCTCTAAAAAAAAAAAAAAATATTGGTGTCGATAGGTATTTTTATAACGAACATAACGGTGTATTTCTTTTTTGGTGCAAACAACAACAACAAAAGTTATTCAAGGTCAAAGTTCATAAAACTAACTTTTTTGTATCTAAATTCCTCCTAAAGTACTAATCCGATTGCCAAAATATTGGCGTCGTTGGATAGGTAATTACAATACCTTTTATTTGATATATGTCTTAAATATGTAACTGCAAAGAATTTCCTAAAATAATAAAATTTTCTTAAAAATGTCTCCAATTTTTAAAAAACTTAATTTTTTTTAATTTAGTTGCTATATTAACTATGTGTAAAGATAATTTAGTAACATGGGAAATGATTTAAGCTTTCATTTTAAATACTATATAATATCCTTAGTTCAATCAAAACCGGTGCGAAACCGCGTATGTGCGAAAACTGGTATACACCATTCAAAGTCCTTCTGCATAGGCAGCCTTCGAGTCAAATAATGATTTAGGGGCCCGATCCATGTTTTTTATGTGCAGAACACCTTTCCGCGTAGGCGGCCTTCGGCCGCGCTTCAAAAAATAACCCTGGGCTACGCCATTCCAACTCCGGGTGGTTGCCCTGAACGGTGGCAACATGCCACCGTTCCGACTCTATGGGCGGGATCCATGGTATTTTTGTGCAGAACACCTTTCTGAAGTTACGTGTAAAAAGGGCACTAAGTGAGATGTGCCCCGTTCTGCGTAAAAGGGCTTATTCGAGAGAAGAATCGCGCGTTTTCATGTACAGCCTAATAATATTACAACAACCACATGAAAACTAGCAACTTTGATTGCAAATATCTCTTCACAGAAATAAAATTTTTAATTTCCGCTTTCGAAATCTTAATCTACTCGTCAATACGCGTCTTTTGATACCCCACTTTCCCCTTTTGGACCACTACTACCACAGGCTTTAAATAAACTTTGACCCTTAATAACTCTTGTTGTTGTTGTTTGCACCAAAAAAAATTTATATATTTATACTCATCTCAATGATATCTACCAATCCTCACCATTTTTTTTTTAATTTGGGAGTTGGAGCTATTCTGCATTTATACCAAACATTTTCGGGGAAATAAAAACAAAATAAAAATGAATTTAGATTATATTTTGCCTACAGTTGGACACAGTGCAATAAATTTTGACGTTCACCGTTTCACTTTTTTGAACACAATTTTTAGCACTTTCACTGCACTTACACAACACTATTACACATAATATTATTGGCTTTTTATTCGACCATTCTTTTCAATTTACCACGGCAAAAACTATTTCCTAGAAGTAAAGAAATCGCCAAAAGAAGATTTGATATGGGAAATGTCAAAAACTTTCGAATGAGAGTTGCGAGAGTTGCCGCAGCTATCAAATACTGAACGCAATTTTGGGTATTGTTAATTTTATTATTATTTATTTATTCATGGGTAAATTTGCTCTAAGAACAAAGTTACACTGTTTTTATGGTGACTATTCAAATATACAGAATTTTTAAGCTTCTTTTTCCTTATGGAAATATATGAACGAAAAATTTACTTCGCTTCGACTTTTTGGATTTATTTGTTTTGATGTAAAATTCGTAAAAAAAAAATTTTCAAACTGACAATTATTTCGGTGCGTTCGTAAAAATAGGTATTGTTGGAACGGAATGGATCGCATTTATAATATATTAAGGGCCGCTTGCTCATCTAAACTTTAAGCTTTATCTGTCAAATAAAAACATTTTTTGTAAACAAAAGTTTGGTTTATCGGGCAAATAAATTTTATTTTTTACATGAGAAAACGGCTCTAAATAAAATAGTAGTAAAGTTGACAGTTCTGTCTTTGTGCAGGAACGCTCGTGTCAAACGGAAAAAATGCTACCCCTTTAAGTTCCAAAAATTTCGGTTAAATTTTAAATTATTTTTCAATTCCAGATTCGAACATTATAAAATATGCAAACTTTAATAATGTACTCAGCATTATTAATCGCTTAAACGTGCCGGCGATTTTGGCCATCGCAGAATAGAACACGCGTGTTTTCATTAATAAGATTTAGTATTTTTGTGAACTTTATTTATTTATATATGGGACTTAAACAAGATGATTTAGGATAAAGGGTTAATGCGATTGTTTACAATTTTTTGATGTAAGAATTCCTGCAAAGAAATATATAATTGTTGGATATGCCTTGCTAAATACGAAATTTAATTTAATAAAATCCTCAAAAATTAAAAATCCAAAAAAATTTATGAATAGAAATGGAAAGTTGGTGTCTCTCGCGCAAATTCATGAAATAAGACGCTCTCATTCCGACTAAAAATACTCAAATTTTCAGGCTAGCACGCTGTGCACGCAAACGTGCACGCTGCGTGCACTGTGCAAATGTGCTAAGTTTGCCCGCCCCTACCCTACACATTTATCAAGACTATCCAAATCAGTCTGCAGCTGAATGGCATCTGATGAGTCGCAATCATTCGAAAAAATTTGTAAATCATCAGCATAGAGCTAAAATTTAGAGTGCGAAAAGCACTCACTAATGCCATTGATACAAATTATGAAAAGGAGCGGACCTAGAATGCTTGCTTGAGGAACGCCTGAGGTGGCAACAAAAGGGTTCGAGGGTGCACCATCGATGGTAACTACACATCTCTGCCCGTTAGATATGATTTGAGCCGTAATAAAAAAGTTGAGTGGAAACCTAAGCATACCAATTTATGCAATAGGATCGTATGGGAGACTTTATCAAACGCCTTTGAAAAATCGGTGTAAATACAATCAACCTTGAGTCCAGCCGAAAATGAAGAAATACAGAATTCGGTGAAGGCCGCTAAATTGGGTGTTGTTGAACGACCCTGCACAACTCCATGTTGATTGGGATTTATCAAAGCCTTGACAGTAAAATATATTATTTCTTTAACAATCCATTCGAACAACTTCGAAATGCTTGAGAGCTTGTATATTGGGCGGTAGTTCCGAACGTCGCTTTTTCTCCCTCTTTTAAAAAGGGGAGTGATTGTAGTTAGTTTCCTTTCAAAAACGTTCCTGAAGAAAGGGACTTATTAAATATAATCTCCAATGGAGTAATTAGTGCTGAACAGTTTTTAGGCAACAATGCTGACAGTCCATCCGAATCTGTCTGAGAAGAATACTTTAGATAAACTAAACCCTCCTAAATATCGCTAGCGGTAATTTGGAGCGCACCGAGATTAAGAAAAGACGGAATATTGTCAGAGAAATCAGGAGACTCTCCAACATCAGACACGAAGTTAGATTTAAAAATGTTAGCAAACAGGTTCGCTGCTGCACATGGGGTAGTAGCGACGTTATTATCGTACTCAGCCGACGTGGGAACGCTTGATGCCGGCTTTTTTGATTTAACAAAGTTACAAAACTTTTTCGGATTCGATTTAATATTTCTTTCCGTTTTACTCAAATACTTTTTGTAAAGCTTATTATTCAGAGACTGAAACTCTGAAAACAGCGGTGTTTAACAAAATCAGATGAGATAAAAAATTGTTTATATATCTTTATTACACCAAATGAATTTAAAATAGTAAACGTTCAAATTGAAATGTAAAAGTTATGAACTTGTATAGTAAAATTTACAATAAAATAATTACAGTCTAAAATAAATGTATGTGCTTTATACTGATGAATAAATTGAATTTCCTCCCTTGGTTAGAACATCTTTGAAGTTTTATTTTTTCTTGATAACTTTTCAACAGCATGGAAACTTGAAATTAAGCGTCAGAAGAAATTTGATTGAACCGCAATGCAATACATTTTTCTATTAGCTGGATTACTTGTTTTGAAGTAGTATAATGTACATACATGAAGTATTCCGTGCCAATTCAGTTAC
Organism: Sphenella marginata; assembly: GCA_951509765.1. Lineage (NCBI taxonomy): Eukaryota > Metazoa > Arthropoda > Insecta > Diptera > Tephritidae > Sphenella > Sphenella marginata. The sequence continues at coordinate 42,242,378 of OX608080.1, forward strand.
ATGTCAATGGCAGAAAGGAAGATCACAACATTTCAAAATATTTTGCAAAAACGCTCTACTTCAGAACTTTTTTTTTTCAAAAATGCTTTATTTTTAAGAATTTGCAGTGAAGTCTTCCATTTTCAGCTATTGTAACTTGACTTATTTTATAAAGATAAAAAAATATTGTTATTTTCTGCCAACAATTTGCTGGTGTTTACGGCCTTTACATTTTCAAGTACCCTGGTTCGGTACGAGCTCTAGGCCTACAATAATTTTTCTGCAGCGAAAATTATTGTTGTTTTTTATGTGTTTTTTTAATAACACTGGTTTACAGCCAAAATGCACCAGAGACGCCATAGTGAAATTCCTATGTAAAATCACCTCCTAATTCCGAAAATCAAGGTTATTTTTACTTGAATGGTACCGTTTTTGAGATATTTACGATTTACCGTTATTTCAAAAAGCCAAAAAAAGATGACTCTACTTAATCGTGTATATCTCAAGAACAAACTGAGCTCTTCCAAAACGGTTTGAAAAATTTGAAAGCTTATAAAATTTACTATAATCAGTACATACAACACTTTTTGCTAGGTCCTGCAGATTCAAACATATTGAACAATCATTACGGATTTTTTAAATTTTTTTTTGTAAGAATATAAAAAAAATTTGTACTTTGCGAGGAAGCATCTCGAAAACTTTTTGTTTTTTTGCAAATATTTTTTCCCCCCTCTAAGCTCTGTTTTATTACAAAAATAATAAGCTATCAGTGAACAAAATCGATGAACTAATACAAAAGTTATAAGCATTCAAGTAAATATATCCATTTAATACTTAAGTACCCTACAAATAATAGCATATGTACATATGGTTCTGTCTTAACTCTATGATCTTATTTTATAATTGAAAAAGTTATGTGTCTTGTTTTGACGCTTATTTAGATTAGGATCGGTTTCTCTTATGAGAAACCAACAGTAGTCGCCCATCATAGCGACATCCCAGAATCCTTGATACCGACTTTCAATCACTTTCATTTGCTGGTGAAACCTTTCGCCATGCTCGTCACTTTCGTCGCCAAGATTTTGCGGGAAAAAATTTAAGTGGGAGTGTAAGAAATGAATTTTTAAAGACATATTTACTCCTGAAAGAAAATAAAAAAGAAAATTAGATAAATACATAAGTGACACATTAGTATATAATTTTCTTAGGCTGGATTTATCTTTCAATTCAGAACAAATTTTTTGTTTATATTTTTCCCCTTCTTGTTTGTTCGGAACTGGACGATGAATTCAGATTTATGGCTATATATTCTCATGTAAAATTATGTAATATATAATTTATTATAATATGTTTTTTTATTTACCCATTTCCGCATAGTTTTTGATTAAGTCGTTCACTATCATCTCGTAGTTAGGACTTTTGTGTTTGCCTAAAAAAAAAAGTAACGACCTTTTCAAAAGAATCCCACGCTGCTGCCTCCACTGGTGACAATAGTTCTTTGAAATGGTTATTGGTCCTCATTTTCCTTATTTGCGGTCCCACAAAAATCCCTTCCTTTATTTTTGCTTCTGAAATCTCTGGGAAGATTGTCTTCAAATGATGAAAAGCTTCGCCTTCTTTGTCCAAAGCCTTCAAAAAGTTTTTGATAAGGCCGAGCTTGATGTGGAGCGGAGGTAAAAAAATTTTTTCCTTCTTTATAAGTGGAGAGTATTTTATGTTATCTACCCCAACTTGAAACTCGATTCGTTCTGGCCAATCCTTTATGATGTAGTGGTCTTGACGAGCTCGGCTATCCCATTTGCATAGAAAGCAACAGTATTTTGTGTATCCACTTTGTAGACCACATAGCATTCCAACGACTTTAAGATCGGCACATATTTTCCAATCATGTTCTTCGTATTTGATTAACTTGAGCAATTTTTGCATTATCTCATATGTTTCCTTCGTATTTACTGCATGCGCGATCGGGATAGATGGCTTTTGGTTGCCAATATGCAATAATACGGCCTTTAAACTTAATTTATTGCCGTCTATGAACAATCGCCACTCTTTTGAATCATATGGTTCACCAAATTGTTTGAATAGACCAGCAATGTCTTTGCAGTAACAAACACTGTCCTCCTTCGTATAGTACTTGAAAAATTCTTCGTGACGAGTTCTATAATATGTTACCTTAACATCGGATGAAACAAATTTAAATTGTTGCATTCGAGAGGCGTGTAGTTCGGCCTTTTCCTTTGACAATTCCAAATCCCTTATCCAATCATTGAGTTCTGCTTGTGACAAAGAATTTCTTTCGTTTTCCGTTTGAAATTCAGTACAACATGATGCCGCGTAATCAGATACTACTGTTGACAATGAAACTGGAGCCGGAACTAAAGTTAAATTTGATTCTGGCAATGTCGCTTCTGTTGAAATTAGTTCTGGTAATGACACTGTAGATGCGCTCGCATAGGTTACTTTTCTGGACTTTCCAACCCCAAGTACTTTTGTAGTACAAATATAGCAGTCCGTTGAATGGCGAGTTGGTTCCCTCCACTTGATTGGTGTAATAAATTTCACACGTCGCCTAAATAGACAGTTTCAGAAATTAGTCAGCTATGCATTAAAAGGGAACAAATTCCTAATTTTTACAACGTACCTTTTTGTTCCGGTTTCCGAAGAAATCAATTCGACTCGGCATGTGGTGCACACAGTGTTCGGTGTCCATGGTTTTTCATTGTTTTTAGGCTCAATTCCAAAACACTTATAGTATGTAACTTTCAAAGGATTTGAAAACACACGTCTCATACTTTTAACTATAAATTGACCGCAGATGAAACAGAACATATCTGGATCATTTGTACACTCAAACTCTCGCGCCCTTTTATTCATTTTTTATTTTTAAGTAAATGACGGGTTATAAACTGAACAGTATCCGGCGAGCCTTGCAGAAGGCTCAAGGCGCATGTACTCTTATTTATACTTAGATCCAGTAAAAATTCAAGCCTACCTAAACAAAAAGGTTCCCTAGTTCTACAAAGGAAACACTACCTGCCTCAAAAATATGCTCTTGTTTAAAATGTACCTAGGTTTGAGAAAACGACACTAACAGCTTTTTGTATCTAATAACTTTTCGAAAATCTACCTGCTAACTAACTGATATACGAATACTAACACATATGTACCAGTAGGGTACTTAAGCATTAAATGGATATATTTACTTCAATGCTTATAACTTTTGTATTAGTTCATCGATTTTGTTCACTGATAGCTTATTTTTTTTGTAATAAAACGGAGCTTAGAGGGGGAAAAAATATCTGCAAAAAAAACAAAAAGTTTTCGAGATGCTTCCTCGCAAAGTACAAATTTTTTTATATTTTTATAAAAAAAAATTAAAAAATCCGTAATGATTGTTCAATATGTTTGAATCTGCACGACCTTGCAAAAAGTGTTGTATGTACTGATTATAGTAAATTTTATAAGCTTTCAAATTTTTCAAACCGTTTTGGAAGAGCTCAGTTTGTTCTTGAGATATACACGATTAAGTGGAGCCATCTTTTTTGTTTTTTGAAATAACGGTAAATCGCAAATATCTCAAAAACGGTACCAGGAATTTCACTATGGCGTCTCTGCTGCATTTTGGCTGTAAACCAGTGTAATTTAAGAACCGGGTCAGATAAAACTTCAGCACACAACTGGGGACACCATCTGGCCCTGGAGAAAATGTAGGTTTCAATGCTAAAAGGCTTAGTAGAACGGTATTTTTATCCATAACAGGGTTGAGGATGCAGTTCGATTCTGCTAATTTAAAAGGATAGGGAAATTGTTGGAGCCTATTAGTTGAATAACTTAAAGACCTAAAGAAATTAGCAAATAATTCCGCAATGTCCTGATCCGAACTGGCTTTCTTACATCCAAAGGAGAAGCAAGGTGGAAATCCGGAGTTCTTCCGTTTTGAGTTAACGAAATTGGAAAATCTTTTCGGGTTATTGAAAAATTGAGTTTTGCAACCTGTAAAGTAATCCTTATAACAATGCTGATTGAGCAGCTGAAAATTGGAGCGAGCAACCAAATATTTCGAATAGGTGTCAGATGAGCCAGATCTTATAAAACGTTTATGTAGTCGGGACTTAATACTGCTGAGTCTAGAAAGCTGTTTGGAGAACCAGTAGTGCGATTCTGTAACTTTTAACACCTCGCCGAGTGTTAAGCTTGTCGCCGAATTTTGGCGTTTGCTCTTAACGAAAGTGCGATTCTGTAAGTTTCCTTAACACTTTTTAGTGTTAGCTGTTTTATGTATGTATATCTGTTAAAATTGAGGGGAAAACTGCACTCATCTTAAGTACAGCATTTGACAGCGCCGACGTTCATGTCGCAGTAGCGCAGGTGATAAGCGTTCGGACTACAACGTGCGCGTCGCGAGTTCGGTTTCATGTTCGGAGAGCTTATTTTCTATAACTTTTAACACCACAAAATTTTTTCGCGTTAACTAAGGTGTTAGCTAACACTTTTCGGTGTTAAGGGAAGTTAACGCTAACACTTGGCGTTAAAAAAGTTACAGAATCGCAAAAAGTGTTAAAAATGGTGTTAAGCGAAGTTAACGCTAACACTTGGCGTTAAAAAAGTTACAGAATCGCGCTACAGGGCGGCTTATTCGTCCCAACACTAGTGTAACGGAGATGGACACAGCTGTCGAAAATTCCATTTAAGGAGTTATAGAATATGGAAACGGCTGTCTCGATATCATTACACACATAGAGATTCGACCAGCCATGGGAAGCTAAGTTTTATGAACTTCGCGAGCGGGAATGCTATCTCGAGCGTAGGATCAAATGATTCTTCAGGGACAGATAACGGTGGAACTCTATAAAGTGTGACAGAATCATCCACAAATACCAGATCAAGAGTCTTGTTATTACAGTTCTACACATTGTTTACCTGTACAAGCGAAGTATCCAACATGGAATTGAGGAAATCATATTGTGAGATCGGGGTTAGAAAGTTTGAAGCGCTTGAGCTAACCCAGCAACCTGAAGTTAGTTAAGTCAAAATCTCCAAGAACAAGAAGACGATCACGAATGTATGATGAATTCAATACTTACACAGTACTTTTGTCCAGGATACGTAAATGCGCTAGATAGAATATCGAACTCCCTTGACAACGTCCTTGCCTCGCAAAAACTTGGCCTGGAAGCTATTATGACCGCCTTCGATATTAGGTTCAAGCATCTGGCTGCGCAAGTTGAAGGTATAAAGACCTCAATTAATGCCAGTTCTGCATCAGCTAAATCTAAAGCGAAATCGGGTAGCAATTGCCTTAGGCAATTACAGTTCCGAAACGGGTCTGGTAACCTTTTCCCACTGCCTTGTATATCGACGTCTCTCTCTGCTCCCCTTTTTTCTACCTTTTCTGTGGGGGGGCAATCTTCAACTATCCATGCTGGGAATAATTAGGCTGCTTTAGTACCAAGTACTTCTACCCAACCGTTTCCCTCACTTGTTCTTACACCGCCGGCTTTCACTCGCAAGGCGATGCTGCTAATCGTGACAGTAATGCAGTAATGCAGTAATGTTCTTGTTACAAGTAATGATACGAACAATAGAAACGGTGAGGATGACAGCGGCGGTAACGAAACCACTTGGTATCTGCTGTGGAGCGACTACCTAAGCTCAGGTCGATACTCCAAGGATGGTAACCGCCGTCCCACCACGTAGGGATAGTTTTGTATTGCGGCTTCATATATCGCGGACTGATGGGGATATCAAGAGTTATATATGTTCTCAGTTTGGTGCTCCACCCACGACCAACATCAGCGCCTAATTCATTTTAATTTTAATTTTAACTCCGAAGGAGATATTTCGTCTTTTCAACATTACATTTTTTGAGAGAGTGCTTAACTCTTCCTTTTGGCCGGAACATTCCGCGGTACATTTGTTCTCAAAAAAATCGAGACCTGCATCTGCCTCTATTAACGAATCAAAAAACTGAATAACTTAATTTCCGTCCCACCTTTTGCTGTTCACTATTAAAACGTTCGGGGCTTACGTTCCAAATTAAATACCTTTTTCCTAAATAGTTACAATTTTGTTGCACATGTAATAGCATTTACAGAGACCTGATTAAAACCTAACAATTTCCACTCTGAGCTTTTCTGCATTAATTACGTCGTTCGTAGGCGTGATCGTATATCTGGGGCCGGTGCAGTTCTTATAGCCATCGAGTCCCGCCTTTCGACTGTAGTGCTTGTCTTGAACAATGGTTAGGTTAGGTTAGGTAAGGTGGCCGCTATTCCACTGTGGGAACAGCTCACTTAGACCGTTGTGATGCCACTAACTTCACGGTGACATTAACCTAAGTTTGTTTGGCAAATCGCTGTGTAGCGCCAATAAAGCTCCGGATTTGGCACACATCGATCCTCGACACGTCCTGCCTGAGCCTGGTCCTAGAAAACGCTGGACAACTAAGCATGAAGTGACTTGATGATTCCACCTCGTCGTCCTCCATGCAGCTCACACACCTCGGGGTTTTAAGAATATTTAACGGCACCGCATGTATCCCTATCGGACAGTGCCCCGTCAATACTCCAATTATCAAGGAAAGATGTCAATTGGAGAGCCCTAGTAATTCCGCTGATCGCCCGGAGTCAACCACCGGCCAGAAGGACTTCGACACTTGACATAAGGTGGTCTCATCCCAGCGCTTGCTTAGCTGTTTCGAAGCCCATCTGCCCAGAAGCAGACCGCAGGTCGTAAGGGGAATACCCCGTACTCTGGAGGCGGCCACATCAGTTTCAAGAGTACCCGCCCTGGCCAAGAGATCCGCCTGGCAATTGCCAGGAATGTCACAGTGGCCTGGCACCCAGATAATTTTTATTTTGAAGTAGTCGGCTGCAACCGTAAGCGATTCCAGACAGTGGCTCACTGTCCTCGACCGAACGTTGCTAGCACTCAGCGCCTTAATTGCCGCCTGACTGTCGGAGTAGATGTTAAACCCCTTTACAGCGAAAGCGCTGGACAGCATCCCATCCACCGCATCCTTGATGGCGGCAACCTCCGCTTGAAAAACGCTACAATGATCAGGTAGCCGAAATTTAATGCTGATCCCAAGTTCCGGACAGTAAACGCCAACCCCCACACAACCATCAAGCTTTGACCCATCCGTAAACAGATTCACCAATCCCTTCCCCCAGATAGGTTCCTCGCCTGTCCACTCGTCCTTTGCGGGTATGTGAGTTAAAAAACCCCTCGTGGGGCAGAGATCGGCGCACAGTAATCCGTTCTGTTAGGGATGAAGTCAAAGCTCGATAGTATATTGGAATGGCCATAATGAACAAGCTTATATCCAGCATCTCGGAGCCTAATTGCAGCCCGAGCTGCGCCCATTTTTCCTACCAGGTCAACAGGGTGCAGATTGAGCATGACATTCAATGCCAGGGTAGGAGTGGTCCGCATATCCCCACTAATCCCCACCATGGCCATTCGCTGCACCGTGACCATCTTTTTCATGGTGGAAGCCGTGTATAGCGCGCTCCACCAGACCACTACCCCATAAAATAGAATGCGTTTTACCGCCATCTCATACAGCCAGTAAACCACCCTCGGAGAGAGGCCCCAACGTTTGCCAATGACCCCCCTACAACAGTACAGAGCGACTGATGCTTTCTTGGCCCCGTCCTCTGCATTCGGCTTCCAGGACAGCTTCCTCTCCAGGATAACCCCCAGGTACTTAACCTTTTCAGAAAGCACCAACGGTACTCCCCCAATAGAGGGCAATACAAAATCGTCAATCTTACACCTTCTCGTAAAGTTCCGTTTTACTTAGGTTGACAGTCAGTCCACAGGATTCGGACCACTCTGTCACGATAAGCAAAAACCCTTGCAGAACATTAGTAACGGTACTAAGAAACTTCCCCCTGGCAAGGATTGCTAGGTCATCAGCATAGGCTATCACATGACAGCCCCTGCGCTCAAGGTCCTGGAGCAAGCCGTTAACTACTTCGACCCAGAGAAGGGGAGAAAGAACACCTCCTTGCGGCGTGCCCCTTCTCACCCTTCTCTGAGCCCCAGCACCTCCCCACTCCGCCATAACAATCCTGCTTTGCAGTAAGCATGCTGCGCAGCCGAAAAACTCTCCCTAGGAATCCTGCTGCGTAAATACAGGTCGATCAGGCGCTCCAGCGTTTTCAGAAGAAACGCTTAGAGACTGATCGGCCTGAAATCCTTGGGAGATACACGAGAGCACCTCCCCGCCTTTGGAATAAAAGTAACCTTGACCATATTCCATGAAGCGGGGTTGTAGCCCAACCTCAAGAAATTGGAGTAGAAGGGGGCCAGCCAGCTGCAAGAAATCCCTAGCGATCTCTGTAGTTGCACAGGAATTATGCCATCAGGCCCGGGTGACTTGCAGGGCTTAAAAGAATTGACGGTCCATACAAGCTGGTTTTCATCCAGGGTGATGGCTGGCCGACACCCCGCTCCCACAATCGAGGGCGATGATGCATCGCGGTCCTGTGAAACTGGGACGTCAGGGTAGTGAGCGTCCATAAGAAGCTGGAGAGATTCCTCGCTACTCATATCCCAGCTGTCTTCTACATTCCTCAAGTACCCCAAGGGACCAGGATTCCCGGAGAGAATCTTCCGGAATCTAGCAGACTCGTTGCAACCCTCCACGCTTTCGCAGAAAGCCTTCCAGGAATCCCGTTTGGCTTTCCTAATTGCGGACTTGTAAGTAGCCAACCCAGCTTTGTAGAGCTCCCAGTCGGAAGGTAATTTTCTCTTCCTGGCCCTGTTAAACAGGCGCCTGCTGGAAGCCCTAAGGTCGTCTACTTCCTGATTCCACTTACAGTTTTCAGTGGGCAAGCTATTTTATACGCTTTGTTCCAAGCATAGGTGAATTTCTACACCAGAGCATCAATAGCGGTCTCTGATAACTCTGAGCCCGATACGGGTGCTCTCGGGAGAAACTCATCCAATTTCCTACAGTACCGGACCCAGTTAATACGCCTCCGATTTCTAAACATGGTTTTACTTGGCCTAGATTTATTAAGAGAGAACTGAATATACCTATGATCAGACAGGGAGTGTTCCGGAAGAACACGCCAATCGGATATAAGGGGAAACAGGTCTCCCGAAGCAAGAGTGAGGTCCAGGACCTCCTCTCTAACTGATGTTACAAAAGTGGGGTCATTACCCCTGTTACAAATACATAGCCCTTCATTAAGAATAAAAGCAAATAGTGACTCACCTCTTTCGTTAGTATCCGTACTTCCCCACAGTGAGTTATGCGAATTCGCATCCGCCCCGACAATTAGCCCAACGCCTCTTCGCCTTGCTTCAGCGGTAAGCTTCCATAGGGTTTCAGGAGGTGGCCCATAAGTGTCATCATGGGCCATGTAGGCCGAGACCAGCCACGATCCCTTATTGCGATCCTCCAAGCACACAGCCATTACGCACCGTCACTGAAATTGGGAAGAAGAAAGGCTTTAATATCTTTCCTAACCAGTACACATGATCTTGGCCTACCTGCCGTTCCGTGCACAAATATTTTGTATTTGTCAGTCCTCAACCCAGATATATTATTGCCGCTACTGCTCAGCCACGGCTCCTGGATAAGGACAACGTCTACCCCGCCTTGTTCCAGGCAGAGCAGGAGGCTGGCGGAGGCCGCCTTAGAGTGTTTGAGATTTATTTGTCGGATCATCATCATCAGACAAATCCATTTCGTCCACCTCAGCAACCACAAAATTGAGAAAGTAACGGCAGAAAAAACATTAAATTTTGCGCCGTCTAATAGCTTTCTAAGAACGCATTGTTCATATTTAGTAGTATAAGTTACGGTATTTGTTTACTTTGGCACTCAACTACTAATAAATTAGCTAAAAATATGATAGGGGTGTCAAAAGACGCGTTTTGACCTCGGTATCAATGATCCGAAGTCGAAATTTAATTTTTTTGTTTTGTCAGTGTAATAGCAAAAACCTTATCGGTGAAACGAAGGCCTGGTAGTGGAAGAAAAAAAGAATGTGTGTCGGAGACAAAGGCCAAGGAAGTGGTATCATTATTTCGAAAAAATCCTGGTCTTTCTCATCGTGATGCCGCAAAAAAGGTTCATATGCCGAAGGAATATGTCCAAAAAGTGCTCAAAAGGGAAGGTTTAAAATCATACAAGAAGATCGTAACACCAAATCGAAATGACAAGCAAAATAAGAGTGCCAAAACACGTGCGCGAAAATTATACCACCAAGATATCCACAAATATGGATGTGTAGTTATATACGATGAGACTTACGTCAAAGCAGACTTTAAACAGATCCAAGGCACTGAGTTTTATACTGCAGCAAGGAGAGGAGGTGTTGCAAGTAACTTCAAGCTGAAAATGTTGGACAAGTTTCCTAAAAAATATAGGGTCTGGCAAGCCATATGTCATTGTGGTATGAAAAGCAAAACCTTCATAACCTCAGGCAGCATAAATCAGGAAATATACATTAAGGTTTGTTTGCAAAAACGTTTGCTGCCCCTGATAAAGCAACATAAGACTTCAGTTCTCTTCTGGCCTGACTTAGCATCGTGTCGCTATAGCCGTTTGGCTATGAGCTGGTATGAAAATAACAGAGTACATATTGTTCAATGGGACCACAACCCCCCAAACTGCCCACAATTGCGACCCATTGAAAAATATTGGGCTATCGTTAAGAGGAAATTTCTAAAGACGGCAAAAACTATTAAAAATTAAAAACAGTTTCAATCGAATTGGCAAAGAGCAGCAGAAACCGTGACCAAAACTGACGTCCATCGCCTTATGAAAGGGATCAACTCTAAACTACGGCAATTTGTTTACGATAGAGATAATTGATTTTAGTTTTGAGTGTTTAATAAGAAACAAAATAAAATCAAGCTTTTTTCGATAACTTGCATAACCAAAATTTTTCGTGTCCATTCTTTAGTCAGCAAAAAATCTTCTGACTAAAACTTGCAACTCTCTGACTGGAGAGAGCTCAATTTATTCTCTTTTTTGCTTTCCCCAGTCAGAAAAGTGGCGTTCGGGATCACTTTCCTGGTATTTCCTGTAGTCTGTGACTGTTTCTGACTGTCAATGAGCGAAAACGAAAACGCAAATCCAAAAGATTACATGATGAGGAAAGTCGAAAAAAACAAGAAGAGTTGCAAGCAGAAAGTAAGTTGTTAATAAGAACACAACTGACATTTTAAATCATATCTGTTTATCATTTAATTATTTACCTAGGTTCATTCGAATTAAAAAGAGACTTCTTGAGTGAAAATTAATCAGAAATGGAATATTCCACTCCCGACGGTGATTGGGAATCACAAATAGGAGGTTTAATGTCTAGAGGAAAAATGAGCTTCATCAGTAATCGGAAACACCGCAACACTCTCGGTCGTATTATATAACATCAAAAAACATAGAAAAACGAATTAGTATTGAAGAATCTCGCCGTGAAATATCTGAAGCTATTATTAGGTTTTTATGTATGTAAGTGGAAAATGAATAATTTGATTGAAGTCGTTGCATTTGATACAGCATCGGAAAATACTGGCGCTGAAAAAGGTACTGTACATTTACTTGAAGCAAAATTGGGCCGTGGTTTACTTTTTCTACCATGTCGTTATCACATTAGAGAACTGCTGGTTAAAGCTGTTTTTGAGTTGAACTTCGGCAAAACAACGTCATCTGAAGTTCTTCTTTTCAACCGTTTCTCCAAAAACTGGAAAAAGATGAATATTAATAATTTTAAAAGTGGAATAGTGGACGAAGAAGTAAAATCAAAGTTCTCTGCAGCCGAAATTGATATGCATAAGAACTTATGTATTGAAGCATTAAAATCGAAGCACGCTCGAGGGGATTACAGGGGAGTTGTTACAGTTATCGCTGCTCTTCTATAGAGAGGAAGTTCCAAATTTTAAGCAGATTCTACCTACATCGCATGCAAGGTTCATGTCTAAAGATAATTACTGTTACAAAATTTTTTTGTTTCGGGTCCAGTTTAAAATGTCAGAAGCGGAACTAAAAGGTCTTCATAACATTTGTATTTTGACACGTATGTTCGTTCGGTATTGGTTCGGATGTGTGAATACTATTAATGCAGCACCATTATATCTGCAATTTATTCAAGACGCGATCACATATTTCGACGAAAATGTTTCGAATGCCCTACTCTGTAAAATTAAATATCATTTGCGGTATTTATCAGAAGAAGCTATAGCACTTGGATTTTTTGAGGACACAATTTCCTTCGCAATAAAGCGAAAAATTTTACAAGCTCTTGGTAGCTTAGATGGCAAATACAACGAGCATGATATTCCAAAACAATTAGCGGTCACAGTCGAACAAATGAAAGCATTCGCGAATAATGACATACGCGATTTTGTCGCACCTCGTACATGGCGGTTTTTTAATCGTTTTAACATTGATATGGGATTCTTAAAATTTGATCCTTCAACTTGGCCACTTAAAGAACTGTTCTAAATGATCCTGCAGACAGAGCGGTGAAACTAATAACAGATTTAAGCATACCTTAACTTACGACCAAGAAGATAAGCAAAATTTACTCCAAGTTATAGAAAACTCATCAAAAATTGTGCTCTATGCAAACAAATTTTTAAAATAAATAATATTAACTACTTGAGTTATTAACTCAAGGACTCTTTGGAAAGACTAATTCAAGTAATTTTTATTTGAGGGTTTTAAGGTTTTTCTGGCGCGGTGCCCCCCATAAATCCAGAAAGAAAAAATTCATAAATTCTGTTTTTCAGAAACATTTATTCAGAAAACACTTTTCAGAAGCAAAAAGTCAGAATGAAACAGTCGGAAAAAACTTTTCAGAAACAAAAAGTCAGAATGAAAAATTCAGAAAATTTTTTTCAGAAACAAGAAATCAGAATGAAAAATTCAGAAATCACTTAACAGAAAAATGAATGAAAAATTCCCAAAATCTTTATACTTCTTTTTGCGTTTTCGACATGGTTCACCTCCAGCTGAAAATTTCTGAAGTTTTGTGACAGTTAAGGCCTGTTCGTTCAGCTACTAATAAACATCAAAAGACGCGTTTTGACCTCGGTATCAATTCTGCGAACTCGAAATTTAATTTTTTTGTTTTTGTGAAGAGACATTTGCAGTTAAAGGTATATTAACTTCATTCGCCTAACGGTAGTATGTAACGGCATAAACGAATCGGTATAGATATTGACTTATACATATCAAAATGTTCAGGTGGAAAAGAGAAATTGATTGAGCCATGTCCGTGCGTCCGTCCGTCCGTCCGTCTGTGAACACGATAACTTGAGTAAATCTTGAGATATCTCAATGAAATTTGGTATGCAGGTTCCTTTTAACTTATCGCGGAGCGCTATTGAAAATAGGCAAAATCGGTTAAAAGCCACGCCCACTTTCTATATACCTATATAATATTTTCGAAAATACAAAAAGAGTGATTATTCAGTACATAATACACCTATAAGCATAAAATTTGGTGTGTACTTTAGCGTTAAGGCAAAAAATAAACTTTTGAAAAAAATTTTAAAGAGGGGCGTGGATTATTTCACAAAACTTTCCATGCCATAACTCCTGTAAAAATTGATTTATTGAAACGATATTTGGATAAAGTGTTCAACATATAAAGCTAACTCTTTGCTGTAAAAATAAACAAAATTGGTTAACGGACACGCCTATATTTTGAACACAGTTCTGAAAATTTTCTTTGTAAAATTAAAATTGCGATATTTCCATATTTGTATAAGGTATATAAATAAGATTTTGCACACATAATAAGCTTCTTAAGCAAAACTAAACTGTAAAAAAATGTTGTGGATTTTGGTGAAGTAGGCGTGGTGCTGCCCACTTTTCAGCAAAAAAGGTCGGCTATTTTCAAAAGCGATTGGTTGCAATTCCAAGAAGTTATATCAATGATGCTTACTGTGATGCTTTCCAATAATATGTAGTATACTCCTGCCAAAAATTACGCAAATCGAAGGACAAACAAGCAAGATTTAGGGGCAAGTAGTTAACACCCTACTGCCTTTATATTTTGTTATTTAGTGATAATTTAATAAACCACTCATAACAGAAGTGTTTTTTATCTAAAAAAAAATCAGTTGCCTCTATAACAACTTTTCAGGTATTAAAATAGACCTGAGTAAATTTTGATACTACAACACATCACTACTAGGTATTTAATATACGGTTCCACCCGATTCTTACTGGTTTTTTGTTTACATTCTTTGTTGCACTTCTTGGAAAAGCTACTGAGTTCGCTAGCGTAGTTTGTTGGTTTTTTATAATAAAATTCACTTTAATTTGTTCTTCGTGATAATATTTTAGGAAAATGTGTGATTTGTGAGTGGAATGTATGTGAAAATCTTATAAAAAAGTCTGAACTTGTTTGCGCGTTTGTCTCACACGTGCCTTTTGACATAACGATGAAACGACGTCAAACGGTAATTTCGTGTTGTTGGGCTCTGGCTACAACCTATATAGTTTAGTCATGGTTTTGAAGAGTTTGTACCAATTGTAAATAAGGGTCGGGCACTTAAATTAAAGTTAAGAGTATTCATGAAGCGTATTTAGCCAATGGCTTAGTTTCGTTGTTGAAATTGTACCCATATTAAAACTTAAAATATGTCTGGAAATACAAGGATAAAAACTTTTTATCCGGATAAATTATCAGTTTCACCCAAGCTTATACGAGTACTTCCTTACTCGTTTTATATAACCATCTCGACGCTACGCTGCTACGAATAATGGCTTTTATTAAAGATTATACTTTTCTTACCTTGTCTAAAAAAGTGCAACCATTTAGTCCAGTTATTTGGCACCGCCGTACATCAGGAACTTTTAAATACGTGTGCAATAGCATATTGAATGAAAAAGACAAATCCTTGCTTGGGTTGTATACGCCAATATGGAAATGCAGTTCTTTTTCACGTAAAATTAGGCGGTATGTGATACGAAATCTAAAAAAAAGATGCTCAAATTATTACTTTTTACTAAATCAGAACAATATTTCAAATATAAGACCTATAATCTTAGCATTGTCTACATTGAGATTCCTGTCATAATTGAGGATTCTGTTGCAAAGGTCACTTCTTCGAAAATCGTATTTTCAGATATTTATGTTTGAGAAGAGTGAAGTATTTGAACTTTTTTGTTATAGGACTAAGGGAGAAAAGGTTTGGATATCTATCTAGCTTTTCTTTCCTGACGCTATAACTCGGGCGCCGTGAGGTTTATAGCAAACAAAATTGGCGGTGCCACGCCCCCAGGCTATATAAAATTGCAATTCGTCATAACTCTTAACATATTTGATCTAAATGAATGATTTTTGGATATGTGTGTCCTTTGGTCAAGATTAATATAATTTTGGAAAAGTGGGCGGTGCCACGCCCACATTTTGTGTGTTTTGTTTGTTCTTCAATCATGTCCAAAGTTTATGGTCTATCTCTTTTAAACTTTCCCAATACGATAAAAGCTTCGTTAGGTATGACAGGCGATATATGTAAATTTTTTGGAAAAGGGGGCAGTTCCAAGCCTACAAGCTAAGTAATATTTCTATTGCTTTAGTGATCTTAATGAATGGACCTGATTTGTATTATTTGTTATTGCAATTTCTACATATCCGGAGTATTAAAGAGTTCTCAGAAAATCAACCAGTAGAAAAGTGATCAGTGTGTACAGCAATGTTAAGGTCAGTCTAAATATACACCCCTATTCTGCATTTCGACTTGGATCGAAATTTTCTCCGTTTGGCAACTTTGGCATCCTGAGTTCCAATTCCGTTCAGTTCAACTTCGAAACTTACAATTCTGCCTATTCTACGCTTCGACTTTAGCTCCTTTTTTCTATGTTGCAAACAATATACAATTAATTTCTGAGATTTTTTGTTAAAATTTTGAAAATTTAAGTAAAAGTCGTATATGAAAGTTGTAAAACGCTTGCTATATTTTGTTTTTGTGCTCTAATGAGGTTTTTTGATATGTTTGCAGGGTAATTGCTTGCGACCGGTTCCGAGTGCTTATATTTGTCCAAAAATGTAGGAAGGGGTATCAAAAGACGCGTTTCGATGCCAGGAATGTGAAACTTAGCTTTGACTTCTACATTCCTTTGCCATTATATCCAAACGTGCACCGGCAGCCACTCCACACCACCTACACATACTCGGTAAACTCCTTTGTCAGTTCCGGGGCCGCCAATGTCTTCATCCAGCGAAAAGTACCACCTGCGGTCAGACTTAATCCTGACGTATCTAATGTTTGCTCGGCGTATGGTGTGGCCCCACCACGCGACGCCTACGATCTGTGTACCTGGTGGAAGGAGCAGACTCTTCTAGCACCAACTCTATTGAAAATGCCAGGTACCTAATGACGATGTGGTAACATCCACCAACAACGTCCTCCTGCTTTTTGTTGGTCCTCCGTTGTCTGCTATAATCAATCAATTGCTCTATAAAATTTCACTCAATTTATTTAATAACGCTCAAACATATGTAATTAAGTTTATAAATCATAATAAAATTTTTGCTTTTATTTCAACGGCACTAAATTGTGTAGGTTTGCTTTGTTATGTTTCAGTTTCACACATTCCTAGGCAAACAGCTGATTTCGAAAAACTTATAGCTTTTCCTCTTCTTCTTTCAATCTAAGCGTAACTCAGAATACCTACTTTCGATCCCAGCGGAGCGAACAGCGGGAACGTAATCGAAATGCAGAATACTGGTGATAATAGGATATAACTAAATAAATATGCTCAGCAGCGCATAACGGTTTAAGTCATACTCATTGAGTTCAAAAGATTCGTTTTTTGAGTCGTCAACCAAAAAATGTTAAAAAATAATAGAAAAATATTTGAAAACTTATTCCTAGGGAAGTCACTGGTCACGCAGAACAACGTCTGCCGGGTCTTCTAGTTTACAATATTTCGTAATTTATTTGTTTTCAATGTGTATAAATATAAACATTAGCCTTTTTTGTTAAAACTAGAAAACGAGATGAACCTGGACATTTCGGGGGACAATTTTGGTTTTGCACAAGTTGTGCCCTAAATTACAGGGATAATTTATGAAACTAGATTTCTAGCTAGCAATAAAAATTATTTTTAGAGAGTTTTTTTTAAGAACAAAATAAATGCCTTCTTCAATAGCTAACAAAACGTTTATGTAAATTAAATAACTTTGCTATCATATGAAAAAGGATCCCAAAAACCTTTAGATTACAACATTTTAATCAACATATACATAACAGACAGCCACTAGATATACCACATTTTAAGTCTATGTGGGGTGTTGACAGACCGGCTAACTTATAAAACAGATTGACTCCGCGCGATCGATCATTCATATTTATGGGTTTTCTGGCATAAGTGCAGAAATTAAGCAGCTAGGAACGTTAAAGGTTGTACTTTATTGCAATGTTATGTATAAGATTGCTTCGGTGGTAATATACATTTTTCAATCAAATGACTTTCAGATGTTTAGAATTTGCCCGAGTTCGATATGTCTGCTCTAAGAGGTGAATAAAGTATACATCGACTCCGGTTGTGGGCCCAGCTGTCAACATCAGTATAACAATTCTTCGCCGACCAAGCAGGGTCTAGTATTGTTACAACCACAAGTATGGAAAGATATAAAACCTTAGACACAGCCAAAAACAGTTATATTTTTAATAGTTACCTTTATGATTTATTTCATTTAAGTCCGTTTATTCAATGCCTGGTTATGATAAACTGTATCATATGATAACCTAATTATATGTTGGCTCAGAATGACACATTCGCTTACAAAAAAGTCTGATTAAGTTATATTGATAAAGCTGTACATTGTAAACGTTTTTGGATAGAAATTTACAAAATTTAAACTGTAACGGTACATAAACAATATGTTTGCAAAATAATATATCACAAAATCAGATGTTTACTTTCGGATGTCATTTTTTATCGTGATCAGCACTTAATCAGATGCCTATTCTTTGATACCTCTTATCAGAAGATAATCAGCGCATCATCGAAAATCAGACATTGAGGAAACGACTTTTGGGACAACCTCTAATAAATGTTTGATTGAGCAGTTAGTCAGACATTGAGTAAACGGGCCTTGGTTAGGTGTTATGTTTTAAATGCTTACTGAAAGTTCCACATAGATCGTGTGAATTCATTGTCCGCTAGTGAAAAAATAGCTTCTACGTCGCCATTATGTAACCGTTCTGGTGACCTTTCCAAATTCCATCTGGTGATACGCGCAAATCCGTGTTGCGGTCCATATGACCAAGGTCCAAATTGCGCTAAAATAAGATAATAAATAACAATTTTGTTAATTAACAGGAAATTGTATTATTACTGAGTATAGCTTGTTTCTTGCGGGAAGTACACCCTACACGTAACTAGTAAATTCCAAGTAATTTTAATGTTACCTTCCTAGATCCATAGGATAATTGGAATCGTAGACGGGAGCAGAATTCACTTTACAAAAACGGCTCCAAATTCTAATCTACGGCTCTATAATTTGGCTTATTATTACATAAAATTCAAAACGGAATCACAATTCGTGCCATTAGGCGTATCCCCCGGTACACGAAGTAACAAGGAATGGCATAACTCGACCCGCAAGTAACTTATTCAAGTGGCCTACATAACATGAAGCGTAAGAAGATATCAAACGCACAGCTTTCAGACTCCGACCAACTAAAACTAACCAAAATATGTATATTAATTAAAAATTGGAGTTCAGCTTATAGAAAACTAGGATACTGTTTGTTTAATGGTTGGCAGTGCGTGCTAAAATTTCTCTGATGTCGAGACCCAGCAGCTTCCGAAATGAACCCTTAAGAAAAACTATGGCGGTTATCTCTATTTTCCTTTTCTTCTTCTTCTTTAAATGGCCATCTAACCGCCTGAGCGATTTTGACCGTCCAACATAGCTCGCCAGTCATTTCTTCTTTGCGCCAACTGGCGCCAATTGGAGACCCCACGAGATCGCAGGTCGGTCTCCACTTGGTCCTTCCATCGGAGTGGTGGTCTTCCTCTTCCTCTGCTTCCACCGGCGGGTGCCGATAAGTATACCTTCTGGGCTGGAGCGTCTTCGTTCATTCGCACGACGTGGCCTAGCCAGCGAAGCCGCTGTGTTTTAATGCGCTGTACTATGTCGACGTCTGCGTAAAGCTCATACAACTCATCATTAAATCTTCTTCGGTACTCGCCGTCGCCAACGCGTAGAGGCCCATAAATCTTTCGCAGAACTTTTCTCTCGAATACTCCCAATGCAGCCTCGTCAGATGTTGTCAGTGTCCACGCCTCTGCACCATATAGCAGGACGGGAGCGATGAGTGACTTGTAGAGTGTGATTTTCGTGCGTCGAGAGAGGACTTTACTTTTCAATTGCCTACTCAGTCCAAAGTAGCATTTATTTGCAAGAGCAATTCTTCGTTGGATTTCTAGGCTGGCATTATTGTTGGAGTTTATGCTGGATCCAAGGTAAACGAAGTCCTTCACTATTTCGAACTTTTTGGTGCCAGCAGTGGCGTGGGTGCCAAGGCGCGAATGCGCTGACTCTTTGCTTGATGACAGCATGTACTTCGTTTTGCCTTCGTTCACCACCAAACCCATTTTTTCCGCTTCTTTTTCTAGTTTGGAGTACGCAGAGGTTACGGCACGGTTGTTAAGGCCGATAATGTCAATGTCGTCAGCATATGCTAACAGTTGCACGCTTTTATAGAATATTGTTCCAGCGCGGTTGAGTTCTGCAGATTGTATTATTTTCTCCAACATCAAATTAAAGAAATCGCACGATAGGGGGTCACCTTGTCTGAAACCTCGTTTAGTTTCAAACGGCTCGGAGAGGTCCTTCCCAATTCTGACTGAGCTGGTGGTGTTGCTCAATGTCATTTTGCAAAGCCGTATAAGTTTTGCGGGGAAACCAAATTCAGACATAGCGGCATATAGGCAGCTCCTTTTCGTGCTATCGAAAGCGGCTTTAAAATCAACAAAGAGGTGGTGTGTGTCGATTCTTTTCTCACGGGTTTTCTCCAGGATTTGACGTATTGTAAAAATCTGGTCGATGGTAGATTTTCCAGGTCTGAAGCCACACTGATAAGGTCCAATCAGTCTGTTCACGTCAGGCTTCAATCGTTCGCACAATACGCTTGACAAGACCTTATATGCGATATTCAAAAGGCTGATTCCGCGGTAGTTGGTGCAGTTTGCAGGATCACCTTTTTTGTGGATTGGGCAAAGAACACTTAGATTCCAATCTTCGGGCATGCATTCATCCGACCATATTCTGCACAGAAGCTGGTGCATACGCCTTACCAGCTCCTCGCCGCCATGCTTGAATAGCTCAGCAGGCAAACCATCAGCGCCAGCTGCTTTATTGTTTTTTAACCGGGATATTGCTATTCGCACCTCATTATAGTCGGGTTCTGGGACGTCAATTTCGTCGTCTTCGATTGTGGGTTCGGGTTCGAGCTCTTCTCTGGTTTCTTGCTCAATTTCTCCATTTAAAAGGGCAGAGAAGTGATCCCTCCATATCTCTAGTATTCTCTGAACATCAGTCACCAGGTCGCCGTTCTCGTTCTTACAGGAATTTGCCCCGGGCTTGAAACCTTCCGTCATTCGTCGAATTTTTTGATAGAATTTTCGGGCATTATTCCCATTGGCTAGCATCTCAAGCTCATTGATTTCACGCTTTTCTGCCTCTCTTTTTTTTGCCCGGAAAAGTCGCCTCGCTTCCCTTTTCAACTCGCGGTAGTGTTCACACACACTTCCTTTTCTATTCAATCAAAAACTTTTAATTAAGTAAATTAATACAAATTGGTACTTAAAAATGTACAGGCCGTAAAATCCTAGTATTAAAAACCTAGAGTCCGCTAAAGTCTGGTGAAGCTAAAAAAACTCGTTTAGTAACTGCTCAAATCGCTCGTACAAAAAAGTGTACGTATTTAAGTTATACGAAATTGAAGTCGAAAAATTAAAATTCACTTTGTTTTCGATGACATACTGATTGGAGGCAGCCAACGATCTTCCTGGGCTGGGAGTAAAAAGGGACTATTTTCTTTTTTTCAGTAAAAAATTGCCAAACCTTTTTTCTTTTAAACGAGAGAAACATCGCAATTTGAGCAAAACAGTGGGAATAATTTTTGCTTAATAATGAGACATGTCATATTTGTCAGCTCAATGGGGACTTCTTATGCTAGTTAGAGGAATTTGGGTACCCTTGTATATTAAAGCTAAGTGCGTATCTTAAAACCGGTGTATATTTAACTTAAAGGACGGTAATTCCTTTTGCTTAGTAAAAATAATTTTGAATATAACTTTATTAATTACTTATATTCATAATGGGCCAATTTTTTATATTTATGTTTGCTGGGTTGAGCACTTACGGCCATCCAAATAAAACAAAAGTATTTGTTTTTATTTTTCCCTCGACTGCTCGCTCCGTTGCCTCTACTTCCCTATAAAGGCGATGTCTAGCAGCGGCGTGCTTCCTGCATAACTGTTACAGTCCGTTTGTTCCACAGGTGCGTTACGTGTTGGTTCTATTTCATAAGCATGTGGACGATGCGTCTGGATCAATGTCGTACCATACGTATTAACCTCTGGTACTAATCATTGCCGCACGCCTTGACAATGTAATTGTTCTGAGTTGGCGGCCCATCTGATGGTCAGCCGTAGGATCGTCTCAGCGACCGCGACTGGTACTTGTTAACACTTCCCCCTCTAAAGATCTGCGTCCTACAGATCCGAGTGTGGACAGGTGTCCTCCTTCCTTTGTGCCTGGGCATCTGGGTGTAGTATTGCAATCTTAACTTAGGAAGTGCCGCAATTGTATCCTGTGATAATCGTATTCCTCGACTTCCGAAAAAATTCCCACTTTACCATTTTTAATATTTCTTTCTAATAGAAATTTTGTTAAATTCCTCCAAACTATCCAAATGAGAATTAATAGCAAACACAAGCCCAGAGTTTCCGAAGCTGTAAGCCAATTGGTCTTGTCCTTTAGATATTTTAGTGCGTTTTATCATCAATTCGTATAGTTTCGTTGTCCAATTGAAGAATATAAAAGCCATTCAAATGGTTGGGCGCATCTCCCGACCATACTGTATCATTGAAGTTGTCCAATAGAATGGTGTCCTCTTTGATGATTTTATTTCAAGAAAAATACCGAACCAGAACATTTACATCTCTGGCTAGTTTAGCCACAACACTAGCGGGTGCAACCCTGCCGCCAGCATTCACCACACCACACACACACACTTACACAGTCACGCACCAACTCATTGTCAACACCAAACACACACACATTGTAAACAAAAATCATAATTCGTAAATTTCTGAGCAAAACGGTCGCATATCGCCTGAGCAAACACCAATTAAATACCTTTATCAATTTCTAAAAACATAAATAATTTTTCTTATTTAACGTATGGTAGTGAGTGCAAAGGTGAGTGAAGTGAAGTGTCCCGAATTATATATGGTCCTACATCGCCTCAAAGACAGGCACCTATGGACAGTGGAAAATAAAAACAAAAAATAAAAAGAAAAATTTAAGTGCAGTGCCCTAAAACATAAAAGTGCAAAAAACAAGCACATACACTAGGGTGACGAACAAAAAAAAAAAATATTAAGGAAGTCTAAGTTCGGGTGTAACCGAACATTAAATACCTAGTAGTGAGCTGTTTTGGTATCCCAATTTACTCAGGTCTATTTTAATACCTGAAAAGTGGTTATAAAGACAACTGATTGTTTTCGATTAAAAACACTTCTGTTATAAGTGGTAAATTAAATTATCACTAGATAAGAAAATATAAATAGTTTTCCCCATGCTTATGAAAGGTATGAAAATAAAAAAAATTAATGAAAAAAAGGCAATAGGGTGTTAACTACTTTCCCGTAAATCTTGATTGTTTGTTATTCGATTTGCGTAATTTTTGGCAGGAGTATACTACATACTATTGGGAAGTATCTCACAAAATTTCATTGAAATACATTCTTCAAATTCCAAGCAATCGCTTTTGAAAATAGCAGAGCTTTTATGCTAAAAAGTGGGCGGCGCCACGCCTGCTTCACTTTATACAGTTTAGTTTTGCTTAAAAAGCTTATTATGTGTGTAAAATCTTATTAATATAACTTATACAATTATGGAAATATCGCGATTTTAATATCATAATAATAATAATAATAATTCCCAACGGATTACCCACCATATCCCGCCCGACCGGCGCGAGGGGCGCATCCGCATGACGCGCGGATTGTTCTTTCGTGCCGAGTCTTTGAAAGGCTTTGGTTTGTTAATCGTCGAGATCTAAAACTGCTCAGCTACAGAGAAAACCTCATCAGCTAAGTAAAAAAGATTACACAATTAATAAATCATTAGTTGACAGCGAAAAGTTAATGGTTAAGAATAAAGATAAGAAACAAAGGATATGAAAAAAAAATTGTTGCTATGTATTTAGAATAGAAAGAATTGACTTTTTTATGCTGCATAGTGAGTCTGAAATATCAAACGTACCAGAATGAGAATTATAATCTTGACACAAACAACGAAAAGGCTCATTTAATTGAAAATTAGTTCTGCACTGTTTCAAGATAAGTGGTCTAAAATGTATTGATGGACGAGAAGGTACATTGAAGTTCACTTCGCTCAAAAGAAACGGGCTTACGATTGAACCATTTAGTAATTTAATCATGAAGACAATTCCAAGCATTTCCCTCCGACTAGAAAGGCTGTGAAGATTAATTAGTTTTAAGCGACTCGTATACGATGGCAAATTATACAAGGGATCCCAGTGAAGATCTCTTAAGACAAATAGTAAAAATTGTTTTCGAACTGATTCTAAGCGATCCACGTGGACCTGGTAACGCGGGTTCCAAATAATAGAACCGTATTCAAGTATCGGTCTGACTAATGTAGTAAAGAGAGTTTTAGTTACATAAGGGTCGCTAAATTCTTTAGACCATCGTTTAACAAATGCTAGAACGCCTCTAGCTTTATTGACTGTTACGTTAATGTGGCAGTTGAAACTGAGTTTGTAATCCATAGTAACCCCAAGGTCAACAAAATCATACATTTGCTTAAGACTATAATTGTTAATTGTATAGGAAGCTGACATGAAAAGCTTTACATCGTCGGCATGCATTAACATTTTCGAAAATTCTATTACTGTAGAAATGTCATTTATAAACAACAAGAACAGAATCGCGCCCAGATGGCTTCCTTGAGGAACTCCAGAGGAGACATAAATAACATCGGATTCACAGTTTTTAAACACTACTTTTTGTGTTCTGTCACTAAGGTAAGAAGAGATCCAGCGATTGAGACCCGGCTGGAAACCCAGCTGATCTAGTTTATGAATAAGTAACGAGTGACACACTTTATCGAAAGCTTTGCTGAAATCAGTATAAATAACGTCGGTGTGCAGATTTTTTCTAAAGCCATTTGAGACATGATTTGTAAATTCAAGTAAGTTTGTAACGGTGGACTTTCCCTTACAGAACCCGTGTTGATTCGTAAGCTGATTGGTAACAATAGCTTCAAACACTTTTGGGATGGCAGACAGCTTTGCTATGCCACGATAGTTCTCAATAGAAGCCTTGCTTCCGCTTTTATGAAGCGGTAGAAGAAACGACTCTTTCCATGCTGTTGGAAAAACACCACACTTTAGTGACAGATTGAACAAATTGGTAAGGGGTTTGTAAATATTGTTAGCGCACTTCTTCAAGAAGCATGTAGGAATCCTATCAGGACCACATTTAAAAGATTCTTTCAAGGTTTTCAGACAAACAAGAACATCATTGGCGCATATAGTTGGACAATTAATTAAATTGTTCCTATGTAGCTCATAGGGATAATTTAGAAAGTCAGAATTGGTGACGGCAGAATAGTTAGAAGTGAAAAATTGCGCAAAGAAATTGGCGATATCTTGATTATCGCTAGATAAAATGTCTTTATATTTCATGGCTGAGGGAAATCCCACTACTTTTCGTTTACAATTTACGAAATCATAAAATGACTTCGGATTGCGAACAATGTCTCTTTTTGTTTTAGAGATATAGGCTTTATAGCACTTTTTATTTAAGTCGATGTACCACTTACGTAGACCAGGATACAACAAGTAGTGTTTGTTTAACCCCGATTTCTTAAATAATTTGAAAGAACGCCTTTTTCAATTTTTCAGCATCATAAGCTCTTTAGTAAACCAAGCTTGCGTTTGATGATCATATGTTATTTTACGTTTAGGAACAATCTTCTCAAATAAGTTGTAAATAGTTTGATTAAAATGTAAAACGTTTGAATCGATATCGCCACACAGCTCAGGCCAAGTTAATTTAGACAGTTCTTTATTTAATTTCTTATAGTTGGCTTTTGAGAAGTTAAAATCAAAGTTACTACTTGAGCAGCCTTGTGTAAATTGGCCATTACTTAAGGTTTCGTGAAATATTTCCATAGAAGGGTGGTAGACGTCTTCGGGTCAAACCAGCTGATCGCAATGACTTACAGAAAATTTATTTTTATCATCGACAAAAACTAAATCTAAAGGGGCGATTATGAGCATTTTTCGTTGTTCGATCTTCGCTGGCTATCGAAGATCGAAAATCGAATTTCAAATTCGTATTATGAGTAGCTCATCGCTGTCGAAATTTTCGTTGTGTATCTATTATTTGATCGAATGTAATTTTGCTGTCGATCCATAAACGAATTTTTAAACAATTGCAAAGAAATGTAAGTTTTTGTATTTATCTTTTACTTTTTTGATTTATAATGCAAATATTCATCTATTTGCATTTATTGTATATAGGTCAAAGGTCGTAAGCACGAAACAACAGCTGGAAACGTTGGTTTCCATAATGGAGAAAAATCCGAACCTGGCGAAAGGTGTATATACAAAAGCCCAAGCTGCAAAAAGGTGGGAAGAAATATCCATGCAGCTAAATAGCTTAGGCCCTCCAATTCCAATGACAGCGAAGTGGGTTAAGGTAAACTAAACAATCGCCTGGGTGACTTCATCAGTAACAGTATATTGCTTGTCGTTTCAGATATGGGCTGACATGAAATCAAAAACGAAGCGGAAAATGTCGGAGAACAAGGTGGAATATCGAGCCACTGGTGGCGGGCCGAATACATTTTATACTTTTAGCAACGCGGAAGAGGCTATAATAGGGTTATTAAACCTGGAAACTAGCATAGATCCACCAGGACAAGAACACGGCCTTGGTGAAGACAGAGCTAGCGATATCATCCTCGAGGAGCCTTTAGAGAACGTGGATATCGAAGAGTATTTGGAGGAAAGTGGACCAAGTGGTTCAGTACCTGAGGATAAACCGCAAGGTAGCAAAAGGAAAAGGTGCACGAAGACAAGTAGGCTTCAACTGCTGGAAGAGCAGACAAAAAGTCAAAAAATGTTCCACAAAGAGATGTTGGAAAAAATGGAGGTTGTGATATTTTGAATACCTAAATTAGAATAGAATTAAAGACTGTTTAGCGTATAAGTGTTGAAAACTAAAATGAATTTACAAAATAAAGTATACAATGAATTTGTCTGTTTAGCTTTTAAGTATACAATGAATTTATCCGTTTAGCTTTTAAGTATACAATGAATTTACCCGTTTAACTTTTAAGTATACAATGAATTTACCTGTTTAGCTTTTAATTATACAATGAATTTACAACCGTTTCTGTTTCCTTTTAAGTGATATCAATGAATAAAACAAATTTTTTTATATATGTACATATGTATGCATATATACGATTTAATTCAGTTTTTTATTTCAATAAAATGGACTACCTACAAAGTTCTTAGTATTTGGTCTCTGATTATTTCTGCTTCCGAATTGTTGGGCCCAATTTCAGCGAAAGTTATATCTTGGCCGAGGTCCTATTAGATAATTCTTCAACAGAAATTGGTACTTTATAAAACATGCAAATATTGTGCAAAGCTGCACATATCGCACACTAAATCAAAAAGAGTCACAACTCAAAATCCGAGTAACTTTCAGTTAATTGCTTCTGGATCGCACAAAAGTGATTTTATTTTTAAAAACTTGTGTTGCTTTTGTTGGTGTGTAGTGCAGGGCTCTTGTTTGCAGCAAGCACCTAAACCTATTTTTTAAAACACCAATTGTTCGCTCTATAATATTTCTTCAATTTGCATGCTGCGTATTGTAAATACGTTGTGCTGATCCCTCCTCAGCATTTCTAAATGGTGTTAGTAGGTATGGCTTCAAGCCATAACCAGCATCACCTGCACGGGAAAAATAAATATGTATTATATGTATAAATTCAAAGAGAAGATATGTAGGTATATATACACACCAAGAAGCCAGGTATTGCGAACACCGTCATGATGTTGTTGTTCCAGATGTGATTTTAACGCAGACATATTGAACACCATAGAGTCATGTGTTGCTCCTGGGTTTTTTGCATTTATGTACCGTATAGTCATAGCATGATCACAAACCTTAAAGTAATATTATTACAAAATACAAATAATATAATATTATTACAAAATACAAATAATATAGCATTGGTATACTTACAACCATGGCATTAATGCTAAAGAATCCCTTTCTATTGTAATACAAATGCTGCAACTCTTTTTTCGGAGCAACAATTTTAATATGTGTGCCATCGACACATCCGATAATCCCTGGAATTCTGCTTGTGTTGAAGAAATACGATTTTGCTCGTTGCAGTTCATCGTCATCGTAATGGAATTTTATCCATCTTGGACAAATAGTGTTTTCTAAAACATCTAGCACTTCTGATAACACCACAGACACAGTGGGTTGCGCAAGTCCAAGTGCATTATCGTTCCCAATGCGCAGTTGGTACGATCCTTGAGCACAAAATCTAAGCACTGTTGCCAATTTTAAAATGTTTGGTATAGA
The DNA here is from genome assembly GCA_951509765.1 of Sphenella marginata. Classification (NCBI taxonomy): domain Eukaryota; kingdom Metazoa; phylum Arthropoda; class Insecta; order Diptera; family Tephritidae; genus Sphenella; species Sphenella marginata. Next base: position 42,270,222 of record OX608080.1, read on the forward strand.
TTTGGCTCTTGAAGATTGGTTTAAGAGCTCGTCTGTGCTGGAAAGCAAGTCCATAAACGCTTCTTTGGGCAATCTAAAATTATTTGTAAATCTATAAAAAAAAATTAGGTATTTGTTTCCTTTGGCACTCAACTACTAATAAATTAGCTAAAAATATGATAGAGGTATCAAAAGACGCGTTTTGACCTCGGTATTAATTCTGCGAACTCGAAATTTAGTTTTTTTGTTTTTGTGAAGAGATATTTGCAGTTAAAGTTCAGAATTTTCTGTCATTTTCATGTTGTTGTTGTAATCACAAATTACACTGTAAGAAAAGAGGACATCACCGTGGCGGTAGCCACGGTTATGGCACACACCCGGAGTTGGAATGGCGTAGCCCAGGGTTATTTTTTGAAGCGCGGCCGAAGGCCGCCTACGCGGAAAGGTGTTCTGCACATAAAAAACATGGATCGGGCCCCTAAATCAGGATTTGATCTGGGTCATTTTTTGGTTTTTTGTTAATAACTTTTCACTAAAACAAAAAAATTAAATTTCGACTTCGGATCATTGATACTGAGGTCAAAACGCGTCTTTTGACATCCCTATCATATTTTTAGCTAATTTATTAGTAGTTGAGTGCCAAAGGAAACAAATACCAAAATTTATTATTTTTACAAACTGACTTTTTTAAAGATATACGTACGCAGCTGTATTCATTTCCAAAGGATTGGAGGCATCCCTCAAACGTTTTCTACTTCTGGCTAGTTCCAGTCAGCTCTCCTCTTCGTCTGATGAACTATCGAACCACATTTCCGTCGTAGTCATATTTTGTGTTTAAATAAATACAACTTTTTGGTTTGTCTTCACAAAAATAGATAAATAATACCGCACTTGATTTGTTTTGCTCTGTTTATTTTCTTTTACTTAATAACAGCTGACAGAAATGTGTTATTGTGAACAGATAAAAACATCGAAATTCACAATGACGCCAGTTCTTGTCGAATGGCTGTGGTAATACCAAATGAAAATTCGTTCGATCAACTTTTTCGATCACAGTCGAAGATCGAATTTTTGTCATAATAGGCGCCTAAGACTTTGCCAAACTTGTTTGCTGTAACGTTTATTTGATTAAGACAGAGATCGGAAATTCCATCCAAAAAGTCATTGAAGCCCGGTCTGGATGGACTTGGAATAATATTTCCATCGACTATTTTCCACGATATATGAGGTAGGTTAAAATCTCCCAAAACAATCATCGAGTCGGAATCTTTAGTCAAAAAGTGAACCGTTTTGAGCAAAGAGATAAGTTGTAAGTACAAAGCAAGATCTGATGCTGGAGGGATATAACAAACAAATAAGTACATGGAGACATTTGCTAGCTGAATGCGGATGCATTTGAACTCAATGGAATCAATGTTAGGTATATCAACCTCCTCTGAAGGTATGGAGGAATGAACTGCAAGTAAAACTCCACCCCCGACTCTGTTCACGCGATCATTTCTATAAACTTGATATTCGTTACAAAAAAATTCAGAGTTGAAAACATGAGGTCTTAGCCAAGTTTCAGTAAAAGCAATTACGTTATAGTTACAACAGAAAGATTTCAAATAAAGATCGGTTAATTTGGTATTCAAACCTCTGACATTTTGATAAAAGATAGTCATGGTCTTAGTACTCAGTTTTTTGACTCAACGTTATCACGAGAGATTGTTGCTACATTTTGAACATTTCTATTTGGTCTGTATTCAAACTCCCGCACAAGAGCACCGGGGGCCAAAAAGAACTATCCAAAAGAGCGTCGAAATCTTTTCCAGCGACATCAATTCTAAATGAAGACATATTTCTCTGATACGTGAAATTAAACTTTTTAATGGTCAAGTTACGATCTTTTACCTTAGTCGAAATATGGTACATTCAATCTTCTTCTGTAGTGTCAGGATGGAACCTAGACACAAGAATTGATTTTTTGCGAGGGACCACAGCCAGCTTCCTAGCAATTGGTTCAGACTCAATTGCAATTGAAGTAGGATCCGGATTTTTTTTAGTGGAGGTTTTTGGAGGGTATAGGAGAAGGCCGATCATCCGTATGCCCGCGCTCGCCATCACGATTGCTAGAATTTTCTAATTGAAGCGATTTGTCAAGATTTCCAAACGATTTAAAAATGCTTTCATATTTTTTGAATTTTTCGGTCAGCAAAGAAAAGTTCTACCAGTTAAGCCAGTGCACTTTGCGTGGACAAGTGCATCACACAGCCAGCATGCGCTCCGACTCGCTTTTTATCTGGCAATTTTCAAACGTGCACGACACTATATTATTAATAATTATTAAAAATAAAAAAAATTATAAAATTCAAAAATTTAGTAGTTAAAAATTTAGTAGTTAAAAATAAAAAGCTACAAAAACAACCCTGGCAGTTTGGAAGGCAATGTACTGAGCGAACAGTTTTAAACACAGCTGTAACGAAAAAGGAGTGAGAAAAAGAAAAGCAAGTCAGCACACAACAACAATTACAATGTAAAATGTAAGCCTTTCAAAAGCAACAAATACAATATGCAAAAACACAACTCGGCACACACAAATTCAATAGAATGAATTTATAATTATTTAATTTTCAAAAAATTTATCAAAAATTTACACTTTTCACAACAAGTAGTGAAGCACATAAGTATTCAACTCATTAACTTTAATCTTAAACTTCAAAATTTCCAGATATATGACAAATATGATTAAATTTTTAGATAAAAGCACAGAGCAAAATAAAAACACAACTACACAGCTTGACGTTTGCGAAATTGCCCGATATTACGAGAAATTTTTTAGAACTGTGTTCAAAAAGTGGGCGTGTCCGTTCACCGATTTTGTTTATTTTTACAGCAAAGAGTTAGCTTTATATGTTGAACACTTTCTCTAAATATCGTTTCAATAAGTAAATTTTTACCGGAGTTATGGCATGGAAAGTTTTGTGGAATAATCCCCCATAAAGGGGCGGGGCCACGCCCATTTTCCAAAAATTTTGTGCTTTCGACTTTCTTTGCCCACGAACACTTCAGAGGTGAAATAGAAATTATATACAGCTAGTTTAAGCAAAGTTATAGCATATTCAATATATCTGTGCTCCTTTTCAAAATCTTTCGTATAAAATTGGGCGTGGACCTAATCCGATTTCGCTAATTTTTTTTCGAAATATTGCCTGTATTAATATAAATATGTGTGCTATCTTGAGCGGTTTTTGATTTATGATTAATAATATTTCCAAATTTGTCTAGGTTCCATCCTGACACTACAGAAGAAGATTTAATGTACCATATTTCGACTAAAGTAAAATTTCGTAACTTGACTATTAAAAAGTTTAATTTCACGTATCAGAGAAATATGTCTTCATTTAGAATTGATGTCGCTGAAAAAGATTTCGACGCCCCTTTGAATAGTTCTTTTTGGCCCCCCGGTGCTCTTTTGCGGGAGTTTGAATACAGACCAAATAGAAATGTTCAAAATGTAGGAACAATCTCTCGTGATAACGTTGAGCCAAAAAACTGAGTACTAAGACCATGACTATCTTTTATCAAAATGTCAGAGGTTTAAATACCAAACTAACCGATCTTTATTTGAAATCTTTCTGTTGTAACTATAACGTAATTGCTTTTACCGAAACTTGGCTAAAACCTCATGTTTTCAACTCTGAATTTTTTTGTAACGAATATCAAGTTTATAGAAATGATCGCTTGAACAGGGTCGGGGGTGGAGTTTTACTTGCAGTTCATTCCTCAATACCTTCAGAGGAGGTTGATTTACCTAACATTGATTCCATTGAGTTCAAATGCATCCGCATTCAGCTAGCAAATGTCTCCATGTACTTATTTGTTTGTTATATCCCTCCAGCATCAGATCTTGCTTTGTACTTACAACTTATCTCTTTGCTCAAAACGGTTCACTTTTTGACTAAAGATTCAGACTCGATGATTGTTTTGGGAGATTTTAACCTACCTCATATATCGTGGAAAATAGTCGATGGAAATATTATTCCAAATCCATCCAGACCGGGCTTCAATGACTTTTTGGATGGAATTTCCGATCTCTGTCTTAATTAAATAAACGTTACAGCAAACAAGTTTGGCAAAGTCTTAGATTTAGTTCTTGTCGATGATAAAAATAAATTTTCTGTAAGTCGTTGCGATCCGCTGGTTTTACCAGAAGACGTCTACCACCCTTCTATGGAAATATTTCATGAGACCTTAAGTAATGCTCAATGTACACAAGGTTGCTCAAGTTGTATCTTTGATTTTAACTTCTCAAAAGCCAACTATAAGAAATTAAATAAAGAACTGTCTAAAGTAACTTGGCCTGAGGTGTGTGGCGATATCGATTCAAACGTTTTACATTTTAATCAAACTATTTACAACTTATTTGAGAAGATTGTTCCTAAACGTAAAATAACATATGATCATTCAAAGCAGGCTTGGTTTACTAAAGAGCTTATGATACTGAAAAATAGAAAAACGCGTTCTTTCAAATTATTTAAGAAATCGGGATTAAACAAACACTACTTGTTGTATTCTGGTCTACGTAAGAGGTACATCGACTTAAATAAAAATTGCTATAAAGCCTATATCTCTAAAACAAAAAGAGACATTATTCGCAATCCGAAGTCATTTTATGATTTCGTAAATTCTAAACGAAAAGTAGTGGGATTTCCCTCAGCCATGAAATATAAAGACATTATATCTAGCGATAATCAAGATATCGCAAATTTCTTTGCGCAATTTTTCACTTCTAACTATTCTGCCGTCACCAATTCTGTCTTTCTAAATTATCCCTATGAGCTACATGGGAAAATTTAATTAATTGTCCAACTATATGCGCCAATGATGTTCTTGTTTGTCTGAAAACCTTGAAAGAATCTTTTAAATGTGGTCCTGATAGGATTCCTACATGCTTCTTGAAGAAGTGCGCTAACAATATTTACAAACCCCTAACCAATTTGTTCAATCTGTCACTAAAGTGTGGTGTTTTTCCAACAGCATGGAAAGAGTCGTTTCTTCTACCGCTTCATAAAAGCGGAAGCAAGGCTTCTATTGAGAACTATCGTGGCATAGCAAAGCTGTCTGCCATCCCAAAAGTGTTTGAAGCTATTGTTACCAATCAGCTTACGAATCCTATCTCTACCTTGATTTCTGACTGTCAACACGGGTTCTGTAAGGGAAAGTCCACCGTTACAAACTTACTTGAATTTACAAATCATGTCTCAAATGGCTTTAGAAAAAATCTGCACACCGACGTTATTTATACTGATTTCAGCAAAGCTTTCGATAAAGTGTGTCACTCGTTACTTATTCATAAACTAGATCAGCTGGGTTTCCAGCCGGCTCTCAATCGCTGGATCTCTTCTTACCTTAGTGACAGAACACAAAAAGTAGTGTTTAAAAACTGTGAATCCGATGTTATTAGTGTCTCCTCTGGAGTTCCTCAAGGAAGCCATCTGGGCCCGATTCTGTTCTTGTTGTTTATAAATGACATTTCTACAGTAATAGAATTTTCGAAAATTTTAATGTATGCCGACGATGTAAAGCTTTTCATGTCATTCGCATCATCCGAAGATAGCAATAAGCTTCAATCAGATCTAAATACACTAGTTACATGGTGCGATTTAAATTATATGCCGCTTAATATAAAGAAATGTAAATACATGCGTTTTTCGAGAAGAATTTCACAGCCAGCTTCCTATACAATTAACAATTATAGTCTTGAGCAAATGTATGATTTTGTTGACCTTGGGGTTACTATGGATTACAAACTCAGTTTCAACTGCCACATTAACGTAACAGTCAATAAAGCTAGAGGCGTTCTAGCATTTGTTAAACGATGGTCTAAAGAATTTAGCGACCCTTATGTAGCTAAAACTCTCTTTACTACTTTAGTCAGACCGATACGAATACGGTTCTATAATTTGGAACCCGCGTTACCAGGTCCACGTGGATCGCTTAGAATCAGTTCAAAAACAATTTTTACTATTTGCCTTAAGAGATCTTCACTGGGATCCCTTGTATAATTTGCCATCGTATACGAGTCGCTTAAAACTAATTAATCTTCACAGCCTTTCTAGTCGGAGGGAAATGCTTGGAATTGTCTTCATGATTAAATTACTAAATGGTTCAATCGTAAGCCCGTTTCTTTTGAGCGAAGTGAACTTCAATGTACCTTCTCGTCCATCAAGACATTTTAAACCACTTATCTTGAAACAGTGCCGAACTAATTTTGAATTAAATGAGCCTTTTCGTTGTTTGTGTCTAGATTATAACTCTCATTCTGGTACGTTTGATATTTCAGACTCACTATACAGCATAAAAAAGTCAATTCTTTCTATCCTAAATACATAGCAACAATTTTTTTTTATATCGTTTGTTTCTTATCTTTATTCTTAACAATTAACTTTTCGCTGTCAACTAATGATTTATTAATTGTGTAATCTTTTTTACTTAGCTGATGAGGTTTTCTCTGTAGCTGAGCAGTTTTAGATCTCGACGATTAACAAACCAAAGCCTTTCAAAGACTCGGCACGAAAGAACAATCCGCGCGTCATGCGGATGCGCCCCTCGCGCCGGTCGGGCGGGATATGGTGGGTAATCCGTTGGGAATTATTATTATTATTATTATTATTGACTTAAACAAAAGTGGGCGGTGCCACGCCCCTTTTTAAAAATTTCTCCAAAAATTTATTTTTTACCTTAACGCTAAAGTACACACCAAATTGTATCCTTATATGTGTATTATGTACTGCATAATCACTCTTTTTGTATTTTCGAAAATATTATATACACGGTGTCCAAAAAGTTTGAATACAAAAGCAAAGTCCTCTTAAAACAAAGGATATGTGAAATCCTTATTAGTTTTTATTTAAAATAGTTTATGTAACATCAATAAATATTTATAGTAGGTTTTTATTAATCACACATCCTTTGGATCGCTTAACCAACCTCAATCGCTTTTCAAAAGAACAAAAAGCGGCACGCACCATATCCATCGGCATTTCGTCCCATATTTTGTGAATTACCCTACGAAAAGTATCCAAGTTTTTTATTTGATGACCGCTAAGCTTCGACGTCATGTAACCCCATGAAAAAAAATCCAATGGATTGAGATCTGGACTGCTGGGTGGCCATTCGTCCTTATGCAAAAAATCGGCCAAATTTTCATGACACCATTGTTGCATAATGTTTGCGGTATGTGAAGGCGCTCCATCCTGTTGAAAGCAAAAATAATCATCACCGAATAAACTACGACAGCTGGGTAGCACTACAGCCTTTAAGACGTGTTCCTTGTAGTAATTGGCGTTAATTTTAACCCCCTTTTCGATAAAAACTAGGGGAAGCTTTCCTCTTTTGCAGAATCCGGCCCAAACCATGACGGAAGAAGCGCTTTGAAATCGGGATACGTACATTTGATTTTCAGGGACGTTTTCTAGTGACACTGACCATACTCGATCGTTTTGTGAGTTGAAAGATTGTTGTAAAACGAACAACTTTTCATCAGAAAATATGAATTCGTCACCGCCGTGCAAAGCAAGAATATCAGATACTCTTTTGACTCTCTTTAGTTTCGCTGATGCAGAAACGCCGTGAATTTTTTGTTTCTTATACGGCTTTAGGCCAAGATCATTTTTCAATATTGAGTGTGTTGAAGATTTGCTTATATTCAATTTCTGCGCAATTTTTCTAACTGATCGGCAACGGTTTCTCCGAATTTGTTCCCTCACAACTTTTATGTTAACACTGTTCCGAACCGTTCGAGGTCTTCCGCTTTTTGGCCTATTTTTAACGGACGATGTCTCATTGTACCGCTTAATAGTTTTATAAACAAAATCCCGTTTGAAACCCGCACTTTTAAAGTCCTTGAATATTGAGCACGGCCGTCTGCCTTTTAAAAATGCGGTCACAATTAGCTGGCGCTTTGACTCCATCTCAGACAAAAACTTTTATACGCCTATCCAAGATTCGAGTTTGTACTAATTTGACGGTCATGGAAACGAGACATGATTTAAAAAAAAAAAATGTCAAAGCTTACTTGATTGGGGTTTTAAATAAGTTACAAAGTTTGTATTCGAACTTGTTGGACACCGTGTATATAGAAAGTGGGCATGGCTTTTAACCGATTTTGCCTATTTTCAATAGCGCTCCGAGATGAGTGAAAAGGAACCTCCATATCAAATTTCATTGAGATATCTCAAGATTTACTCAAGTTATCGTGTTCACAGACGGACTGACGGACGGACGGACATGGCTCAATCAATTTTTTTTTTCCTCCTGAGCATTTTGATATATATAAGTCAATATCTAGGCGAATGAAGTTAATATACCTTGTGTGCGAAGCACTACTAGGTATAAAAAAAAACTACTAGACATAAAAATATACTTACACATATAAAACTAAAAATTAAAATTCGGGCGCGCCGGTTTACAATACGGTCATTAAATATCAAAAAAAAAAAAAAACAAAAACAAAATACAGTCCACTAATTTTCCGAATTCGGGCGCGAACAACCACAAAACTAATTAAACAAAACTGCACAAACACAATAAAAGAATAAGTACAGCCTCCTTTCCCCTGAAAAAAGAGCGGTGAGTTGAAAATGTTTCAATATCATAAAATATTTAGCGCAAAAATTTGGGGTTACAAAAACAATAGTAACAAAAAGCCAAACCTGCCCTTTGTACTTGCTAACGAAGTACATATTTTTGTTAAAATTTAAAAAGGGAAAAAATTTTCCACCAAAAACGGAATATTTTAGAATAAACTGTAGTCGGTAAAAAAGCCGCAAAAAATTATATATATACCTATAGTCTTCCCGATTTTATCGAAGTTCCTCTCCCCACTTACATACATAAATTAAAACATATTTACATAAATAATTTTCCACATTTTTCGTGTCATCAAGCACAAACAAAAATTAACAAAAACAAGATACATAACTATATTCAAGTTTTCACTTGCAAATTTATCCCTCAATACCCCCTTTGCTTGCATTCCCTTACATACATAACCCAAGCAAAGGCAGGATTGTGTACTCGAAATAAGCAGAAACTAGAAAGAAAAAGGAAACAAAAATAATAAAATAACATTTAACTGAATTCTGACATCCCATCATAATTACTTAAAACTTCTAGTTATATTCACGGGAAAATATAGACAAACGCACAAACGTGTGTTAAGCGAAAAATTATACCAAAAAAAGGGTAAACAAACAACAAAGTTCCTTGCACTCAATTGCATTGGCATAAGTAAAGCAGAACACATTTATTATATTGGTTACCTGCTTTGCTTTTGTCCACCGCGGATATTGTCACTGCTAAACATATAGACAAACACACAAGCTTGTGTTTAGCCACCCTCACTAAAAATACAGTACATACAAACGTACATATCGCACTTGTTACGTTAAAGTGTAGCAACTCAAAATTTCCAAATTTTAGTTTTTTGCAAGAAAACAATCTGCAGTGGTCATCTCTACCCACTGTAAAAATCGCTCAGTGATTTGTCTAGTCTTTCGTTAAAAAAAACCGTTATGACTCTCTCTTTGTTTTCAGAATGACTTCTTTCGACTCAACTAAAGAGTAACATTTTTAGTTGTCTCCAAGTGTTTTATCAAATTTGTTCGTTACTGTATCACATAAAGTGTAACATTTTGAATTGTTGCTATTTACAACAAATCATATTTATCAATTCCAGTGAGAATTTTCAGTTAAACAGAGACAACTGAAAATTTTGTTTTTTCTTTGTTACATATTACACTGTCTTACAATGATTTTGCACCAAAGCTGAAATATTTTTTTTCGTGCTCAAAGCATCGAAAAACATAGAAAAATGTGAAAAAAGGGGGGGTAAACCGGAGAAATTCTGAGTTATTTCAATTTGACTGTTTTTTGAAAAATTTGCAAAGTTTATCCCTGTTTTCTCACATTCAAACCTAATTATCTTCTTTGGTACATCTGCTATATCAACAATCTTTACTTTTCTTCAAAAGGGAAGATTTTGCGCAAATTTTATACTATCGCTCACTTTTTGTGACTTCCCCATTTAAAAGATATCGTCGAAAATGTCAACAATCAAATTTAACGAAAACCTCATTTTCGTTATATATACCGAGCTTTGACGTCAGAAATCTATAGAACCGCTTAAGACACGACCAATTTTTTCCCTCCTATCTTGTAGGAAATTTTATAGCAAAAATTTCGGTATATATAGATCTTGGAAAATAGGCAAACTAATTGGCAATTTCGGCCTTTACAAAAAAGGGCAAGTTCAGAAAAAATGTGAATTTTTTCTAAAATACAGTTTTATTGTCTTTTCACGCAGTATAACTTCGTATTCTTTTTATCACAAGTTATTTGATCAAATCATACATGCTTTATATTACTCCGACATTTCCTGAAAGTGTATCTTAGATTTCGATTTGGCTTTTCCTCCTTGTCATTTTCTGACAGTGCCAAGAACCAGACATACTCCCCCATCATACGACTCGTGCATTTCCTTTTGTGTCTGGTCTCGATCACTTTGATCACCAAGGTTTTTTGGAAACAAATCAAGATGTGAGTTGAGAAAATGTAGTTTCAATAGTTAAGTTCGAAAGCATATTGAGTTCCGTACCATGAAAGCAGGCAAGAAACCATTGAAATTGAGTGAAGTTGCTAATTGTACTACGTTGCAGTGCAATGAACACAGCCAATTCGTCTGTCACAATCAGGTGTTTTATGTCATTCTGACAACAAATGTTAATTAAAAAAATCAACAAATTTATATCAGAAATAGAAAAAAAATTCAAAAAAGGACGTTGGAAGCGACGCAATTAAAAAAAATAATTGCAGTGTGGGCTCAATTTAGCCATGAGCTGCATGGAGCACATAAAAATAGCCATATATATGCAAAGATGTGCACGCAGCTGGCAAAGGAGCACGCAGTTTCGAGTTTTCATTGAGTTCATTTTTCTTTTATTTTATTTTTAACTTTGCTTTTTTATTTTGTTTAATCAGCTGGTAAGTGCCAACGTCATAGAAAACCAAATGTGTGTCACTATGCTATTACATGGTTTCCTGAGCTTTCATTGTAGTACACTTTGTGGTGTAGACACCATATGTCTGTCTTAGGTATTACACATAATTTTTATTTTTATTTAACTTTGTATTTAACTTTCTTGGTTTTCGCCAATACTCGATTTTGGCACCTCAAAAATCAAAGATGTTAATAGGCATATACAGCTGATTTTAGTAAACAAATAAATGGTTGTGTCCAGTCCTAGACTTACATTGCAAAATTCATTCAATGAGTGGGGGTTTTTGATTAAAATATGAAAATTGTGAACAGGAAAATTAAAAAAATGTTATCTTATCTAATAACAAATATTATGAATTTTGAAAGAAACGAAGTTATACTACGAGAAAAGACAGTAAAACTGTATTTTAGAAAAAAATCTGAGAAAACAGGGATAAATTTTGCAAATTTTTCAAAAAACAGTCAAATTGAAATAACTCAGAATTTCTCCGGTTTACCCCCCACTTTTTTCACATTTTTCTATGTTTTTCGATGCTTTGAAGTGGAAGAAAAATATCTCAGCTTTGGTGCAAATAATTTTTAAAATTTTGTAAGACAGTGTTATTAATATTTACGGAAACAGTTTTTCGTCTCTACTGAAAATGTTCAAATTTTGAGTTGTTACACTTTAACGTAAGAAGTTCGATATATATACATAAAGAATTTAATAACTGACTAAAGTAAATTACAAATATACAAACATATATATTTAGATTAAAAGTAATAAGTATAATTTAACCCGACTTGGAAATTACAGTCGAGAGTAAAATAAAAGCAGTGATATCTATAAAATTGCGGTAAACTAAAAATTATTATATATACATAAATCAACATACACATTATTATATTAATTATAGAAAATCAAATCAGTAACGACCTCAATTCCCCATTACATGTTATTGGGAAAAGTAACCAATTACTTTGCTCCACAGAAAAGGAATTGATTACATTTCAATTACCGAAAGTAATGTTCTTTTTTTGAGGCTCAATTACAAGGAATTGAAAAAAATTACTTTGTGGAATTGTAATTTCAAATGTAATGGGCTTTGAAAGGAATTGAAAATGTAATTGAAAAATTTTCAATTACATTACAGGGAATCGAAAAAAAAAATTACAAATTACCCATTCCTCAAAGGAATTGAAAAAAGTAATTGAAAAGGTAAGGTAAGTAAGGTTCAGGCACGTATAAAATTTGTTTGCGATTAAAAGAGTGGCTATGTGTGGCCAAGTTTAGGTTAGGTTTTGAGAGAGCGTACATGTGATGTCCCATATTTCCACTCGCAGACAGTTATGCTATGAATGTGTGATTTTGCTTCTGGTTCACACACCTCATGGTTTCCGAAAAATGTGTCCTAATGCCATCTGGAAAGCTTCCTAGCACCAATCTACAGCCGGAGCCGTCAAGAGGGAAAGGGTGGTGGGGAAGGGGGCTATCTCCCGGGCCCATATTTGTACATGCTTGTCCAGTTCCGTAGGAGCCTGGAACTTGCCTTAAAGCCAAATGAAACAAAAACTCAAACAAAAAAGTGACAACTTCGTCAGCACAGCTTGTTTTACTATTGGAATGTACAAAATAGAAATCGTGGTTACAAACTTTTGCACAAATTGCATCCAAAAATAACATATTTATCAAGCACTACCCCGAAATATTGCACATTATCAAAATAATTTACCTGTATACGCAGGGATAAGGGACTATTGACATATCGTCGAGATCTAAAACTGCTCAGCTACAGAGAAAACCTCATCAGCTAAGTAAAAAAGATTACGCAATTAATAAATAATTAGTTGACAGCGAAAAGTTATTGTTAAGAATAAAGATAAGAATCAAAGGATATGAAAAAAAATATTGTTGCTATGTATTTAGGTTAGAAAGAATCGACTTTTTTATGCTGTATAGTGAGTCTCAGATATCAAACGTACCAGAATGAGAATTATAATCTTGACACAAACAACGAAAAGGCTCATTTAATTCAAAATTAGTCCGGCACTGTTTCAAGATAAGTGGTTTAAAATATCTTGATGGACGAGAAGGTACATGGAAGTTCACTTCGCTCAAAAGAAACGGGCTTACGATTCTAAGCAATCCACGTGGACCTGGTAACGCGGGTTCCAAATAATAGAACCGTATTCAATTATCGGTCTGACTAATGTAGTAAAGAGAGTTTTAGTTACATAAGGGTCGCAAAATTCTTTAGACCATCGTTTAACAAATGCTAGAACGCCTCTAGCTTTATTGACTGTTACGTTAATGTGGCAGTTGAAACTGAGTTTGTAATCCATAGTAACCCCAAGGTCAACAAAATCATACATTTGCTCAAGATTATAATTGTTAATTGTATAGGAAGCTGGCTGTGAAATTCCTCTCGAAAAACGCATGTATTTACATTTCTTTAGATTAAGCGGCATATAATTTAAATCGCACCAAGTAACTAATGCATTTAGATCTGATTGAAGCTTATTGCTATCTTCGGATGATGCGAATGACATGAAAAGCTTTACATCGTCGGCATACATTATCATTTTCGAAAATTCTATTACTGTAGAAATGTCATTTATAAACAACAAGAACAGAATCGGGCCCAGATGGCTTCCTTGAGGAACTCCAGAGGAGACATTAATAACATCAGATTTACAGTTTTTAAACACTACTTTTTGTGTTCTGTCACTAAGGTACGAAGAGATCCAGCGATTAAGACCCGGCTGGAAACTCAGCTGATCTAGTTTATGAATAAGTAACGAGTGACACACTTTATCGAAAGCTTTGCTGAAATCAGTATAAATAACGTCGGTGTGTAGATTTTTTTTAAAGCAATTTGAGACATGATTTGTAAACTCAAGTAAGTTTGTAACGGTGGACTTTCCCTTACAGAACCCGTGTTGACAGTCGGAAATCAAGTTAGAGATAGGATTCGTAAGCTGATTGGTAACAATAGCTTCAAACACTTTTGGGATGGCAGACAGCTTTGCTATGGCACGATAGTTCTCTTGCTTCCGCTTTTATGAAGCGGTAGAAGAAACGACTCTTTCCATGCTGTTGGAAAAAACCACACTTTAGTGACAGATTGAACAAATTGGTAAGGGGTTTGTAAATATTGTTAGCGCACTTCTTCAAGAAGCATGTAGGAATCCTATCAGGACCACATTTAAAAGATTCTTTCAAGGTTTTCAGACAAACAAGAACATCATTGGCGCATATAGTTGGACAATTAATTAAATTGTTCCCATGTAGCTCATAGGGATAATTTAGAAAGTCAGAATTGGTGACGGCAGAATAGTTAGAAGTGAAAAATTGCGCAAAGAAATTTGCGATATCTTGATTATCGCTAGATAAAATGTCTTTATATTTCATGGCTGAGGGAAATCCCACTACTTTTCGTTTACAATTTACGAAATCATAAAATGACTTCGGATTGCGAACAATGTCTCTTTTTGTTTTAGAGATATAGGCTTTATAGCACTTTTTATTTAAGTAGATGTACCTCTTACGTAGACCAGAATACAACAAGTAGTGTTTGTTTAACCCCGATTTCTTAAATAATTTGAAAGAACGCTCTTTAGTAAACCAAGCTTGCGTTTGATGATCATATGTTATTTTACGTTTAGGAACAATCTTCTCAAATAAGTTGTAAATAGTTTGATTAAAATGTAAAACGTTTGAATCGATATCGCCACACAGCTCAGGCCAAGTTAATTTAGACAGTTCTTTATTTAATTTTTTATAGTTGGCTTTTGAGAAGTTAAAATCAAAGTTACTACTTGAGCAGCCTTGTGTACATTGGCCATTACTTAAGGTTTCGTGAAATATTTCCATAGAAGGGGGGTAGACGTCTTCGGGTCAAACCAGCTGATCGCAACGACTTACAGAAAATTTATTTTTATCATCGACAAGAACTAAATCTAAGACTTTGCCAAACTTGTTTGCTGTAACGTTTATTTGATTAAGACAGATATCGGAAATTCCATCTCAAAAGTCATTGTAGCCCGGTCTGGATGAATTTGGAATAATATTTAAATCGACTATTTTCCACGATATATGAGGTAGGTTAAAATCACCCAAAACAATCATCGGGTCAGAATCTTTAGTCAAAAAGTGAGCCGTTTTGAGCAAAGAGATAAGTTGCATGTACAAAGCAAGATCTGATGCTGGCGGGATGTAACAAACAGATAAGTACATGGAGACATTCGCTAGCTGAATGCGGATGCATTTGAACTCAATGGAATCAATGTTAGGTATATCAACCTCCTCTGAAGATATGGAGGAATGAACGGCAAGTAAAACTCCACCCCCGACTCTGTTCACGCGATCATTTCTATAAACTTGATATTCGTTACAAAAAAATTCAGAGTTGAAAACATGAGGTTTTAGCCAAGTTTCAGTGAAAGCAATTACGTTATAGTTACAACAGAAAGATTTCAAATAAAGATCAGTTAATTTGGTATTAAAACCTCTGACATTTTGATAAAAGATGGTCATGGTCTTAGTACTCAGTTTTTTGGCTCAACGTTATCACGAGAGATTGTTGCTACATTTTGAACATTTCTATTTGGTCTGTATTCAAACTCCCGCACAAGGGCACCGGGGGGCCAAAAAGAACTATCCAAAAGAGCGTCGAAATCTTTTTCAGCGACATCAATTCTAAATGAAGACATATTTCTTTGATACGTGAAATTAAACTTTTTAATAGTCAATTTACGATCTTTTACTTTAGTCGAGATATGGTACATTAAATCTTCTTCTGTAGTGTCAGGATGGAACCTAGACACAAAAATAGATTTTTTGCGAGGGACTCAATTACAATAACGGGAGGATCCGGATTTTTTTTAGTGGATGTCTTTGGAGGGTTCTTGGACGTTGTCCGAACAGATGTGCTTGGAATTGGGGACGCCAAGTCTATCAATTCGATTGCTTGCGGCAAGTTCGGCTCTAATAAAGGAGCAGGCTCGCGCTCGCCATCACGATTGATAGACTTTTCCAATTGAAGCGATTTATCCAGATTTCCAAACGTTTTAAAAATGCTTTCATATTTTCAGCAAAGAAAAGTCTTTGCTGATCTCGGAAAACCCGTTTCTGATATGACGAAAGACCTTACAAAGATCAACTTCCGTCGATCTACATTTTGAACAAGACCAGCGCAGACCTTTTCCATCATTAATAAGATCAGCTGTTCTACCGGTTAAGCCAGTGCACTTTGCGTGGACCAGTGCATCACACAGCCAGCATGCAACAAAGCGCTCCGACTCGCTTTTTATCTGGCAATTTTCAAACGTGCACGACATTGTATTATTAATAATTAAGAAAAATTAAAAAAATTATAAAATTCAAAAATATAGTAAAATAAAAAGCTATAAAAACAACCCTGGCAGTTTGGAAGGCAATGTACTGAGCGAACAGTTTTAAACACACTGTACTTGACGTTTAACAAACCACGCAAACAGCTGTAACGAAAAAGGAGTGAGAAAAAGAAAAGCAAGTCAGCACACAACAACAATTACAATGTAAAATGTAAGCCTTTCAAAAGCAACAAATACAATATGCAAAAACACAACTCGGCACACACAAATTCAATAGAATGAATTTATAATTATTTAATTTTCAAGAATTTATCAAGAATTTACACTTTTCACAACAAGTAGTGAAGCACATTAAGTATTCAACTCATTAACTTTAATCTTAAACTTCAAAATTTACAGATATATGACAAATATGATTAAATTTTTTAGATAAAAGCACAGAGCAAAATAAAAACACAACTACACAGCTTGACGTTTGCGAAGATTTAATTTAATTTCCAATGTTTTGGAGAATATGGGAATGTACAGAGCTAGGACATCACGCACGGCGTTCCCATGGCTGACCAGATTCCTTAGAATTTATACCAGTTTTCAGTTTGCTTACAACTAGTTGGTTTGACTGCTATTATCAGGCGGAGGATGACCATATATACCATATATAGCTAAAAGCAATGCCTGATGAAATTATGGCCCCGAAAAGTCCACCCACTTTAATCGTAATACGTTTTATACACAAATTTCCCTTTAGCATTTCAATTACTTTGGCGATTCCTTTAAGGAATTGTAATTGGAAATTCTAAATTACATTTTCCATTCCTTGTAATGTAAGTGAAAATTTTTCAATTACATTTTCAATTCCTTTCAAAGCCCATTACTTTTGAAATTACAATTCCACAAAGTAATTTTTTTCAATTCCTTGTAATCAATTCCTTGTAATTGAGCCTCAAAAAAAGGAATTGAAATGTAATCAATTCCTTTTCTGTGGAGCAAAGTAATTGATTACATTTTTCAATTACTTAGGAATGTAATTGTAATTGTAATGTAATTGATTTTACCCAGCTCTGATAGAAATATAATCATATCAGTAATTCTATAGTAAAAGAGGTTCAGCTTCGACTCAAAATGTCAACGGGTCCTAAATCACCTCATCTATTATTAGATAAACCCAAAATGGGTGAAGAAGAAAAGCCTCAAGGGTGCATAGGAAAAAAAGGGCAAAGATTTTTCAGCTGCAAAATTCATTGCAGAAAGTGACAGTATCATAAGATACTGCACAAGGTTTTCCTCAATTGCTATAGAGGAAAATACAGAATCGGTTCTTGGAGTGAAAGAAAAATCACCTGATAGATTTTGGACTCGGCTCCAATCGGCATGTGACGCAATCATCGAAACAGATGATTCAGAATTGCCAGAAAATTTCAAAAACTCGGCATACTCCAAATACGAAAACTACTTAGAACAGTATGAAGAAACTAAGGCTTTGATCTCCGATCAACTCAAACTTCTTAAGCCTATAACTGCACCTACTCCACCCCAGCGAGTAGAGCTGCCCCAAAAACAAGAAGCAAGTTCAGGCATATATCTTAAAGTGCCAGCCTGTGATACTGAAGTATTTCATGGGGCCGCCGTTCCGAGACATGTCCTCAGAGTTCGCACTCAATGATGACAATTTTAATCTGGCTTGGGAAGCGTTAAAAGATAGATATGAAAATGAAAGAGTCTTGGTCGATAAACAAAAAACGACCTTAATGAATTTACCAAAAATTCAAAAAGAAACAAGTGAGGAATTTCTGAAGTTACAGTCGACAGTAACAAACTGTTTATCTATTCTAGCAACCCAAAAAGTCCCCACTGAAAACTGGGACCCCATTCTGGTCAATATCTGTGCTGCCATATTACCAGAAAAATCCCTAATTTTATGGGAGCAATCGCTCTCATCCCGTAAAAAATGCCCAATGTGGCAACAAATAAAAGATTTCCTCACCACCCAGTTCGAAATTGCAGAACGGGTAGATAATAAAGCAACAAAGCCGAAAAACTCGAATGACCAAAATAGAAGCTTCTTTAAACCCCAAGCCAGTAGTCATAATTCTCACAATAAAAGTTTCAACAGATCTCAATCGTTCACATCTGAACAATATAGAAATATGTCATGCGAACTGTGCAGCGGAGGGCATCAACTAAGATCTTGCGAGAAATTTAGAAATTTATCAATAAACGAAAGAAATAACTTAGTCAGAACTAAGAAACTTTGCAACAATTGCCTATCGCCTACTCATACTGCACAGACATGTGCGAGTAAATACACTTGCTCATATTGCCGTAGGAGACATCATTCGATGCTCCATAATAATAACTATAACAATCCCCAAAATAGCTCAAACGCCAAAAGAACCACGGGACTAGCTGCAACTGCTAGATCGGAAAATCCCGAAAAAGACAATACTGAAAGTTGTCACGAACAACCATGCTGCTCAAATGCAGCGAGAGTACAAACGCTTCATTCAGAAAATGAAAGCAAAACACTGTTACCGACAGCAATAGTCTCCATCGAACACAGAGGAGAACTATTTAAACTAAGGGCCTTAATAGATCAAGGATCACAGCGATCATTCATAGCATCTAAGGTCCAAAAACTCTTAATCTGCCAACCAAACAAGCCAACTTCGAAATTTCAGGAATGGGCGGAAGAGTTGTTCAAAACTCAAATAAAATCTGCTTCATGACCCTGGTTTCAACAAGCGCGGACCAAAGAATAGAAGCACAAGCTATTGTTCTGCCGCGACTTACGAATATGCTACCAAGCTATAACATGCATAGCGAACACTGGCAAAAGTTTTCACATCTGAAACTAGCCGATCCCAACTGCCATACACCCGATCAAATCGACATATTATTGGGAAGCGATCTAATCCCCCAAATAATACTTCAAGGTGTTGAGAAAATCTCCAACAACTTACTAGTCCAAAATACCATCTTTGGGTGGATTTTAAGCGGTCAAGTCAAAGAGAAAATCTCCAGCTTCACAACGCAAGTGGAAGATATTTCGAATGACTATCTTAACTCACAATTGAGAAAATTCTGGGAGGTAGAAGAACTACCCCCAATACCCGTTACTACAGCTGACGACAAGTATTGTGAAGACTTCTACGAGGCCACAACTACGAGATCAGAAAACGGGCGGTACGTCGTACGACTACCATTCAAACAACAATTTCCCGACGCACTCGCCTTAGGTCACTCACGAACCTCTGCGCTACAGCAGTTTTTAAGTATGGAAAGAAACCTACTTAAAAAAGGCGAGCTAAAAACCTCATACGACAACGTCCTTGAGGAATACATAAAATTAGATCATATGGAATCCGTAAAATCCTATGAAAAAATAACAAAAGGCAAACACGCCTCCTTTTATCTACCACACCACGCGGTTATCAAACCAGAAAAACTTACAACAAAAGTAAGAGTGTTGTTTAATGCATCTAAATCCACAAGCTCAGGTAACTCCCTAAATGACGTGTTATACACGGGTCCAACATTTCAACCCGATTTAATGCTACTAATCCTACAGTGGCGTATGTATAAATACGTATTCAATGGCGACGTCGAAAATTATACAGGCAAATTCTAGTACATGAAGACGACCAATACTATCAGCGCATTATCTTTCGAAACTCACCTAGCAGTCCAATCCGCGACTACAAGCTAAAAACGGTGACATTTGGGGTAAACTGCGCCCCTTTCCTAGCCATTCGTACATTACACGAACTGGCAAAAGATACAAAAGCCAAATTACCACTAGCCGCCCCGGTGCTTAGCTCTCAAACGTACGTAGACGACATACTGTCGGGAAGCCATAGCCTTCCATTAGCGTGCGAGTCACTAGCGCAAGTTATCGAAGCCCTCGAATCAGCAGGGTTTCCATTAAAAAAGATAACATCTAATCATCCAGAAATACTAGCAAAAATAAAGAAAGAGAACCTGCTAGATACCAATTTTCTAAAATTTGAAAAAGAGAGCACCACCAAAACCTTGGGCATACAATGGAATGCAATATCAGACCAATTTCATTGGATCACAAATTCCAACTTTTTTTCTGCACCAGAGACGCCATAGTGAAATTCCTATGTAAAATCCCCTCCTAATTCCGAAAATCAAGGTTATTTTTACTTGAATGGTACCGTTTTTGAGATATTTACGATTTACCGTTATTTCAAAAAACAAAAAAGATGGCTCCACTTAATCGTGTATATCTCAAGAACAAACCTTTCGCCATGCTCGTCACTTTCGTCGCCAAGATTTTGCGGGAAAAAATGTAAGTGGGAGTGTAAGAAATGAATTTTTAAAGACATATTTACTCCTGAAAGAAAATAAAAAAGTAAATTAGATAAATACATAAGTGACACATTAGTATATAATTTTCTTAGGCTGGATTTATCTTTCAATTCAGAACAAATTTTTTGTTTATATTTTTCCCGTTCTTGTTTGTTCGGAACTGGACGATGAATTCAGATTTATGGCTATATATTCTCATGTAAAATTATGTAATATATAATTTATTATAATATGTTTTTTTATTTACCCATTTCCGCATAGTTTTTGATTAAGTCGTTCACTATCATCTCGTAGTTAGGACTTTTGTGTTTGCCTAAAAAAGAAGTAACGACCTTTTCAAAAGAATCCCACGCTGCTGCCTCCACTGGTGACAATAGTTTTTTGAAATGGTTATTGGTCATCATTTTCCTTATTTGCGGTCCCACAAAAATCCCTTCCTTTATTTTTGCTTCTGAAATCTCTGGGAAGATTGTCTTCAAATGATGAAAAGCTTCGCCTTCTTTGTCCAAAGCCTTCACAAAGTTTTTGATAAGGCCGAGCTTGATGTGGAGCGGAGTTAGAATTTTTTTCCTTCTTTATAAGTGGAGAGTATTTTATGTTATCTACCCCAACTTGAAACTCGATTCGTTCTGGCCAATCCTTTATGATGTAGTGGTCTTGACGAGCTCGGCTATCCCATTTGCATAGAAAGCAACAGTATTTTGTGTATCCACTTTGTAGACCACATAGCATTCCAACAACTTTAAGATCGGCACATATTTTCCAATCATGTTCTTCGTATTTGATTAACTTGAGCAATTTTTGCATTATCTCATATGTTTCCTTCGTATTAACTGCATGCGCGATCGGGATAGATGGCTTTTGGTTGCCAATATGCAATAATACGGCCTTTAAACTTAATTTATTGCCGTCTATGAACAATCGCCACTCTTTTGAATCATATGGTTCACCAAATTGTTTGAATAGACCAGCAATGTCTTTGCAGTAACAAACACTGTCCTCCTTCGTATAGTACTTGGAAAATTCTTCGTGACGAGTTCTATAATATGTTACCTTAACATCGGATGAAACAAATTTAAATTGTTGCATTCGAGAGGCGTGTAGTTCGGCCTTTTCCTTTGACAATTCCAAATCCCTTATCCAATCATTGAGTTGTGCTTGTGACAAAGAATTTCTTTCGTTTTCCGTTTGAAATTCAGTACAACATGATGCCGCGTAATCAGATACTACTGTTGACAATGAAACTGGAGCCGGAACTAAAGTTAAATTTGATTCTGGCAATGTCGCTTCTGTTGAAATTAGTTCTGGTAATGACACTGTAGATACGCTCGCATAGGTTACTTTTCTGGACTTTCCAACCCCAAGTACTTTTGTAGTACAAATATAGCAGTCCGTTGTATGGCAAGTTGGTTCCCTCCACTTCATTGGTGTAATAAATTTCACACGTCGCCTAAATAGATAGTTTCAGAAATTAGTCAGCTATGCATTAAAAGGGAACAAATTCCTAATTTTTACAACGTACCTTTTTGTTCCGGTTTCCGAAGAAATCAATTCGACGCGGCATGTGGTGCACACAGTGTTCGGTGTCCATGGTTTTTCATTGTAATTAGGCTCAATTCCAAAACACTTATAGTATGTAACTTTCAAAGGATTTGAAAACACACGTCTCATACTTTTAACAATAAATTGACCGCAGATGAAACAGGACATATCTGGATCATTTGTACACTCAAACTCTCGCGCCCTTTTATTCATTTTTTATTTTTAAGTAAATGACGGGTTATAAACTGCAATTATAAACTGAACAGCATCCGGCGAGCCTTGCAGATATTATGAAGGAACAAGGCGCATGTACTCTTATTTATACTTAGATCCAGTAAAAATTCAAGCCTACCTAAACAAAAAGGTTCCCTAGTTCTACAAAGAAAACACTACCTGCCTCAAAAATATGCTCTTGTTTAAAATGTACCTAGGTTTGAGAAAACGACACTAACAGCTTTTTGTATCTAATAACTTTTCGAAAATCTACCTGCTAACTAACTGATATACGAATACTAACACATATGTACCAGAAGGGTACTTAAGTATTAAATGGATATATTTACTTGAATGATTATAACTTTTGTATTAGTTCATCGATTTTGTTCACTGATAGCTTATTTTTTTTTGTAATAAAACAGAGCTTAGAGGGGGGAAAAATATCTGCAAAAAAACAAAAAGTTTTCGAGATGCTTCCTCGCAAAGTACAAAAACTAAAAGTCAAATTTTATCCTCGGTGGCGAAACTTTTCGACCCGGCAGGATGGCTTGCGCCAATTATGATACAAGCGAAGATCTTAATACAAGAATTATGGCTAGATGGAACCGATTGGGACGCAGTGGTTAAACCACTCCGCTTGATAAAATGGTCCCAATTTGCAAACAACCTGCATACTATATCCGAGATACGAATACCTCGGTGGGTAAATTTCGCCCCTGATCACCAAGTCGAACTACACGGCTTCTGCATTGCTTCTGAAAAAGCATACTGCGCAGCCATTTATGTGCGAAGCCAGCACCTCTTAAAACCGTAAGCCTTCCACGGCTCGAGCTATGCGGCGCACTTCTGCTCGCAAAACTAACCTCGATCGTGAAAAAACACCTAAACCTGAGCAATAGGAAATTATATTTATGGACAGATTCAGAAATCGTCCTAGCCTGGTTAGAAAAGCCACCACATACGTGGAAAACCTACGTGTCAAACCGCACGGTTGAAATTATCGATTTAGTAGGACCAGCAACTTGGCGGCATGTTGCCAGTGCTGACAACCCTGCGGATCTTGGCACAAGAGGTTGCAAACCATTACATTTAACGACCGCCACACTACGGTGGAATGGCCCAAACTGGCTAATAGACGCATGGCCAAAGTCGCCTGCGCGTAATATCATAGCCACAGTAAGTCGAAAAATCGAAGGCTGTCATATAACGTTGGAGGACACAGACGTCCTTGAGCGATTTTCGTCGTTCCCCCGAGCCTTAAGAGTAATAGCGTATATGTTTCAATTTGTAAACGGCTTAAGGAATAAAGTGCAAGGAATACCCAACAACGCAAGCTATGAGCTAACGCATCAAGACTTGCAACGGGCAAAAATAGCCCTAATCGAGTGCACACAAACTCGCTATTACAGTAGTGAACGATCACTGTTAATGGCATCAAAGCCCATTGACAAAAAGAGCACACTCTTAGTACTCAACCCCTTTGTAGACTCTAAGGGACTGCTTCGTGAGCTCCTTTAAGCTAGCCCAACCTTTATAGCCCAATCAAAAACGGAAATCATACTAAATTGCCCAATATTTATTGCTAATTTAGTACGCTTTCATTTAATTTATTGCACTTGTCTTTTAAAAAATATCGAGGGTTGGGCTACCTTAAGTTTAAGCTAGCCCAACCACCAAAAAAATTTTACAATAATCAAAAAATTAAAACGTACTAAATATCCCTATATTTATTGCTAATTTAGTACGCATTCATTTAATTTATTACACTTGTCTTTTTCAAAATATTGAGCCCCCTTAGTCAGCCCAACCAGCCCAACCTTATATGCAAGCTAGCCCAACCACCAAAAAAATTTTACAATAATCAAAAAATTAAAGCGTACTAAATATCCCTATATTTATTGCTAATTTAGTACGCATTCATTTAATTTATTACACTTGTCTTTTAAAAAATATTGAGCCCCCTTAGTCAGCCCAACCTTATATGCAAGCTAGCCCAACCACCAAAAAAATTTTACAATAATCAAAAAATTAAAACGTACTAAATATCCCTATATTTATTGCTAATTTAGTACGCATTCATTTTATTTATTGCACTTGTCTTTTAAAAAATATCGAGGGTTGGGCTACCTTAAATTTAAGCTAGCCCAACCACGAAAAAATTTTTACAATAATCAAAAAATGAACACGTACTAAATATCCCTATATTTATTGCTAATTTAGTACGCATTCATTTAATTTATTACACTTGTCTTTTAAAAAATATCGACCCCCCTTAGTCAGCCCAACCTTATATTCAAGCTAGGCCAACCACCAAAAAAATTTTACAATAATCAAAAAATTAAAGCGTACTAAATATCCCTATATTTATTGCTAACTTGTCTTTTTAAAAATATTGAGCCCCCTTAGTCAGCCCAACCAGCCCAACCTTATATGCAAGCTAGCCCAACCAGCAAAAAAATTTTACAATAATCAAAAAATTAAAGCGTACTAAATATCCCTATATTTATTGCTAATTTAGTACGCATTCACTTAATTTATTACACTTGTCTTTTTAAAAATATTGAGCCCCCTTAGTCAGCCCAACCAGCCCAACCTTATATGCAAGCTAGCCCAACCACCAAAAAAATTTTACAATAATCAAAAAACGAAAACGTACTAAATATCCCTATATTTATTGCTAATTTAGTACGCATTCATTTAATTTATTACACTTGTCTTTTTAAAAATATTGAGATATCTCAAGATTTACTCAAGTTATCGTGTTTACAGACGGACGGACGGACATGGCTCAATCAATTTCTCTTTTCCTCCTGAACATTTTGATACATATAAGTCAATATTTATCTCGATTCGTTTATGCCGTTACATACTACCGTTAGGCGAATGAAGTTAATATACCTTGTGTGCGAAGCACTACTAGGTATAAAAAGGCAGTAGGGTGTTAACTACTTGCCCGTAAATCTTGCTTGTTTGTTATTCGATTTGCGTAATTTTTGGCAGGAGTATACTACATACTGTTGGGAACCCTCTCACAAAATTTCATTGAAATACATTCTTGAAATTCCAAGCAATCGCTTTTGAAAATAGCAGAGCTTTTATGCTAAAAAGTGGGCGGCGCCACGCCTACTTCACCAAAATCCACAAAATTTTTGTACAGTTCAGTTTTGCTTAAAAGGCTTATTATGTGTGTAAAATCTTATTTATATGACTTATACAATTATTGAAACATCGCGATTTTAAGTTTACGAAGAAATTTTTTAGAACTGTGTTCAAAAAGTGGGCGTGTCCGTTCTCCGATTTTGTTTATTTTTACAGCAAAGAGTAAGCTTTATATGCTGAACACTTTCTCTAAATATCGTTTCAATAAGTCAATTTTTACTGGAGTTATGGCATGGAAAGTTTTGAGGTGAAATAGAAATTATATACAGCTAGTTTAAGCAAAGTTATAGCATATTCAATATATCTATGATCCTTTTCAAAATCTTTCGTATAAAATTGGGCGTGGACCTAACCCGATTTCGCTAATTTTTTTTCGAAATATTGCCTGTATTAATATATATATGTGTGCTGAATTTTATTTTGCTATCTTGAGCGGTTTTTGATTTATGATTAATAATATTTCCAAATTTGACTATATAAAAAGTGGGCGGTGCCACGCCCCTTTTTAAAAATTTCTTCAAAAATGTATTTGTTGCCTTAACGCTAAAGTGCACACCAAATATTATCCTTATAGGTGTATTATGTACTGAATAATCACTCTTTTTGTATTTTCCAAAATATTATATATATAGAAAGAGGGCGTGGCTTTTAACCGATTTTGCCTATTTTCAATAGCGCTCGGAGATAAGTGAAAAGGAACCTACATACCAAATTTCATTGAGATATCTCAAGATTTACTCAATTTATCGTGTTTACAGACGGACGGACGGACGGACGAACGGACGGACATGGCTCAATCAATTTCTCTTTTCCTCCTGAACATTTTGATATACATAAGTCAATATTTATCTCGATTCGTTTATGCCGTTACATACTACCGTTAGGCGAATGAAGTTAATATACCTTGTGTGCGAAGCACTACTAGGTATAAAAAGGCAGTAGGGTGTTAACTACTTGCCCGTAAATCTTGCTTGTTTGTTATTCGATTTGCGTAATTTTTGGCAGGAGTATACTACATACTATTGGGAACCCTCTCACAAAATTTCATTGAAATACATTCTTGAAATTCCAAGCAATCGCTTCTGAAAATAGCAGAGCTTTTATGCTAAAAAGTGGGCGGCGCCACGCCTACTTCACCAAAATCCACAAAATTTTTGTACAGTTCAGTTTTGCTTAAAAGGCTTATTATGTGTGTAAAATCTTATTTATATAACTTATACAATTATTGAAATATCGCGATTTTAAGTTTACGAAGAAATTTTTTAGAACTGTGTTCAAAAAGTGGGCGTGTCCGTTCTCCGATTTTGTTTATTTTTACAGCAAAGAGTAAGCTTTATATGCTGAACACTTTCTCTAAATATCGTTTCAATAAGTCAATTTTTACCGGAGTTATGGCATGGAAAGTTTTGTGGAATAATCCCCCATAAAGGGGCGGGGCCACGCCCATTTTCTAAAAATTTTGTGCTTTCGACTTTCTTTGCCCACGAACACTTCAGAGGTGAAATAGAAATTATATACAGCTAGTTTAAGCAAAGTTATAGCATATTCAATATATCTATGATCCTTTTCAAAATCTTTCGTATAAAATTGGGCGTGGACCTAACCCGATTTCGCTAATTTTTTTTCGAAATATTGCCTGTATTAATATATATATGTGTGCTGAATTTTATTTTGCTATCTGGAGCGGTTTTTGATTTATGATTAATAATATTTCCAAATTTGACTATATCAAAAGTGGGCGGTGCCACGCCCCTTTTTAAAAATTTCTTCAAAAATGTATTTGTTGCCTTAACGCTAAAGTGCACACCAAATATTATCCTTATAGGTGTATTATGTACTGAATAATCACTCTTTTTGTATTTTCCAAAATATTATATATATAGAAAGAGGGCGTGGCTTTTAACCGATTTTGCCTATTTTCAATAGCGCTCGGAGATAAGTGAAAAGGAACCTACATACCAAATTTCATTGAGATATCTCAAGATTTACTCAATTTATCGTGTTTACAGACGGACGGACGGACGGACGAACGGACGGACATGGCTCAATCAATTTCTCTTTTCCTCCTGAACATTTTGATATACATAAGTCAATATTTATCTCGATTCGTTTATGCCGTTACATACTACCGTTAGGCGAATGAAGTTAATATACCTTGTGTGCGAAGCACTACTAGGTATAAAAAGGCAGTAGGGTGTTAACTACTTGCCCGTAAATCTTGCTTGTTTGTTATTCGATTTGCGTAATTTTTGGCAGGAGTATACTACATACTATTGGGAACCCTCTCACAAAATTTAATTGAAATACATTCTTGAAATTCCAAGCAATCGCTTCTGAAAATAGCAGAGCTTTTATGCTAAAAAGTGGGCGGCGCTACGCCTACTTCACCAAAATCCACAAAATTTTTGTACAGTTCAGTTTTGCTTAAAAGGCTTATTATGTGTGTAAAATCTTATTTATATAACTTATACAATTATTGAAATATCGCGATTTTAAGTTTACGAAGAAATTTTTTAGAACTGTGTTCAAAAAGTGGGCGTGTCCGTTCTCCGATTTTGTTTATTTTTACAGCAAAGAGTAAGCTTTATATGCTGAACACTTTCTCTAAATATCGTTTCAATAAGTCAATTTTTACCGGAGTTATGGCATGGAAAGTTTTGTGGAATAATCCCCCATAAAGGGGCGGGGCCACGCCCATTTTCTAAAAATTTTGTGCTTTCGACTTTCTTTGCCCACGAACACTTCAGAGGTGAAATAGAAATTATATACAGCTAGTTTAAGCAAAGTTATAGCATATTCAAAATATCTATGATCCTTTTCAAAATCTTTCGTATAAAATTGGGCGTGGACCTAACCCGATTTCGCTAATTTTTTTTCGAAATATTGCCTGTATTAATATATATATGTGTGCTGAATTTTATTTTGCTATCTTGAGCGGTTTTTGATTTATGATTAATAATATTTCCAAATTTGACTATATCAAAAGTGGGCGGTGCCACGCCCCTTTTTAAAAATTTCTTCAAAAATGTATTTGTTGCCTTAACGCTAAAGTGCACACCAAATGTTATCCTTATAGGTGTATTATGTACTGAATAATCACTCTTTTTGTATTTTCCAAAATATTATATATATAGAAAGAGGGCGTGGCTTTTAACCGATTTTGCCTATTTTCAATAGCGCTCGGAGATAAGTGAAAAGGAACCTACATACCAAATTTCATTGAGATATCTCAAGATTTACTCAAGTTATCGTGTTTACAGACGGACGGACGGACATGGCTCAATCAATTTCTCTTTTCCTCCTGAACATTTTGATATATATAAGTCAATATTTATCTCGATTCGTTTATGCCGTTACATACTACCGTTAGGCGAATGAAGTTAATATACCTTGTGTGCGAAGCACTACTAGGTATAAAAAGGCAGTAGGGTGTTAACTACTTGCCCGTAAATCTTGCTTGTTTGTTATTCGATTTGCGTAATTTTTGGCAGGAGTATACTACATACTATTGGGAACCCTCTCACAAAATTTCATTGAAATACATTCTTGAAATTCCAAGCAATCGCTTCTGAAAATAGCAGAGCTTTTATGCTAAAAAGTGGGCGGCGCCACGCCTACTTCACCAAAATCCACAAAATTTTTGTACAGTTCAGTTTTGCTTAAAAGGCTTATTATGTGTGTAAAATCTTATTTATATAACTTATACAATTATTGAAATATCGCGATTTTAAGTTTACGAAGAAATTTTTTAGAACTGTGTTCAAAGAGTGGGCGTGTCCGTTCTCCGATTTTGTTTATTTTTACAGCAAAGAGTAAGCTTTATATGCTGAACACTTTCTCTAAATATCGTTTCAATAAGTCAATTTTTACCGGAGTTATGGCATGGAAAGTTTTTGGAATAATCCCCCATAAAGGGGCGGGGCCACGCCCATTTTCTAAAAATTTTGTGCTTTCGACTTTCTTTGCCCACGAACACTTCAGAGGTGAAATAGAAATTATATACAGCTAGTTTAAGCAAAGTTATAGCATATTCAATATATCTATGATCCTTTTCAAAATCTTTCGTATAAAATTGGGCGTGGACCTAACCCGATTTCGCTAATTTTTTTTCGAAATATTGCCTGTATTAATATATATATGTGTGCTGAATTTTATTTTGCTATCTTGAGCGGTTTTTGATTTATGATTAATAATATTTCCAAATTTGACTATATCAAAAGTGGGCGGTGCCACGCCCCTTTTTAAAAATTTCTTCAAAAATGTATTTGTTGCCTTAACGCTAAAGTGCACACCAAATGTTATCCTTATAGGTGTATTATGTACTGAATAATCACTCTTTTTGTATTTTCCAAAATATTATATATATAGAAAGAGGGCGTGGCTTTTAACCGATTTTGCCTATTTTCAATAGCGCTCGGAGATAAGTGAAAAGGAACCTACATACCAAATTTCATTGAGATATCTCAAGATTTACTCAAGTTATCGGACGGACGGACGGACGGACGGACGGACATGGCTCAATCAATTTCTCTTTTCCTCCTGAACATTTTGATATATATAAGTCAATATTTATCTCGATTCGTTTATGCCGTTACATACTACCGTTAGGCGAATGAAGTTAATATACCTTGTGTGCGAAGCACTACTAGGTATAAAAAGGCAGTAGGGTGTTAACTACTTGCCCGTAAATCTTGCTTGTTTGTTATTCGATTTGCGTAATTTTTGGCAGGAGTATACTACATACTATTGGGAACCCTCTCACAAAATTGCATTGAAATACATTCTTGAAATTCCAAGCAATCGCTTCTGAAAATAGCAGAGCTTTTATGCTAAAAAGTGGGCGGCGCCACGCCTACTTCACCAAAATCCACAAAATTTTTGTACAGTTCAGTTTTGCTTAAAAGGCTTATTATGTGTGTAAAATCTTATTTATATAACTTATACAATTATTGAAATATCGCGATTTTAAATTAACGAAGAAATTTTTTAGAACTGTGTTCAAAAAGTGGGCGTGTCCGTTCTCCGATTTTGTTTATTTTTACAGCAAAGAGTAAGCTTTATATGCTGAACACTTTCTCTAAATATCGTTTCAATAAGTCAATTTTTACCGGAGTTATGGCATGGAAAGTTTTGTGGAATAATCCCCCATAAAGGGGCGGGGCCACGCCCATTTTCTAAAAATTTTGTGCTTTCGACTTTCTTTGCCCACGAACACTTCAGAGGTGAAATAGAAATTATATACAGCTAGTTTAAGCAAAGTTATAGCATATTCAATATATCTATGATCCTTTTCAAAATCTTTCGTATAAAATTGGGCGTGGACCTAACCCGATTTCGCTAATTTTTTTTCGAAATATTGCCTGTATTAATATATATATGTGTGCTGAATTTTATTTTGCTATCTTGAGCGGTTTTTGATTTATGATTAATAATATTTCCAAATTTGACTATATCAAAAGTGGGCGGTGCCACGCCCCTTTTTAAAAATTTCTTCAAAAATGTATTTGTTGCCTTAACGCTAAAGTGCACACCAAATGTTATCCTTATAGGTGTATTATGTACTGAATAATCACTCTTTTTGTATTTTCCAAAATAATTTTTGGCAGGAGTATACTACATACTATTGGGAACCCTCTCACAAAATTTCATTGTAATACATTCTTGAAATTCCAAGCAATCGCTTTTGAAAATAGCAGAGCTTTTATGCTAAAAAGTGAGCGGCGCCACGCCTACTTCACCAAAATCCACAAAATTTTTGTACAGTTCAGTTTTGCTTAAAAGGCTTATTATGTGTGTAAAATCTTATTTATATAACTTATACAATTATTGAAATATCGCGATTTTAAGTTTACGAAGAAATTTTTTAGAACTGTGTTCAAAAAGTGGGCGTGTCCGTTCTCCGATTTTGTTTATTTTTACAGCAAAGAGTAAGCTTTATATGCTGAACACTTTCTCTAAATATCGTTTCAATAAGTCAATTTTTACCGGAGTTATGGCATGGAAAGTTTTGTGGAATAATCCCCCATAAAGGGGCGGGGCCACGCCCATTTTCTAAAAATTTTGTGCTTTCGACTTTCTTTGCCCACGAACACTTCAGAGGTGAAATAGAAATTATATACAGCTAGTTTAAGCAAAGTTATAGCATATTCAATATATCTATGATCCTTTTCAAAATCTTTCGTATAAAATTGGGCGTGGACCTAACCCGATTTCGCTAATTTTTTTTCGAAATATTGCCTGTATTAATATATATATGTGTGCTGAATTTTATTTTGCTATCTTGAGCGGTTTTTGATTTATGATTAATAATATTTCCAAATTTGACTATATCAAAAGTGGGCGGTGCCACGCCCCTTTTTAAAAATTTCTTCAAAAATGTATTTGTTGGCTTAACGCTAAAGTGCACACCAAATATTATCCTTATAGGTGTATTATGTACTGAATAATCACTCTTTTTGTATTTTCCAAAATATTATATATATAGAAAGAGGGCGTGGCTTTTAACCGATTTTGCCTATTTTCAATAGCGCTCGGAGATAAGTGAAAAGGAACCTACATACCAAATTTCATTGAGATATCTCAAGATTTACTCAAGTTATCGTGTTTACAGACGGACGGATGGACGGACGGACGGACATGGCTCAATCAATTTCTCTTTTCCTCCTGAACATTTTGATATATATAAGTCAATATTTATCTCGATTCGTTTATGCCGTTACATACTACCGTTAGGCGAATGAAGTTAATATACCTTGTGTGCGAAGCACTACTAGGTATAAAAAAGGCAATAGGGTGTTAACTACTTGCCCGTAAATCTTGCTTGGTTGTTATTCGATTTGCGTAATTTTTGGCAGGAGTATACTACATACTATTGGGAACCCTCTCACAAAATTTCATTGAAATACATTCTTGAAATTCCAAGCAATCGCTTTTGAAAATAGCAGAGCTTTTATGCTAAAAAGTGGGCGGCGCCACGCCTACTTCACCAAAATCCACAAAATTTTTGTACAGTTCAGTTTTGCTTAAAAGGCTTATTATGTGTGTAAAATCTTATTTATATAACTTATACAATTTTTGAAATATCGCGATTTTAAGTTTACGAAGAAATTTTTTAGAACTGTGTTCAAAAAGTGGGCGTGTCCGTTCTCCGATTTTGTTTATTTTTACAGCAAAGAGTAAGCTTTATATGCTGAACACTTTCTCTAAATATCGTTTCAATAAGTCAATTTTTACCGGAGTTATGGCATGGAAAGTTTTGTGGAATAATCCCCCATAAAGGGGCGGGGCCACGCCCATTTTCTAAAAATTTTGTGCTTTCGACTTTCTTTGCCCACGAACACTTCAGAGGTGAAATAGAAATTATATACAGCTAGTTTAAGCAAAGTTATAGCATATTCAATATATCTATGATCCTTTTCAAAATCTTTCGTATAAAATTGGGCGTGGACCTAACCCGATTTCGCTAATTTTTTTTCGAAATATTGCCTGTATTAATATATATATGTGTGCTGAATTTTATTTTGCTATCTTGAGCGGTTTTTGATTTATGATTAATAATATTTCCAAATTTGACTATATCAAAAGTGGGCGGTGCCACGCCCCTTTTTAAAAATTTCTTCAAAAATGTATTTGTTGGCTTAACGCTAAAGTGCACACCAAATATTATCCTTATAGGTGTATTATGTACTGAATAATCACTCTTTTTGTATTTTCCAAAATATTATATATATAGAAAGAGGGCGTGGCTTTTCACCGATTTTGCCTATTTTCAATAGCGCTCGGAGATAAGTGAAAAGGAACCTACATACCAAATTTCATTGAGATATCTCAAGATTTACTCAAGTTATCGTGTTTACAGACGGACGGACGGACGGACGGACGGACGGACGGACATGGCTCAATCAATTTCTCTTTTCCTCCTGAACATTTTGATATATATAAGTCAATATTTATCTCGATTCGTTTATGCATGTGCGAAGCACTACTAGGTATAAAAAGGCAGTAGGGTGTTAACTACTTGCCCGTAAATCTTGCTTGTTTGTTATTCGATTTGCGTAATTTTTGGCAGGAGTATACTACATACTATTGGGAACCCTCTCACAAAATTTCATTGAAATACATTCTTGAAATTCCAAGCAATCGCTTTTGAAAATAGCAGAGCTTTTATGCTAAAAAGTGGGCGGCGCCACGCCTACTTCACCAAAATCCACAAAATTTTTGTACAGTTCAGTTTTGCTTAAAAGGCTTATTATGTGTGTAAAATCTTATTTATATAACTTATACAATTATTGAAATATCGCGATTTTAAGTTTACGAAGAAATTTTTTAGAACTGTGTTCAAAAAGTGGGCGTGTCCGTTCTCCGATTTTGTTTATTTTTACAGCAAAGAGTAAGCTTTATATGCTGAACACTTTCTCTAAATATCGTTTCAATAAGTCAATTTTTACCGGAGTTATGGCATGGAAAGTTTTGTGGAATAATCCCCCATAAAGGGGCGGGGCCACGCCCATTTTCTAAAAATTTTGTGCTTTCGACTTTCTTTGCCCACGAACACTTCAGAGGTGAAATAGAAATTATATACAGCTAGTTTAAGCAAAGTTATAGCATATTCAATATATCTATGATCCTTTTCAAAATCTTTCGTATAAAATTGGGCGTGGACCTAACCCGATTTCGCTAATTTTTTTTCGAAATATTGCCTGTATTAATATATATATGTGTGCTGAATTTTATTTTGCTATCTTGAGCGGTTTTTGATTTATGATTAATAATATTTCCAAATTTGACTATATCAAAAGTGGGCGGTGCCACGCCCCTTTTTAAAAATTTCTTCAAAAATGTATTTGTTGGCTTAACGCTAAAGTGCACACCAAATATTATCCTTATAGGTGTATTATGTACTGAATAATCACTCTTTTTGTATTTTCCAAAATATTATATATATAGAAAGAGGGCGTGGCTTTTAACCGATTTTGCCTATTTTCAATAGCGCTCGGAGATAAGTGAAAAGGAACCTACATACCAAATTTCATTGAGATATCTCCAGATTTACTCAATTTATCGTGTTTACAGACGGACGGACGGACGGACGAACGGACGGACATGGCTCAATCAATTTCTCTTTTCCTCCTGAACATTTTGATATACATAAGTCAATTTTTTCTCGATTCGTTTATGCCGTTACATACTACCGTTAGGCGAATGAAGTTAATATACCTTGTGTGCGAAGCACTACTAGGTATAAAAAGGCAGTAGGGTGTTAACTACTTGCCCGTAAATCTTGCTTGTTTGTTATTCGATTTGCGTAATTTTTGGCAGGAGTATACTACATACTATTGGGAACCCTCTCACAAAATTTCATTGAAATACATTCTTGAAATTCCAAGCAATCGCTTTTGAAAATAGCAGAGCTTTTATGCTAAAAAGTGGGCGGCGCCACGCCTACTTCACCAAAATCCACAAAATTTTTGTACAGTTCAGTTTTGCTTAAAAGGCTTATTATGTGTGTAAAATCTTATTTATATAACTTATACAATTATTGAAATATCGCGATTTTAAGTTTACGAAGAAATTTTTTAGAACTGTGTTCAAAAAGTGGGCGTGTCCGTTCTCCGATTTTGTTTATTTTTACAGCAAAGAGTAAGCTTTATATGCTGAACACTTTCTCTAAATATCGTTTCAATAAGTCAATTTTTACCGGAGTTATGGCATGGAAAGTTTTGTGGAATAATCCCCCATAAAGGGGCGGGGCCACGCCCATTTTCTAAAAATTTTGTGCTTTCGACTTTCTTTGCCCACGAACACTTCAGAGGTGAAATAGAAATTATATACAGCTAGTTTAAGCAAAGTTATAGCATATTCAATATATCTATGATCCTTTTCAAAATCTTTCGTATAAAATTGGGCGTGGACCTAACCCGATTTCGGTAATTTTTTTTCGAAATATTGCCTGTATTAATATATATATGTGTGCTGAATTTTATTTTGCTATCTTGAGCGGTTTTTGATTTATGATTAATAATATTTCCAAATTTGACTATATCAAAAGTGGGCGGTACCACGCCCCTTTTTAAAAATTTCTTCAAAAATGTATTTGTTGCCTTAACGCTAAAGTGCACACCAAATATTATCCTTATAGGTGTATTATGTACTGAATAATCACTCTTTTTGTATTTTCCAAAATATTATATGTATAGAAAGAGGGCGTGGCTTTTAACCGATTTTGCCTATTTTCAATAGCGCTCGGAGATAAGTGAAAAGGAACCTACATACCAAATTTCATTGAGATATCTCAAGATTTACTCAAGTTATCGTGTTTACAGACGGACGGACGGACGGACATGGCTCAATCAATTTCTCTTTTCCTCCTGAACATTTTGATATATATAAGTCAATATTTATCTCGATTCGTTTATGCCGTTACATACTACTGTTAGGCGAATGAAGTTAATATACCTTGTGTGCGAAGCACTACTAGGTATAAAAAGGCAGTAGGGTGTTAACTACTTGCCCGTAAATCTTGCTTGTTTGTTATTCGATTTGCGTAATTTTTGGCAGGAGTATACTACATACTATTGGGAACCCTCTCACAAAATTTCATTGAAATACATTCTTGAAATTCCAAGCAATCGCTTTTGAAAATAGCAGAGCTTTTATGCTAAAAAGTGGGCGGCGCCACGCCTACTTCACCAAAATCCACAAAATTTTTGTACAGTTCAGTTTTGCTTAAAAGGCTTATTATGTGTGTAAAATCTTATTTATATAACTTATACAATTATTGAAATATCGCGATTTTAAGTTTACGAAGAAATTTTTTAGAACTGTGTTCAAAAAGTGGGCGTGTCCGTTCTTCGATTTTGTTTATTTTTACAGCAAAGAGTAAGCTTTATATGCTGAACACTTTCTCTAAATATCGTTTCAATAAGTCAATTTTTACCGGAGTTATGGCATGGAAAGTTTTGTGGAATAATCCCCCATAAAGGGGCGGGGCCACGCCCATTTTCTAAAAATTTTGTGCTTTCGACTTTCTTTGCCCACGAACACTTCAGAGGTGAAATAGAAATTATATACAGCTAGTTTAAGCAAAGTTATAGCATATTCAATATATCTATGATCCTTTTCAAAATCTTTCGTATAAAATTGGGCGTGGACCTAACCCGATTTCGCTAATTTTTTTTCGAAATATTGCCTGTATTAATATATATATGTGTGCTGAATTTTATTTTGCTATCTTGAGCGGTTTTTGATTTATGATTAATAATATTTCCAAATTTGACTATATCAAAAGTGGGCGGTACCACGCCCCTTTTTAAAAATTTCTTCAAAAATGTATTTGTTGCCTTAACGCTAAAGTGCACACCAAATATTATCCTTATAGGTGTATTATGTACTGAATAATCACTCTTTTTGTATTTTCCAAAATATTATATGTATAGAAAGAGGGCGTGGCTTTTAACCGATTTTGCCTATTTTCAATAGCGCTCGGAGATAAGTGAAAAGGAACCTACATACCAAATTTCATTGAGATATCTCAAGATTTACTCAAGTTATCGTGTTTACAGACGGACGGACGGACGGACATGGCTCAATCAATTTCTCTTTTCCTCCTGAACATTTTGATATATATAAGTCAATATTTATCTCGATTCGTTTATGCCGTTACATACTACCGTTAGGCGAATGAAGTTAATATACCTTGTGTGCGAAGCACTACTAGGTATAAAAAGGCAGTAGGGTGTTAACTACTTGCCCGTAAATCTTGCTTGTTTGTTATTCGATTTGCGTAATTTTTGGCAGGAGTATACTACATACTATTGGGAACCCTCTCACAAAATTTCATTGAAATACATTCTTGAAATTCCAGGCAATCGCTTTTGAAAATAGCAGAGCTTTTATGCTAAAAACTGGGCGGCGCCACGCCTACTTCACCAAAATCCACAAAATTTTTGTACAGTTCAGTTTTGCTTAAAAGGCTTATTATGTGTGTAAAATCTTATTTATATAACTTATACAATTATTGAAACATCGCGATTTTAACTTTACGAAGAAATTTTTTAGAACTGTGTTCAAAAAGTGGGCGTGTCCGTTCTCCGATTTTGTTTATTTTTACAGCAAAGAGTAAGCTTTATATGCTGAACACTTTCTCTAAATATCGTTTCAATAAGTCAATTTTTACCGGAGTTATGGCATGGAAAGTTTTGAGGTGAAATAGAAATTATATACAGCTAGTTTAAGCAAAGTTATAGCATATTCAATATATCTATGATCCTTTTCAAAATCTTTCGTATAAAATTGGGCGTGGACCTATCCCGATTTCGCTAATTTTTTTTCGAAATATTGCCTGTATTAATATATATATGTGTTCTGAATTTTATTTTGCTATCTTGAGCGGTTTTTGATTTATGATTAATAATATTTCCAAATTTGACTATATCAAAAGTGGGCGGTGCCACGCCCCTTTTTAAAAATTTCTTCAAAAATGTATTTGTTGCCTTAACGCTAAAGTGCACACCAAATGTTATCCTTATAGGTGTATTATGTACTGAATAATCACTCTTTTTGTATTTTCCAAAATATTATATATATAGAAAGAGGGCGTGGCTTTTAACCGATTTTGCCTATTTTCAATAGCGCTCGGAGATAAGTGAAAAGGAACCTACATACCAAATTTCATTGAGATATCTCAAGATTTACTCAAGTTATCGTGTTTACAGACGGACGGACGGACGGACATGGCTCAATCAATTTCTCTTTTCCTCCTGAACATTTTGATATATATAAGTCAATATTTATCTCGATTCGTTTATGCCGTTACATACTACCGTTAGGCGAATGAAGTTAATATACCTTGCGTGCGAAGCACTACTAGGTATAAAAAGGCAGTAGGGTGTTAACTACTTGCCCGTAAATCTTGCTTGTTTGTTATTCGATTTGCGTAATTCTCACAAAATTTCATTGAAATACATTCTTGAAATTCCAGGCAATCGCTTTTGAAAATAGCAGAGCTTTTATGCTAAAAAGTGGGCGGCGCCACGCCTACTTCACCAAAATCCACAAAATTTTTGTACAGTTCAGTTTTGCTTAAAAGGCTTATTATGTGTGTAAAATCTTATTTATATAACTTATACAATTATTGAAATATCGCGATTTTAAGTTTACGAAGAAATTTTTTAGAACTGTGTTCAAAAAGTGGGCGTGTCCGTTCTCCGATTTTGTTTATTTTTACAGCAAAGAGTAAGCTTTATATGCTGAACACTTTCTCTAAATATCGTTTCAATAAGTCAATTTTTACCGGAGTTATGGCATGGAAAGTTTTGTGGAATAAGACTTCTTTGGGAAGACTTCTTTGTGGTTACGTTATATTCGTAATTTGCGTAACATTCCGGAAATTCGTGTTCCCCACTGCTTCCCATTGGTCAGTTGCTCAGAGGATCTGCAGATGCACATTTTCGTCGATGCCAACCTTGATGCATACGCTGGCTTGTATACTTGAGAGCGAAGCAGAGTTCACGCATATGTTGCAATCTAGTAGCTCCTAAAACGAGCGTGGCACCTCTCAAACCGGTATCGGTCCCGAGACTGGAGCAGTATGAGCCAGTCTCCACTGGTGGCTACGATACCTGACCCCTCACGATTTTCTACTTGGGAAAAGGTACCCGCATTCAATGCTGCATAATCCGCTTTCTACGAGATACCTCACGTGTCGCAAAGGTATCAATCGGCTTCAAAACTTTATCGAATCAGCTGATGTAGAGGCTGCTGATTTCGCTATTATTCGGTGCTGTCAAAACGATGCGTATGGGACCAAGATAAAGTGTCTGAAATCCGGCATGCCACTTTCGAAAGAGAGCCCACTCTTTAAATGTTCGCCGTATCTGTACGATTTAGGTCTACTTAGAGTACATGGGATAATCGATAAGGTAGAAAATGTTCGAAGTAGGTTAGATTAGGTTATGAGGGTAGGCCCGTTGTGATACCCTAAACGGACTCAAGAGAATCCCTTCCTTGCCTATACATGATGATCGAACCACTTCGTGGAGCAACGAATTTAGCTAGAGCCTTGACCTCACATCTAGAGACTTCAGAGAGGTCTACTAGAAATGGTTTCCCTAGAAAGGCTAACCGCCGCCTGTCAAGTGCTGGACACTGACACAGGAGGTGCTGGACACTCTCCTCCTCCTCGATACATCTACAGCTACGACAGTAGTGAGCGACTTAGAGTTGTCGACGAATGAGCTCAGGGCCTTTAGTGCAGCCTGGCTGTCTGAGAAAATGAAGACCCATTTGCCATAACTGGGTACAGTAGCCAGATGGCTTACGGCTCTGTGTTTTGCCAGTATTTCCGCTTGGTATATACTGCAGTGATCCGGAAGGCGGAAAGAGTCCTCTAGACCCAGATCCGGTGAGAAGATGCCCGCTGCAACCTTCCCGTCAAGCGTAGAGCCATCGGTGAAAATGTTTACAGCGTTCGGGACAAGATGCTGCCTCCTATCCCAGTCTTGTCGCGTTGGTATTAACACTGTGTAGTTCTTAAGGAATACGTTCCTTGATGTTCAGTAGTCAGTGAATGCTGGTATTGGGACTGGGGCGCATGTACCCAGGATGGTGGCATGCCCGCAAGTTCCATTTGACCAGATACCCGCTTCCCGTATGCGTAGAGCCGAGATAACAGATGCCCCCCCCACAAGGTCAAGGGGTGGCAGGTAAGGTATTGTGTTTAGTGCTACGGTGGGAGTAGAACAGAGAGGCCCTGTTATACATAGCTCCGAAATTCTTTGTACTTTTTGCACCATTTTAAGATAGGTGCTTTTATCCAGTGCATGCCACCAGACGCCATTTAGGAGAATCGGGCGTAAAATGGCCATAAAGAACCAGTGTACCACCTTAGGGGAGAACCCCCAGGAGGCACCAATTGCCCTCAGGAGAAAAGCGCCGCAGCTGCCTTCCTGGATCGATACATTATGTTGTCATTCCAGAGAAGTTTCCTATCTAGAATAACCCCCAAGTACTTTACCTTATCACTCGGAATTAGAGACGTACCCCCGAATCTTGGTGGTGTCATGTTTGGTATCTTGTACCTCCTCGAAAAGAGAACTAACTCGGTTTTTTCAGGGTTCACTTCCAGGCCAGAGCTCGTGGCCCAGGATGATATTGTGGACAGTGCCCCTTCCATTAAATTGCAGAGGGTTTGCGGGAATTTTCCCCTCACAATGACGCAGATGTCATCAGCATACGCGATCAATTGATGACCTTCTGATTCCATGAGACGAAAAAGTTGGTTTACAGTAACCACCCATAAAAGTGGAGAGAGAACACCACCCTGCGAGGTGCCTCGGTTACCGAATCTGTGGACTTCGCTCCCGCCTAGCTCAGTTTTTATCCGCCTATCCGTAGGCAGATTGTAGTAATCTAATGTTCCACCACGCACGCGTCCATCCGCAGGCCCGTTAGAGCCGAGGTGATTGCAGCTGGAAGGACGTTGTTGAAGGCGCCCGCTATGTCGAGGAAGGTCCCCAGTGTGTACTCCTTGAGGTCAAGCGACCTTTCAATGACTGACACCAGTGAGTGTAAGGCAGTGTCGGTTGACCTGACTTTTGTATAGGCATGCTGGGCATGTGATAGAGACGATGGGTCAATCAGCCCCCGGATGTAGTCCTCCAGGAGTCTTTCAAATGTTTTAAGTAGGAAAGAGGACGGGCTTATTGGCCTATAGTCCTTTGGTTTTGTGTGAGAGGGTTTCCCTGCTTTAGGGATAAAGACCGTGCTGACTTACCTCCACGATTTCGGTACATATTTGAGCCTCAGACAACTTAAAAATATCGTCTTTAACCAGGGTTTAATAAGTGAGGCAGTGTGTTGAAGCTGAGCCGGGAATATTCCATCTGGGCCCGGTGACTTATAGGGTTGGAAGGTAGATAAGGTCCAGTCTAACTTTCGATCATCTACGATTTCTTTTAAAAGTTGATCAGAAGGTAGCCCTCCGCCAGCGAAATTTTGAGACGCGCCCTCGCATGTCGGAAAGTGTGTATCCATAAGCAAATTTATGGTTTCTGTGCATGTCTCCGTACAAGACCCATCAGGCTTTTGGACGTATCTTAACTGAGTTGGGGATTTCGACAACATCTTCCCTAGACGGGTGGCGGCAGATGTAGTTTCAATCTGACTGCAGAAATCTTCCTAGGATGATCACTTTTCCTTACGGATAGCTTTCTTATAAACGCTAAGTTTCGCCTTTTAGTCCGCCCATGATTCCTCATGACCGTCATGCTTTGCTTTGTTATATGCCGTCCTACTGGACCTCCTAAGCTCCTCTAGATTAGACGACCACCATGGTGGTTTGCGGGCTTTCGCCACTGTTTGGGCAGGCCCTATCTAAAGCAGTCCTGCAAAGCTGACTGAAATT
This sequence comes from Sphenella marginata, assembly GCA_951509765.1. Taxonomy (NCBI): domain Eukaryota; kingdom Metazoa; phylum Arthropoda; class Insecta; order Diptera; family Tephritidae; genus Sphenella; species Sphenella marginata. Next base: position 42,312,227 of record OX608080.1, read on the forward strand.
ATTTACGAGCCCGTCAAGCTCAGAATTGTTAGTCGGGGTTTGTACCCTGTTTGGCAGATTTTTAATGATAATCTTTTTATAGTAGCCCCAGTTTTATAAGACGAAATGACACCGTCATTATTGTGGCCAACAATTTAAAACGAAATACATGGCGGAAAGGTGCAGTTGTCGACGTTTATCCCGGCAAATATGGTGCAGTACGCAGCGCTGTCATAAAAACTACCAACGGATTAATCTCCTGTCCCGCCGTAAAGGTAGCCAAGCTCAACGGTAAGAAGTAAACCTCGTAAACTTTACGAACTTTACGGAGGGCCGCCCCTCGCCCTCGTGAACACAATTCGACGCATTCAAATAAGACGACACCGCATTTAGCTCTGCTCATAAAACAAATCCCGATCACCAACTATCATTGCATTGCGACTTTGCGATCTTTATTGACATTTTGCATTTCTGTTTTACCGAGCCTTTGGAATCGAGCAGAAGTAAATTGTATTTTCTTAAGTATAAATTTATTTGCATGTATCGTAAATTATAGCGCCAAAGATTTTGAACAAGTAAACACAAGTGTAAGATGAATTAGCATGTTTATAAGTCAGCGAGATTCATAATAAATAAGGTGCAGATGCACTAAACACACAGTCATAAGTGTAGCTGCAAATATTGTTTAATTGGCCACAGCGGTTACAGTAGCCATAAGAAAATACCAGGGTAATAAGGAAAACGGATTTATATGGATATATACTCAACGTATAAAGGAGTTATTTTTGTAAAAGAACAGTTTGGCTGTGTGCAAATTAGTATAAAAGGGTGATGATTTGCTTAGAAAAATCTAGTAGTTACCCAACAGCTGCATAGTAGTCGGTGGTTTTCACCTCCCATGAACATACAGCTGGGAGTTTTCATCTCACGAATACTAGTTTTTATATTCTGCGGTGGTTTTCACCTCCACCGACAGTGGTTCTAAGTAGGTGTTTTAACCTTTGCCGCCTTTATTTTTGCCAGGAGTATTTTAAGAGATAGTAAGTGGTGGTTTTCACCTCCACCACCGCACTATGGCCGAAATTGCGATTTTAGCGGCAAAAAATACTTCCCGACAAGCTAGCTTCACCAAATTTGGTGAGTAGACTTCTAATGATAAAAAAATCGATTTGAGAAAAAATGGGCGGGCCACGCCCTCTTTTTTCAAAGTAGTGGCAAAACGTACTTCCTGGCACGCTAGCTTCACCAAAATGGTTACACGGACAAAAAAGCAACTTGAGAAAAAATTGAACGGTCCACGCCCTCTTTTTCCTATATCCAAAACCCAAATTGTCGCCAAAAATACTTACCAAAAAGTTGGCTTCAACAAATTTTGAAAACGACCTTCTTCCACTATTAAAAAAATATTGAATGCTACCAAAAAATTAATTTATTCTTTAATTCATAAATTTATTATTTTAAAGGAGTTGTAAATGCTCTACAATTACGATTACGATTCTTCTGAAAATAACAAAAATAACATACATATTCTCGAAAGATATAGGTCTTAATTATTCATGGTCTGTTTCTTCGTTTTCAGCCGCTTCTAATTCCAATGAGTAATTATTTATCGACTCTAAGCTTACATCAGAATCATAACTATAATTGCAGCTGGAGACTTCTTGAGATGTTGAAGATAATAAAAGTTCTGGTGGCAATTCAGGCATTTTAAAAAGATAAATGACTTCTCGAGGAAAAGGGAGTTTTTTTGAACTATATGTACGTTCCTGCAAACATAAACTTGAAATATATGGGTCAGAGCTATCCATAGCTCTATGATACATGTCAAGTATGTTGTGCACTCTTGAATCCTTTCGAGCGTGACCAGTTCGATCTTTTTTATAATATTTGTTTCGCGCCTCAGATGCATTTACTGCCAGGACACCTACGGGTACTACTGAAGCCTCAATTATTTGTGACGAATGCACTAATATTTTGTGTATTGTGGCAGACATAGAGTACCATTCGTAGTTTTGGAAAAATATTTCACTGGTTTTAATACAATAATCATGAAACCTTTGAGCATCAATTTCAAATTCAGAGGAGAGAGCAATTAAGACGATGTGTAAATGTTTCAAAAAATCAATATTTATAACAGTAATAGATGCTAAAAGGTCCGTGCGAGAAAATGCTCTTCGAGCTGTGTTGCCATCGTTGGTGTTGCCGCTGCCATTTGCTTTCGGCTTATCGACATGAAGCCCCATTTGAAGCAAAAACTCTTTTTGAATTTTTTGTTTCTTTTCTGCCAGGATTCTCTTCTCTTCTGCTCCACGAACTTGCCATTTTTTCAAATCTAGCTTGTATGAAAGTTTTAAAACAAACTCGAAACTACGAATCCATGCATGCAAAGGGTTTAACCCATATTTCAAAGTGTCGGTCTTCGGTTCAAAATTAGGAGAATCAAAGTTTCTTATAGTTCGAAATTCCTTTGGACCGGCATGGGACATTGCTGTGCACTTTTAGTTTCTGTCAACACATTTAAGACTTTCCCATCTATTAATGTCATATATAAATTATATTTTACTTTAATTTTTTTCCCATTACTTAGTTTGTATTGTAGTGGTTTCAACTCCTCAATCTGTTTATTTATGTTGTGGTTTTCAGTTAAAATGTGCTCTTTTGTTTCTTTAACAAATTCCACTTTTAAAGGTCTACAAAAGCGTACTGACTGAGGTGCACGGTTTACCCAAATGTTATACCCTGCTGATGAAATTATTTTTATTGGAATGACTGATGTCACAAAAAGGGATTGATCGAAACTTTCCGAAGTATTTTCCACCAATTTTTGTTTAAACAAGCTGTGACCGGTAGAACCATCAAACCCGTAGCTCGAAATTAGGATCGATTCTTCAACATCCATTGTACACAATACTTCATCTTGATATTCAAGAATTCTTTTAGCTGTGTGGTCTAACAAATTTTTGCAACGACACTTCGACAGAGCTTTCATTCGCTTTGATTTCATCCGGTCTACATTTCAATTTGCTTTTATAAACATTATCATAAGTCGGATAAACACTACAATTGTGTTTTATGTTTAATTGCCGCATATTTGAGTACACCTTTTTAGTTAATCCGTTTTCTAACACAAACATTAGAGCTTCATCAGGTGATATTGGCGTAACTTCTTTGTGGCTAGTATTAAGAACTTCTAACTTCAATGAAATTTTGTGAGAGGGTTCCCAATAGTATGTAGTATACTCCTGCCAAAAATTACGCACATCGAATAACAAACAAGCAAGATTTACGGGCAAGTAGTTAACACCCTACTGCCTTTTTATACCTAGTAGTGCTTCGCACACAAGGTATATTAACTTCATTCGCCTAACGGTAGTATGTAACGGCATAAACGAATCGAGATAAATATTGACTTATATATATCAAAATGTTCAGGAGGAAAAGAGAAATTGATTGAGCCATGTCCGTCCGTCCGTCCGTCCGTCCGTCTGTAAACACGATAACTTGAGTAAATCTTGAGATATCTCAATGAAATTTGGTATGTAGGTTCCTTTTCACTTATCTCCGAGCGCTATTGAAAATAGGCAAAATCGGTTAAAAGCCACGCCCTCTTTCTATATATATAATATTTTGGAAAATACAAAAAGAGTGATTATTCAGTACATAATACACCTATAAGGATAACATTTGGTGTGCACTTTAGCGTTAAGGCAACAAATACATTTTTGAAGAAATTTTTAAAAAGGGGCGTGGCACCGCCCACTTTTGATATAGTCAAATTTGGAAATATTATTAATCATAAATCAAAAACCGCTCAAGATAGCAAAATAAAATTCAGCACACATATATATATTAATACAGGCAATATTTCGAAAAAAAATTAGCGAAATCGGGTTAGGTCCACGCCCAATTTTATACGAAAGATTTTGAAAAGGATCATAGATATATTGAATATGCTATAACTTTGCTTAAACTAGCTGTATATAATTTCTATTTCACCTCTGAAGTGTTCGTGGGCAAAGAAAGTCGAAAGCACAAAATTTTTAGAAAATGGGCGTGGCCCCGCCCCTTTATGGGGGATTATTCCACAAAACTTTCCATGCCATAACTCCGGTAAAAATTGACTTATTGAAACGATATTTAGAGACTTCTTTGGGAAAGGTTTTAAAAAATGAAAAGGTGTCGTCACTCGGGGACCACCACATGCCAAGTACCTTTTCGTGACTCACGTCGGCTTGATCAAAATGTTTCACACCCTGGTTCGATTGATTAGCTAAGGCAAACAAAACGTCCCTAGAGTTGGATATCCAGTTGCGCATTTCGAATCCCTCATCGCCGTGGATATGTTGTTGTTGTTGGATATCTCTTACTATAGTTGACAATCGTATCATCTCCTCCACCGTAATCGCTCTTTGTAGCCAGTCGTCTACGTAGGTGTTCTCTAAAATCGCTCTAACTGTCAATGGATATTCATCATGAAATCGCTAAGGATTTGTATCCTTAACAAAATTCGCTAACGATGGGGACATGCATGACATACGTGGCAGGATCCCTGGTTGCAGCACCATCACAAGAATTTTTGTGCGACCTGGTCTTCCGCGCATATACATATTTGGTGGAACATATCCCCGATGTCAACACAAAGAGTGATTTGCAGAGATCTGGCCACTGTAGCAACACGGAATTGAGAGCTACGTCATTGACCGCAGCAGAGGCATCCCAAACTAAGCGTCTTTTATTCTTGTTTATGTTGGTGACCTTAAACATTAGAATATACCCGATTTTCCCCTGGCCTGATTTTACTCCTGGGTCGTTTTCATAATCTTTAAGTGTATCGACAAGGAACGCTTTCAGATCCGGATCTCTTGACATTTTGCCTTCTAGGCAGCAAAACTATTATTGTATTATTTGAAGCAAAAAAAAAATATTTAATTCAATAAATAATCTTAGGTTAATAATCACTAAAGCAAAATAAAACAAATTAAAGAAAAAAATTACGAATTTTCATTATCTCATGAATCAGATTCGTTGGGTTGGGCCGGAATGAGTAAACTAAACGTTTCGGGTAAATATCCTTTAAATTATTAGTAAATTCCTATTTTCACATTTCTAGTGCTGCTAAATAAAGGGTCGGAACAACAGTTTTGGATTGTAGCCTTTATTCCATTTTTTGGAATAAGGAATGCAAATTTTGCAAAAAAAAATTGAGTCTATGCTTACGCCTTTTGATTTCATGCATCGTAAAGGTCGGGTCCACTACCGAGCCGTCCGATGAGAAGTCAACATCGGACATTTTTATGCAGTTAACTATTTTACTAAACTTTCACAAACACCGTTCACGACTGCTGCCCCTGATATTTATACCATGCTTTATACTATATAAGTGACAAAATATCTCATATTTTCTAAAAGATATTGAAAGGGTAATGTGTTGTTTCTAAGAACGATAAGAGCAATCATATGTGTAAAAAATGCACTATTTCTCCTTATACAAAATTCGATAAATTACGTTATTAATGAACAAAATCTACAGAATATTTATTAAATTAGAAAAAAACATACCTTAAGCATCAATTTCCATCATTAAAACGAGACATGTAACTGTAAATAAGTTAACTTTACGTTGTTGAAGATTTGTTGTTTGCCGAACGCCGAACGAGTGTATGTGATAAGCAGTGTAGTGTGATAAGCAATGAACTTTTGACTGTCAATAGGCGGTAGCGCAAGCGACGAATACTCTATTGTAGTGAATACTCTATTGTATTCTCTTTCTATTTTATTCGTTATTAAAATCAATTAATGCATTTTACAAAATTGACTTTTGGCCGCCTAGATTATCAAAATACCGATATGTGCGACGATGAGCACTCGGTAGAGAATTTGTTAGCTCAATATGGTCGTGTTTGCAGAGAAGACCAGTCCTCCATCGCTTCTCCTCTGGCAGGTACAGCGCCATCCTGTACATAATACGCTGGCAACGTCCATTCTTCCTTTGACAGTAAGGGTTTATAGGGGCGGGTAGCGGTAGCCTCTATCGACCAATGGCCATGACGTCAGATACCGCGTCATCGTAACGGCCATACCCGGACCAACCTAGCTTACACTTTGTAGCTAGCAGATCATTTCCCTTTCCCTCCCGAACTTTCAAGGGCACACCTAACTTCAAATTATCGAGTCCGATGACAATCCTTGCTCTCACCGCTTTGTGCGGCAATATTGGTAGATTTCTAAGATATTGGCGTGCATTTAGAGTAGACATTCCAAGAGTTTGGACGGGCAAGTTCAAGTTTGACACCGTGGGTACCTTTTGTAAGAACCATATTTTAGCACCTTGCCGTTGGGCCGAAATTCAAATTGATGTGCACCTAGAGTTGGCTTCGCTCTGCACGATGTCACCAGTCCGCTGTAGACAGAACTCTTGGGTCGGTCCTTTGATGCCGAGTTCATATTAAATCGGTGGCAACAAGTGTACACCCAGACGACTTTAGTTTGCATTGAACCATGCAGTAACGGGTTGTGCCGCATTTTACAACCGTCAATAAAACACTTCTTAATCGAACTGCACCTACGAACGAAATATCGCTTAAAGCAACAAATACATAACTTTGACTAGAGGCCCATCCGCCATCGTGCATCCCTGCTCAGTGCCCGGAAGTCACTACAATCCACATTTTGGACATTCACCCCGTTTATCTGCATCCATCATGAATCATTAACCTTTCGCCACGTCGGTGAGTACCTTTCACCTCCGCTGGACTAGCCCCATTACCATTAATAACATTTAGATAAATGTCCCGACATCAAACCGGTAATTCTTGGATCGCTTAAGGCTCCCAGTTTTTTCACTGAAGGCGTTAACTTGTGGTTCGCACAACTCGAAGCTCAACTCAGGATCCATAGTATCGTTACGGTTCAATTACTCATCGACACACGCTACGCCGTGGTTAAAACCAAATGGCTGGGTTGCCCGAGCTAACGCGTGCTCTGTTAACAGTACAGACGAATGCTTCACTTCACCAACAATCGCGCATGGCTGACAAACTATACGAGATCGTAAAAGGCAACGTTGCAGCTGCACGGGCATCCCCAACACCAGAGAACCTAGCCATAGAACAAAAAGTCAATGCACTTAGTCAACAAATTAAAGAAATCGTTAAGAAATTTAGCCAGAACAGAGGAAGGTCGTCCTATCGTAGCCGTCCCGGTTCTAAAAATCGCAGTTCGTCAGGTATGCGTCTAAATAAATCTGGAACCTGCTGGTGCCATGCCAAATTTGGTACCCAAGCACATAAATGTATCCCCAGGTGCATGTTTCAGGGAAACGCCAACCTGAGTTACTAGAGGCAGATAGTGATTCTGTAACGCCCTCACGCCGTTTATACATTAAAGACCAAACCACTGGATCAAAATACCTAGTAGACACCGGTTAGCACCTCGTAGTTCGCACCCGTAGTTTTTTAAAAATGACCTCTTGCGACCCCATAGGATAAGAATTCCTTGACGACGTTCCCAGAACGATCACCTAAAAACTTTATTTCAACGCTTTCGCGACTACGGGCTGTTTATTAATTTGCCAAAGTGCCAAATCGCCCAGCCAGAAGTTGAATTTTTAGGCCATCACCCAAAATAGAATTAAACCGCTTCAAGACAATCGGTGCGCGGATTTCTCGGAACGGTGAATTTTTATAGGGAATTCATAAAGAACCCGTAAGGTGTTATCCCCGTTATACAAACTCCTCGCATGCTATACCCTGGATAGTAGACTTTAAACACGCTTTCGACGCCGCAAAACAAGCCCTCGCAAATTCTACTCTGCTGGTTCATCAAAGCAACAGCGCCTAGTGGGCCTTTTTCATCGACGCGTCTGAATACGGCACTGGAGCAGCCTTTGGCGTTTTTCAGCAAAAAGCTGACACCTATTCAAAAACTTTTCACATATGACCAGGAGTTGCACGCTTTTTACGAAGCTGTCAAGCACTTTCGACACATTTTTTAATGGCTTCGTTTTACTATATTTACTGATCACAAGCCGTTACAGTACGCCTACCATGCCATCTCGGCTTTATTGTTCAGTTAACAAGCGATATTCGTCACGTATCGGATAACAAAAATATCGTCGCTGACACATTATCGCGCCTAGAAGCCATCGCCATGCCAATTACGTCTCAAGAGCTTGCCGATGCACAAAAAGTTGGAAGCGAACTATATACAACAACTTTTACGCAACACTACTACTTTGCATTTGAAAGTTATTCATATCGATAACGGGCCTACAGTTTGCTGTGACATCGCGACCCGTGCATTGTGACTATATGCCCCTACGCAACTCAGGAAAAAGGTGTTTGATTCTCTTCACATTCTGGAGTTCGAGCATCGCAAGAACGTTCCGTTTGGCCCTCTATCAGAAAATATTGCCGCGAATGATCACGAGCCTGTATCGATTGCCAGCACAACAAGGTACAACGACATGTATCATCTCCGATGGGGAACTTCCAGCCGCCAGTTTGTTATACTGCCAGTGTCAAGAGGTTTCAATCGTTGTCTTACTATCGTCGATCGATTCACACGCTTCCCAGAGGCAATACCGCTAGAAAATTTCTCAACTGAAGTCGTAGCCCCAGCTTTGATTCATAACTGGATCGCACGGTACGAAGTACCTAAGCGAATCGCTTCAGATAGAGGGGGCCAATTCGAACCATTTCAATTCGTTACATCCGCAACCGAACGTTGTTGTTGTTGTTGTTGTAGCAACAAAAATCACTCCCCGAAGGTTTTGGGGAACGTTGTTGTTCTTGTTGTTGTTGTAGCAACAAAAATCACTCCCCGAAGGTTATGGGGAGTATTAAGACTCACTTGAATACCTCTTACCACTGGTGGGGGGCGGTAATCAAACTGAAAATCCTACGACTTTCCTCTGGTGGGGTTCGCAAGGATTTTATATATTTTAAATTGAATCTGGGGGGGGGGGCAAAAACAATTTCGTTGAATAAAGATATCAACTGGTCTGAGAGTTTGTAAGACTACTACTTTATTGAAATATTTACAAGCGTTTATATACAAAATCTTAAACTATGTTCCTATTCTAAATGTATGTGTTTGTGTGAAGGAACCGCTTCTTATCTTCAGTTAGTCCCTTTTTGTTTAATGTATTTATTTTTGGTGATAAAAGTGCTGAGTTTTAATGATCGGTTTTCTAGCCTGTTCAAGTGCGATAGACAACCATCTGTTCTAATCTTTTCTTCAGTGGACTGTATGTATGTGTGTGTGATAGTTTTCTAAATATATGTATGTACATTAAGGCGCCTCACGCTCCATACAAAAAAAAGGACACCCTGTTTCCATCGGAATTATAAACTTCAATGTATTCTAAGACCTTGGTCAAAATATTTCGAAAAAATATTAAGATTTACCGGAGCTAAACCGCGTTAAAAAAACGCTAAAAATCTCGTTTTTTATGTATAAAAGGAGTATGACAAAATATTTTTTAATGAAAAGCACCTGACATGATGAATTAGCTGGAGTACAAAAGGTAAGCATAAAAAGGTTTGAAAATTTTATCAACGCAATCCAAATATTGAGATGTAGGATGCTGTTTTTGGTCATATTTCGAGGGGTAGGTTTGTGGAAAACTTTAATACCTCGGCCAATTATTGACGGATTTGGACGATTAGGGTATCTTTGCACAATTTAACCCTTTTTCGTCCAATTTTACACATTGCGAATATTAGCACACAGGTATACAGTAATAGTATTGATAAAATTTTTAAACTTTTTTATGCTTACCTTTTGCCCTCTATCATCTCAGATGCTTTTTATTATAAAATATTTTTTCATAATCCTTTTATTTATAAAAAAGGATATTTTTAACGTTTTTTTAACGCGGTTTAGCTCCGGTAAATCATAATATTTTTTCGAAATATTTTGGGGGAGTCCTTAGAAAAGAGTGAATTTTGAAATTCCGGTGGAAACAGTGCAACTTTTTTTGGCGAGGCACCTTAATGTACATACATATGTCTGTTGTAAATATAAGTTTACGTGTTAATATGCCTGTTTTTTTACACGCATATACATACATCTGCATCTGCGACTAAACTAAAACGGTCATCTGCAATTGCGATTATTCAATTATCAACGCGCATACATACATTACGGTTATTATTAAGGCATGGTAAACAGATTGCTGGAGGTTGGTAAGGCAGTTTGCAAAATGAATGGAAACTTCTTGGAAGTACTGATTTTATCAGCCACTATTTCGTAGTTGCAGATAAAGTTGTGCGCTTAGCGGTCCATACAAATATTAAGTGCAAACGCAGACGCCGATAAAAAAAAACACGGCTAGTATTAGGCCTGTTTTTTTTTTATACGCATATACATCTGCGTCTGCGACTAAAATAAAACGGTCATCTGCAATTGCGATTATTCAATTATCAACGCGCATACATACATACATTTCCTCTGTTGACATTCCGGTTTTTATTAAGGGATGATAAACAGTTTACTCGAAGTTGTTAAGACAGTTTGCAAAATGAATGAAAACTTCTTGGAAGTACTGATTTTATCAGCCACTATTTCTTAGGTCCATACAAATATTAAGTGCAAACGCAGACGCAGTAAAAAAAAAACACGGCTATAGTCATAGTAAAGGATGAGAATACCCAACCAGCTAAATGGCCGCTTGGTAGAATAATAGAGTGCCATCCAAGACTTGATGGTAGAGTTCGAGTCGCCACATTGAAGCCACAGAATAGTACGCTGAAACGACCCATTCAGAAGTTATGTCCCAATGACTGCTTCCTGATGTATAGCTTTGGTTGAAAGGCGGACAAATACTGAGACATATCCTTTGAAGGATTTCTGTCCTCGTCCTTTAGAGCACATCATTTCAAAAGGTCCGGCATAGTCTACTCCAGTATATGTAAAGCGACTGGATATCGACACTCTGGCTAATGGAAGATCACCCATGAGCTGTGTTGTAGCAGCTTGTTTAAATCGTATGCATCTACAACAGATACGTATGCAATGTTTCACTGCATTTTTTAATCCGATTATCCAGTATTGTCGCCTGACGACTGTTTCTGTTAACCGGTTTCCACCATGTATTGTCGCATGATGAGCATCTTTAATAATTAATCCCGGTAGTTCTGAATTTGTAAGCCTGCCTCCAACTCTTATTATGCCATTTTTATCCAAGAAGGGGTTAAGGTTTGCTAATTTGCTCTTGACTGCTTTTCCATCAAGAAGTTTACTTAATTCTTCTTTATAAAAGTTCTTCTGTGTTTGTCGGATGACCGTTAATGTAGCTGTCTGAAGCTCCTCTGCCGATAAATGTGAAAATTTGCGCGTTTCTTTCTTTTTACGAAAGCGTAGGATGTACGCTACCACTCTTTGTAATTTTAGCCCACTTTTATTAAATTGTCCATAAAAGAATCTTGGTCTTTCGACGTCAATAAGACCGTTACTTTGTTGCATGCATTTATCGTTGTTGACTCTTGATCTTTTGTTGACGATAGCCACTTGGGTCCGTTCCACCAAATATCCATATTTAATAATTTTGGAGATGGAATACCTCTTGACGCCACATCTACTGGATTGTATTTCGTGTTCAAGTGTGTCCCCAGGTTACTTGCGGTGTAAGTTTTTGAATGTCTTCTACCCGATTTCTAATAAATTTACCTTTGTTCTTCGCATTTGCAATCCAGCCCAGGGTTATTGTTGAATCACTCCATGCATAGGCTTTATGATCCCTTGCAATGATGACACACACTTTATTCAAAAATTTTACAAATAAATGAGCAGCACAGAGTTCCAGCTTTGGTAAGGTTTTCCGATTTTGAAGTGGATTAACTTTCGTTTTGGCAGTTAAAAGCTTTACGGAATCGCCAACTTTTGCATAGTTACTGCAGCGTACGCTTTTTCGGAAGCATCGCCGAATCCGTGAAGTTTTACTTCACACTCCATGTTAGTTTCAATCCATCCTGGAATTCGCACTTCTTCCAATATGCCTATGAACACCAGTGTCAATGAAAAGCTTCCATTCGTTTTGTAGGTCATCAGAAAGCTGTTCGTCCCATTCAGCCTTTTCACTCCAAAGTTTTTGCATATATAGTTTCGCAACCACAGTTATTGGCGATAGCCAGCCCAACTAATCAAATATTTGGGCGATTTGTGATAAAATACTTCTTTTTGTTATTTTCTTCGGCATTCCTAAATTAATTTTGAACTGGAACTCATCTTTCTTTGGATCAGAGTATAGCCCAAGTCTTTTCACTGCTTCGTTTTCTTTTATTTGAATTATTTCATTTTCTCCCATAGTGGAGATATTTTTGGTAATATCGTCGCAATTCGAGAGCCATTTCCTCAAATGAAATCCAAATAACTGAAGATGCTTGTTGATTCCTTTTTGGATCATCCCTATAAAAATCTTCCTTTATGATTTTTTGTAGCCAATTGTTTTCACTTGTGCATTTGTTGGCAATTTCAAATAATGCACGCACTACTAAATAGGGTGCTGAAGCGGTACGATATGTCACTGTCGTCAACTCGTATTGCTCTATATTATTTTAAGGATGTTCCCGACACAAAATTCGATCATACCCTTGATCTTTCTCCGAAATTTTTATTTGCCGGAACATTTTTTCAACATCTGCTGTGATTACCACTTTCCATAGTATCCACTTGAGAATGATATCAAACACATCTCTTTGAAGTTTGGGTCCTGTTAACATGATATCGTCTAGGCATTTTCCATTTGAAGTTTTGGCTGACGCATAAAAACAACAAGAAGCTTTGTAGTTAACTTATCCTCGCGTATAACAGCATGGTGTGGCAAATTATACTTCCCATTTAACTTCTCATTTGCTTTTATCATGGGCCCAAGGTTTTGGTATTCGTGAATGAACTCCTTGTAATCATTGAACCTGAAAGATTTATCAGGTTGCGCAGTTTGTAAGGGTTGATAAAACTATGGCAACCACTTCTTCGACGTGCTGGCTCAGAAAACGTGGTGTAATTTGCACTTTAATTTTAAACATCGATGCACCAACCACCACATCTCCTAGACCATGAAGCGTTGTTGTTCCTTTTTTCTTTGGTACACCTAATATCTGTGCTGCCTCTTCGGAAATTTATGTTATTTGTGACCCTTGATCAATAAGAGCCCTTAATAATATGTGCTCACCATTCGCAGATTTTGCTCTCACTTGGGCTGTGGCCAGAATTACCGTTGTTAGACCTGTTTTTGTGGACATTGCCGCCTTCTTTTGAAGGTTATCGAGATGAAGGAGCTCATGATGACTGCTGAAGTTCCATATTTTACACTTCATATTACTAGTACAAGTTTCTCCTGATTTGTGAAGCAGGCATCTATAGCAGATCTTATTGTCTTTGGCATATTTATGCCTTTCATCCGCTGATATGCTCTTGAAACTTCTGCATTCGGTTATAATATGATTTGGTATTTTGCAGTAAGTGCACTGCCTAAATGGTTTCCTCGCGCTTTTAATATTTGCGGCTATAGCTTTCAATGTCTGGAAGTGTTGATCCAGAAAATCTCTAATATCAGATAATGTCTGCACCTCTTTTGTCCTTTTCACTGTTTGTTCATTGTCACTTTTTATGGGCGGCTGATCCATTATCCTATCCCACTGTGTTGTAAATAAAATACGTTTATTATCGTATCTTTGTATAAGCAGACTCCACACTGCTTCATAATTTTCGGTTGATATTTGCAGGTGTTGTATTAACCTTGCAGCTTCACGCATTTTTTCTGAGCTTGATAATTGCTCATTTTTATGAACCATATCCTGGAACACATTGTAGAAATTGGCCCATTCTTTTATCTCGCTATAAAATATTGGAATTTTTCTAATTCCAAATTAGGGCGATACTTTATTTTTGGCTCTTCTTTCCCTAGACATCTTTCCAAATGTCCCAGATTTTCAAAATATTCTGCAACTACCTTGGCATAGGCATCTTCTAATTCAGCATTGTAGTATTTTGAAAAATCATTTGTATACGCATTTTTGATGTATATGTTTATGATATATAAACTTTATAAATATTTTATTTAATTATTACCGATCGTGCTATCGAAGCGCATATCAGTCATTTTGTTTGTATTTTTTGGGTGATTTTTACCCATGCATAAGCTTGGTGCTGCTGTTGTTGGTGTTTGTGGCATGCGGTTATCTGCTAAAGAAGTATGCAATGCTCTTAGTTGAAATGACACTTCATCACTAAAGGATTGTTTGAACCCTTGAACTACTTCGCCAATTTGCATTCTTATGGCACTGTATTTATCTTGCGTGAAATAATCCTCATTGCCAACTCCATCCGCCAAAAGTTTCTCGTTGTTGCTTTCCAATTTTTTTTTGGAGTTTTTTTAATGCTTTTATCACCACCTCGGCCTTCAACTTAGTTACTCTTTTTCCTGCTACATTATTGTACGTCTGCAGTACTTTTTCACTAATGTCCATCTGGGATTCAAGGGCTTTTCCTCTGTTTATTCAAATATTGCTCTTTTTTATTTTGCACTATTCAAAAATAAACACTGAGCACTATTTAAAAACTTCACTTTTTATTTTGACTTGGTTTTCTCCAAAGGAATCGTTGGAGGAAATTGGTTTGGTCGCCTGGTTGACCGTGCTGTGCCTCGACTCACAGCGGTGTTATTCCTTTGGATTGCAAATCTCTTTTCCTGTCACTGCTCCCAAATTTGAGGCTCTTTTGGACCAATATCAAGACTCAGTTGAATACCTCTTACCACTGGTAGGGGGCGGTAATCAAACTGAAAATCTAACGACTTTCCTCTGGTAGGGTTCGCAAGGATTTTATATATTTTAAATTGAATCTGCCTTACCACTGGTGGGGGCAAAAACAATTTCGTTGAATAAAAGATATCAACTGGTCTGAGAGTTTGTAAGACTACTACTTTATTGAAATATTTACAAGAGTTTATATACAAAATCTGAAACAATGTTCCTATTCTAAATGTATGTGTATGTGTAAAGGGACCGCTTCTTATCTTCAGTTAGTCCCTTCTTGTTTAATGTATTTATTTTTGGTGATAAAAGTGCTGAGTTTTAATGATCGGTTGTCTAGCCTGTTCAAGTGCGTTGTTTATTGTTTGAACTGTGCGAAACGATAGACAACCATCTGTTCTTATCTTTTCTTCAGTGGACTGTATATATTTGTGTGTGATAGTTTTCTAAATATATGTATGTAGCTACATATCTCTGTTGTAAATATCAGTTTACGTGTTAATATTAGTTCTTAAAAACATCTACGGATTGTATTATTAATATTTGTTCACATGTGTATGTACATGTTCAATTTTTATTTGAACAGGGAGTGTTGTCGAAATAACAGTCCTTGGCCGGATACGAGTCCGGTACGCTCCGGTACTCCCTTGCGGTACTGCCCGACTGTCGTGGTAGCGATTTGGTGTGACCAGTTCAACCTTCTAGGTCATGTCATCCCTCCTTCCGAAAGGAAAGAGAAGATAGGTAATGAGAGGTGAGAGGCACATCATTACCTTTGTGCATATTAGTCGCCTCTTTCGACCGGTATGCCTACCGCGGGCATATTCTAAAACCCTACCCGCTGAAAGCTGCTCTCTTGTGTCACAAAGAATCATGGTACGAGGTTGTGCCAGCGGTCTTACTAAGCTTACGAGCTGCCTGGAATGAGGATATTGGCGCAACTACGGCTAAACTTGTCTATGGCGAATTCATACGCCTACCTAGGGAACTTCTCACGCCGAACAGTGGTCGGATTGACCTGGTTTTACAAGAAAAATTATAAGTAGTGTTGCGATCTTAATAAAACTGTGGGGTTATATTGCTGGTGTAATGCTGAATCCGATTATACAAAAAAAATTCAAATGTGACAGTTGACAGATGTCAAACAGCTGTAAATTTTCCAAACCTCAGAATATCCGCTTGATAGTTTTACTGAATAAGTCTTTATACACCCTGACCACATCTTTTATGTCATATTCAAAATTTCACAGCTGACAATTGTCAGGCAGACTTCAGGTTATTATAAAAACGAAATAATTTTTTAAAGCCAGTGTCTAAGCCTTTAGGTACGCTAGTCACAAATAGTCAATTAAAATTTTTTAAATTAACAACTGTCAGATAGACTGACCGTTATTTACCAATAAAATGAAAGTCTCAAAAATTTGACTTTTTAATGATTTTGCTTAAAACTGAGTAAAAAAGTATAGAACCAGGGATTTTTACCACAAATCCTTTATTTATACTGATAGAAATGAAACAACATTAATTATAATAAGGCTTGTTTGTTTAGCTATCTCTCCTACTAATCATGAACTGATAACATTTTAGGTTTTTTTAATATTTCTGTAACGATAAGATATGTATGTCAGACAATTTTCTTCTACAGTTTGATGGTTACGTGATTTTCTAGCAAAAGTGTAGGGTAAAACCGGGATAGATGCCCCAACGGGATAGATGCCCCATATTCAAAAAATCTAACTTCCCGAGCTCGTGACTAACAATTAATTTAATAATTAGGAGCCGCAGCCACAGCGCATTTTAGTTATCTAAGGGCTTCGAGCAGTGAACACGCGTTTTGTTAGTTTAAAACATTTTGTTTGCGACGAAATTGAAATACCAGTAAAAGTTTTAAAGGTAAGTATTGTGCTTTGTATAACTTTATAACTAGTAATAAATTCCATTATATTTTTTAGTACCTTAATAAACTGATTCATTGAGACTGCATCTAACTAAAAATAGATGTTTTTTTGTTTATAATTTATTCAAAAAATTCGTAGGCATCTATCCCTATCAAAAAGGATAGTTGCCCTGATTTTTCGAGGGATAGATGCCCTTAGGGGCAAAGGAGTAAGTATATATTTTTTACATACTTTTGGAGTCTGATATATGTTTTATGTACTACTTTATGGACTTTTAACTGTTTTCAGCAAAATTATGCCGCGAAAGTACAAAAGGAAGGGGCTACAGAAAGCCTGCATGCGGCGTTCGACGAAATGAACAAAAATACGATGGGGATAAACGAAAAAAATATGGGATTCCATCGAGGACATTAATTCGACGATATGCTGCTAAAAAAACAAAAAAGGGATATAATAAACGTTTATCTAACTATTGGCTGCCTCTAGTTTCCTATAGATTTACTAAGTAGCTTTTATTTTAGTGTAAGATTGTATGTAAAATGTATTTTTATAAAAATATAATTTTTATTTTTTTCTAAATAAACACGTACCTATAAAATTGAATTTAATAAACATATATAAAAATGCATGCCAATTCTTGAAAGCAAACGCTTCAATTTAATAAGGTAGGTATGGCCATTGATGTACCTAATACTAGATTTAGCTATCTTCTAATGATAGTAATTAAAAGATTAAAAACCCAACATGTTTAATTTATTATGGTTTTGAGTAGGGTAGAACTACATACGTTGCGTTCGATTTGTGTTTTTCGCTTACATGCCATAAAGGGCATCTATCCTTCGCAATATTTTCATGGTGGGGCAACTATCCCTAAGGTAGTCATCTATCCCTCAAAAAGAAGGTTTCAGGAAAAAGTAATTTCTGGAAAAACCGTGTACGATAGGTAAACCAAAATTTAAATAATTAAAGTTAAAATATTGAACTAGCTATATTAAAAAAAAATTATTCAAATAAAACTAATATTTTCAAATTTAGGCAGCTTTTCCAAAAAGTGGGGCATCTATCCCGGTTTTACCCTATTCGTTAGGACATTTTTTCCCAGTGCATATTTACAAAGTAATGTAAAACTCTCAATACACTTTTATGGAAAATCACCTCACCAGCAAATTGTTGAAGAAAATTGTTTGACATTACAAAGAGGAAGTGGTCTCATACTCGATATAACTGGATAGGATGTTATTAGTAACATGTGAAACAAATCTTCCTTCAATTAGTCCCTGCTCATTTTTCGTGTTATGTTCGCAATACCACCTGAAGTCTTTGTTGCGAGCCTCCTGGGCTTCTTCAGAAAAATTACCTACTGGTAAAGGTAGAGCTTCAATTATATCATTATAGGTATGAAGTCACAGGGTATTCATTGTACAACGTTGTTGTCTATATTTTTTAAGTTTCAATTTATTCCAATGATCTCATGAGCTTAAATCTACAAAAGTGAATTTTTAATAAATAAATAAAGCCAACTTAGTTCACTATTGTAGAAGTTTCACGAAGCAATGTTCTTTTTATTTCTCTTTACATCTTAGTACATTTTATACATATCTGGTGTTGCCAGCTGCTAATAATTAGTACTAACAACTAATAACTAATAACTAACTCATAACACCGAGTCTACACCTACTACAACTCGGCTAATCCTGACCTAATGATCGGCCTCGATCAGCCTAAGTTGTGCTCATTGGGTCGGTGTCGCTTTCACATTCACCCTCTAATTCTTTACTTTTCCACAGTTTTATGTTATGTTATGTTATGGCCTCAACAACTCCGTTATAGGGCATTTGAGTAATTTGCCCATTTTCAATGTCTCTAATCACGTAACGATCATTCGGAAGCTTCTTGTGCACGCAATAAGGCCCCTTAAACTTTGGCAACAGTTTTTTATTAACGCCTACGATCGTATCTATATTTTGTATCACTACGAAGTCTCTCTCTTCAAACTTGCTCACTCTCACACCCTTCCGCTCGTTCCGGCTGAGGTTATACATTTGTACCTTTTCGATATTTTTCTCTGCATAGCCACGCATCATTTGCAAATCCCTCCCCCCGGGCCGGAAACGTTGTCTAGGTACTCGGTAAGTTTGTCTATAATTTCGCCCCTCTGGTTTACACCAAACAAGGCCTGGCTTGGGGTTATTCCAATTGATCTATTTATCGAGTTATTAATCGCGAATTCAATTTTTCCCAGTTGTTTCACCCAGTCGGCATGCAGAATTGGGTCACTAAGCTTAGCTAACATTCCCACTAAACTTCTGTTAACTCTTTCTACTTGCCCGTTCGCTTGCGGCGAATGTACCGCCACTTTTACATGAGTAATGTTTTTATCTTCTAAGTAATCTTTAAACTGCGCTGATGTAAAACAACTACCCCTATCTGTTATGCATCTATGGGGTCGGCTGTAATATTCAAAGTATTTATTAAGCGCAGCAGTTACCTCCTTAGTGCTAGTTGTTAATACTGGATAGAGCTTGACGTATTTTGTGAATGCGTCAATTATGACCAAAATGTGATTTCTTTTTGATTGTAAAGATGGAAGCGGCCCCAGGTGGTCTAAGTGAACCGTATGAAATGGCTGAGGTTGTTTTGGGATATTGTGCAGTTGCCTAGCGTTTGTTTTATTAGGTGCTGAATACATAATACATTTAATGCAGTTTTGTTTGAACTTATTGATTTTATTTTTCATATTAGGGAACCAATAGTTCGCTTTAATTTTTTGATAACATTTTCCGATGCCTTGATGTCCTAGTTGCTCATGGGTTGTTCTAATTATCTCTGTTTCTAACGCCTTGGGTACGTATAACCGCCGAGTGTCTTTTCCATGTATAAATACTACACCATTTTCCATTACAAAACTTCCTAGGATTTCATTTTCTAATTTCTTTTTCAAATTTACTATGTCTGGGTCTCGGGATTGCATAATTTGCAATTGGAAATCTATATTTTCGCTATCTATTACAGCGATTGTACCATTATGATTTGCCTCTATTCTGCTAAGTGCGTCCACATGTGGCATTTTTATACCTGGGCGATGTAATATAGTGTAATTATAATTTTCGAGTTCTAGAGCCCATCTCGCTATTCTACTATTTACCAATTTTTTATTGAGTGTTAGGGTGAGGGAGTTACAATCTTATAAATAAAAATGAATGTGTGTCCTTTATGGGCGTCCGAAGTACTCAACCGATTTTTATGAAATTTTCACAGTATATTCTTGAGATCATGGGTTAAAGCATAGGCTATATTAATTTTTGGAAAAGTGGGCGGTGACACGCCCCCAGGCTATATAAAACTACAATTCTTCATAACTCTGAACATATTTGGTCTAAATTAATGATTTTTGGATATGTGTGTCCTTTGGTCAAGATTTATGTAATTTTGGAAAAGTGGGCGGTGCCACGCCCACATTTTTTGTGTTTTGTTTGTACTTCAATAATGTCCAAAGTTTATGGTCGATCTCTTTTAAACTGTCAAGATTGGTTCAGAAGATTGTTGTGTACGATTCAGGCTATATGAATTTTTGGAAAAGTAGCCAGTGCCACTCCCCCAGGCTATATAAAATTTAAATTCTTCATAACTCTGAACATATTTGGTCTAAATTAAAGATTTTTGGATATGTGTGTCCTTTAGTCAAAATGGATATAATTTGGGAAAAGTGGGCGGTCCCACGCCCACATTTTTTGTGTTTTGTTTGTACTTCCATAAGTTCAAAGTTTATGGTCGATCTTCTCTAAATTTCCAGATTGGTTCAGAAGATTATTGTGCCACGCCCCCAGGCTATATAAAATTTAAATCATCACAACTTTGAATATTTTTGGTCTAAACTAATGATTTTTGGATATGTGTGTCCCTTGGTCAAGAATTATATAATTTGGGAAATGTGGGCCGTGCCACGCCCAAATTTTTTGTATTCAGTGCTTTGTTTGTACTTCAATAATGTCCAAAGTTTATGGTTGATCTGTTTTAAACTTTTCCAATACGTTAAAATCTTCGTTGGGTACGACATACACAGGCTACATTTGTAAATTCTTTGGAAAAGTGGGCAGTTCCAGGACCACAACCTAAGTAATATTTCAATTCGTTATATCCCTGAATGTATTTGCTTCAGTGACATTTTAACGGTCTTAAATCTTAATCAAAGCACTTAATTTTTATACCTTTCATGAACATGAAATGGTATTATAACTTTGGTCCGATGTTTGTAAGTATGAGAAGAAGAAGAGATAGACCCACCATTAAGTATACCGAAATGGTCAGGGCGACGAGCTGAGTTGATTTAGCCATGCCCGTCTGTCCGTCTGTCTGTCCGTCTGTCCGTCCGTCTGTCTGTTTGAACGCAAACTAGTCCCTCAATTTTAGAGATATCTCGATGAAATTTGGTATGGAGCAGCCATTTTGTATTATATTAATCATTTGTCGGAACCAGTAAGATCGGACCAATACAACGCATAGCTCCCATACAATCGATTGTTCCGATAAATGGGTTTTGGCCTATAAATTTTGCAGTTAAGAAGCTAGGAACGTAAAATTTTGCAAGGTTGGTATGTACTTATTATAAATGTGATGTGTGTAATGAAAATCATACAGATCGGAGTAACATAACATATAGCTTCCATATAACCCTTTCCTTACTTGTTTTTGTTTGTTATTGCCGTTCATACATATCCAGAGTATTATAGGTAGATATAGGATATAATTAAATAAGTACTAACTATACATCTGCTCAGCAGAGCATAATGGTTTTTGTCATACCCATTGAGTTCAAAAGATCCGTTTTTTGAGTTGGACATCCAAAAAATTTATTTGTTTATACCAAAGACTTTAAAGCCAGAAACATTGTATATCCTAAAGCACTGCAATAAATGGAATGTTAAAAGTTAAAGAAAAATATTTGAAAATGTATTTCTAGGGAAGTCACTGGCCAGGCAGAACAACGTCTGCCGGGTCTGCTAGTCTGTAATAATTTTGAACTTGATTCCCTCTAGGTATACCCGAAAACGTCGTAGTGCGTAGATCACTGCCAATGTCTCTAATTCAAAGCTATGGTATCTACTTTCTGCTTCGGAGGTTCTTTTTGAAAAATAGGCTACCGGGTGTAGTTTGCCGTCATTTTGCCTCTGTAACAGTATTGCCCCAAATCCCTGGATACTTGCATCGCAATGCAGCTCCGTTTCCCTGTTATGGTTGTATATTGCTAGTACTGGGCTTGATACCAGTTTTGTATGGAGCCGACAGCCGGTTCTACGTACCGGAATGACTCGGGGTTTCCCCGACCAAGGGCTGTTATTTCACTACCCCCCTGCCTAAACCGTCAGTTATCCTCCCCCCAATAATGTCATCCTCCGAGCAGCTCCTTGCAGCGGGACTGCTCAAGACTCTCCTGCTCCGGGCTGGTATTGAATCCAACCCCGGACCTAGAGAATGGATCTGCTGTGTATGCTGGAAGAAAATTTATGTGAAACGTTCACATTCGGTACAATGCTCCAACTGTAGCAGATGGTTGCATCTAACTAGTTGCTCCGGACTAAATCCCTCTACTCATAGACCCGCTAGTTTTTATAAAACTTTTGTGGCCCCTTGTTGTTCACGTCCTATGACGTCCAGTGGCCGTCGTCGATCAAGTATCGCTCCGCCACATATGTCTGACTCTGTCACATCAGTCTCCACGACTAGCACTAACAATGCACATCAGCAAGTAGACCTTTCGAGCGGCCGCTCACGCCCACAGGCGTCAACATCTCACACAGCAGCTCACAGCTACTCCCTACGTAGCACTTCCCAAGTGGATTTGAGCAATGCTGAGCGTCCGCTCTCTCCCACCCCCTCGGTCAGCCCCTCTTCTTCCAGCATTAGCACGAGTATAAGCCACAACCATCAGCTCCTGGTCCCTTATACTACGTGCACTGTTTGTCGGTTAAGATTATATACGCCGTTGGCATCAGTCAAGTGCAATAACTGCTTTGGCCTGTGTCACCTGCTCATATGCTCTGGACTCGCGAACAGGAACCTATGGACTGATACGTACGTTGCGCCATGCTGTCGAGCTACGCAACCTTCAACGTCGTCCGACTCGCCTCTACCTTCTGGTAACGCGATTCCTTCGACTTCAAGATTGCGCCGTAGTGCGCGACCCAGCCTATTACCACCTAGGCATACGCACCAGTCCTTGACCCCCAGCATCAACTCTGCTCTCCCTACACACTTCGGTATCCTGCAATTTAATTGCAACGGCCTAACTGGCAAAATTGTTGAAGTGACAAATTTAATGAAGCGACTGAACATCAAGATCGCGGCGATCCAGGAGACAAAGTTAGGTGGAAGGTCGTCTCTTTTGACCTGCAACGGGTACAATGTACACCGTTGTGACCGTGCGAGAGGGCTTGGGGGTGGTCTGGCATTCATCACGCATCAATCTGTGCAGTATCGTCTATTTGAGCCTGACATCGACCCGAGGGACACCACCTTAGAACGTCAAGGTATGGTTGTCCGGTCAGGCGATGTCGACCTTGAAATCATAAACATTTACGTACCTCCTGTCACCTGTTGTCCCAGGGATTACCACCCTGACATTCGTGCGTTACTCAGGGGCGAGAACCGCGTCATCCTTGGTGACTTCAACGCACACCACGACCTGTGGCACTCCAGCCTGCAGGCCGATGGTAGGGGACAGGAGCTGGCTGACCAAATAGATGATTCGACGTTCTGCACGGTAAATGGGGATGCCCCCACTAGAGTGGCGGTAAACTGCTCTAGCTCGCCAGACATCACCATAGTCAGCGCTGGACTAATAAACTGCGTTGACTGGCGACCGATGCTGACGCTTGCTTCAGACCACCTACCCATAGTGCTCTCAATCGATCGCCCCACCGACTTTGTCACCGCTGAGAAACGCACTTACACTAACTTCAATAAAGCCGACTGGGAGGGTTTTCTCAACACCACAGAGAGCGCCTTCGCTGCTCTTCCTACCCCGTCTGACGTACGAGAAGGGGAAAAGGCGTTTCGTATGGCCCTAATTTCAGCCTCCCACCAACACATTCCGTCAGGTAGAATAAAGGAAGTGCGTCCATTCTTCCCCGCAGAGGCAGCGGCCCTGGCAAATGAACGTGACCATATTAGACACCTTGACCCTACGGATCCTCAAATACGGGATCTTAATTTCGCAAACGTCAAGCTGTGTAGTTGTGTTTTTATTTTGCTCTGTGCTTTTATCTAAAAATTTAATCATATTTGTCTTATATCTGAAAATTTTGAAGTTTAAGATTAAAGTTAATGAGTTGAATACTTAATGTGCTTCACTACTTGTTGTGAAAAGTGTAAATTTTTGATACATTTTTGAAAATTAAATAATTATAAATTCATTCTATTGAATTTGTGTGTGCCGAGTTGTGTTTTTGCATATTGTTTTTGTTGCTTTTGAAAGGCTTACATTTTACATTGTAATTGTTGTTGTGTGCTGACTTGGTTTTCCGATTCCTTCGACTTCAAGATTGCGCCGTAGTGCGCGACCCAGCCTATTACCACCTAGGCATACGCACCAGTCCTTGACCCCCAGCATCAACTCTGCTCTCCCTACACACTTCGGTATCCTGCAATTTAATTGCAACGGCCTAACTGGCAAAATTGTTGAAGTGACAAATTTAATGAAGCGACTGAACATCAAGATCGCGGCGATCCAGGAGACAAAGTTAGGTGGAAGGTCGTCTCTTTTGACCTGCAACGGGTACAATGTACACCGTTGTGACCGTGCGAGAGGGCTTGGGGGTGGTCTGGCATTCATCACGCATCAATCTGTGCAGTATCGTCTATTTGAGCCTGACATCGACCCGAGGGACACCACCTTAGAACGTCAAGGTATGGTTGTCCGGTCAGGCGATGTCGACCTTGAAATCATAAACATTTACGTACCTCCTGTCACCTGTTGTCCCAGGGATTACCACCCTGACATTCGTGCGTTACTCAGGGGCGAGAACCGCGTCATCCTTGGTGACTTCAACGCACACCACGACCTGTGGCACTCCAGCCTGCAGGCCGATGGTAGGGGACAGGAGCTGGCTGACCAAATAGATGATTCGACGTTCTGCACGGTAAATGGGGATGCCCCCACTAGAGTGGCGGTAAACTGCTCTAGCTCGCCAGACATCACCATAGTCAGCGCTGGACTAATAAACTGCGTTGACTGGCGACCGATGCTGACGCTTGCTTCAGACCACCTACCCATAGTGCTCTCAATCGATCGCCCCACCGACTTTGTCACCGCTGAGAAACGCACTTACACTAACTTCAATAAAGCCGACTGGGAGGGTTTTCTCAACACCACAGAGAGCGCCTTCGCTGCTCTTCCTACCCCGTCTGACGTACGAGAAGGGGAAAAGGCGTTTCGTATGGCCCTAATTTCAGCCTCCCACCAACACATTCCGTCAGGTAGAATAAAGGAAGTGCGTCCATTCTTCCCCGCAGAGGCAGCGGCCCTGGCAAATGAACGTGACCATATTAGACACCTTGACCCTACGGATCCTCAAATACGGGATCTTAATTTCGCAAACGTCAAGCTGTGTAGTTGTGTTTTTATTTTGCTCTGTGCTTTTATCTAAAAATTTAATCATATTTGTCTTATATCTGAAAATTTTGAAGTTTAAGATTAAAGTTAATGAGTTGAATACTTAATGTGCTTCACTACTTGTTGTGAAAAGTGTAAATTTTTGATACATTTTTGAAAATTAAATAATTATAAATTCATTCTATTGAATTTGTGTGTGCCGAGTTGTGTTTTTGCATATTGTTTTTGTTGCTTTTGAAAGGCTTACATTTTACATTGTAATTGTTGTTGTGTGCTGACTTGGTTTTCTTTTTCTCACTCCTTTTTCGTTACAGCTGTTTGCGTGGTTTGTTAAACGTCAAGTACAGTGTGTTTAAAACTGTTCGCTCAGTACATTGCCTTCCAAACTGCCAGGGTTGTTTTTATTGCTTTTTATTTTTAACTACTAAATTTTTTAATTTTATAATTTTGAATTTTTTAATTTTTCATAATTATTAATAATATAATGTCGTGCACGTTTGAAAATTGCCAGATAAAAAGCGAGTCGGAGCGCTTTGTAGCATGCTGGCTGTGTGATGCACTTGTCCACGCAAAGTGTACTGGCTTAACTGGTAGAACAGCCGATCTTATTAATGATGGAAAAGGTCTGCGCTGGTCTTGTTTAAAATGTAGATCGACGGAAATTGATCTTTGTAAGGTCTTTCGTCATACGGGTTTTCCGAGATCAGCAAAGACTTTTCTTTGCTGACCGAAAAATTCAAAAAATACGAAAGCATTTTTAAATCGTTTGGAAATCTTGACAAATCGTTTCAATTAGAAAGTTCTAGCAATCGTGATGGCGAGCGCGGGCGTACGGATGATCGGCCTGCTCCTTTATTAGCGCCGAACTTGCCGCAAGCCATCGAATTGATAGACTTGGCGTCCCCAATTCCAAGCACTTCTGTTCGAGCAACTTCCAAGAACCCTCCAAAGTCCTCCGCTAAAAAAAATCCGGATCCTCCTGCAATTGCAATTGAGTCTGAACCAATTGCTAGGAAGCTGGTTGTGGTCCCTCGCAAAAAATCTATTTTTGTGTCTAGGTTCCATCCTGACACTACAGAAGAAGATTTAATGTACCATATTTCGACTAAGGTAAAAGATCGTAACTTGACTATTAAAAAGTTTAATTTCACGTATCAGAGAAATATGTCTTCATTTAGAATTGATGTCGCTGGAAAAGATTTCGACGCTCTTTTGGATAGTTCTTTTTGGCCCCCCGGTGCTCTTGTGCGGGAGTTTGAATACAGACCAAATAGAAATGTTCAAAATGTAGCAACAATCTCTCGTGATAACGTTGAGCCAAAAAACTGAGTACTAAGACCATGACTATCTTTTATCAAAATGTCAGAGGTTTGAATACCAAATTAACCGATCTTTATTTGAAATCTTTCTGTTGTAACTATAACGTAATTGCTTTTACTGAAACTTGGCTAAAACCTCATGTTTTCAACTCTGAATTTTTTTGCAACGAATTTCAAGTTTATAGAAATGATCGCTTGAACAGGGTCGGGGGTGGAGTTTTACTTGCAGTTCATTCCTCCATACCTTCAGAGGAGGTTGATTTACCTAACATTGATTCCATTGAGTTCAAATGCATCCGCATTCAGCTAGCAAATGTCTCCATGTACTTATTTGTTTGTTACATCCCTCCAGCATCTGATCTCGCTTTGTACATACAACTTATCTCTTTGCTCAAAACGGTTCACTTTTTGACTAAAGATTCTGACTCCATGATTGTTTTGGGTGATTTTAACCTACCTCATATATCGTGGAAAATAGTCGATGGAAATATTATTCCAAATTCATCCAGACCGGGCTACAATGACTTTTTAGATGGAATTTCCGATCTCTGTCTTAATCAAATAAACGTTACAGCAAACAAGTTTGGCAAAGTCTTAGATTTAGTTTTTGTCGATGATAAAAATAAATTTTCTGTAAGTCGTGGCGATCCGCTGGTTTTACCAGAAGACGTCTACCACCCTTCTATGGAAATATTTCACGAAACCTTAAGTAATGGCCATTGTACACAAGGCTGCTCAAGTAGTAACTTTGATTTTAATTTCTCAAAAGCCAACTATAAGAAATTAAATAAAGAACTGTCTAAATTAACTTGGCCTGAGCTGTGTGGCGATATCGATTCAAACGTTTTGCATTTTAATCAAACTATTTACAACTTATTTGAGAAGATTGTTCCTAAACGTAAAATAACATATGATCATCCAACGCAATCTTGGTTTACTAAAGAGCTTATGATGCTGAAAAATAGAAAAACGCGTTCTTTCAAATTATTTAAGAAATCGGGGTTAAACAAACACTACTTGTTGTATTCTGGTCTACGTAAGAGGCACATCGACTTAAATAAAAAGTGCTATAAAGCCTATATCTCTAAAACAAAGAGAGACATTATTCGCAATCCGAAGTCATTTTATGATTTCGTAAATTCTAAACGGAAAGTAGTGGGATTTCCCTCAGCCATGAAATATAAAGACATTTTATCTAGCGATAATCAAGATATTGCAAATTTCTTTGCGCAATTTTTCACTTCTAACTATTCTGCCGTCACCAATTCTGACTTTCTAAATTATCCCTATGAGCTACATGGGAACAATTTAATTAATTGTCCAACTATATGCGCCAATGATGTTCTTGTTTGTCTGAAAACCTTGAAAGAATCTCCTAAATGTGGTCCTGATAGGATTCCTACATGCTTCTTGAAGAAGTGCGCTAACAATATTTACAAACCCCTTACCAACTTGTTCAATCTGTCACTAAAGTGTGGTGTTTTTCCAACAGCATGGAAAGAGTCGTTTCTTCTACCGCTTCACAAAAGCGGAAGCAAGGCTTCTGTTGAGAACTATCGTGGCATAGCAAAGCTGTCTGCCATCCCAAAAGTGTTTGAAGCTATTGTTACCAATCAGCTTACGAATCCTATCTCTGCCTTGATTTCTGACTGTCAACACGGGTTCTGTAAGGGAAAGTCCACCGTTACAAACTTACTTGAATTTACAAATCATGTCTCAAATGGCTTTAGAAAAAATCTGCACACCGACGTTATTTATACTGATTTCAGCAAAGCTTTCGATAAAGTGTGTCACTCGTTACTTATTCATAAACTAGATCAGCTGGGTTTCCAGCCGGGTCTCAATCGCTGGATCTCTTCTTACCTTAGTGACAGAACACAAAAAGTAGTGTTTAAAAACTGTGAATCCGATGTTATTAGTGTCTCCTCTGGAGTTCCTCAAGGAAGCCATCTGGGCCCGATTCTGTTCTTGTTGTTTATAAATGACATTTCTACAGTAATAGAATTTTCGAAAATGTTAATGTATGCCGACGATGTAAAGCTTTTCATGTCATTCGCATCACCCGAAGATAGCAATAAGCTTCAATCAGACCTAAATACACTAGTTACTTGGTGCGATTTAAATTATATGCCGCTTAATCTAAAGAAATGTAAATACATGCGTTTTTCGAGAGGAATTTCACAGCCAGCTTCCTATACAATTAACAATTATAGTCTTGAGCAAATGTATGATTTTGTTGACCTTGGGGTTACTATGGATTACAAACTCAATTTCAACTGCCACATTAACGTAACAGTCAATAAAGCTAGAGGCGTTCTAGCATTTGTTAAACGATGGTCTAAAGAATTTAGCGACCCTTATGTAACTAAAACTCTCTTTACTACATTAGTCAGACCGATACTTGAATACGGTTCTATTATTTGGAACCCGCGTTACCAGGTCCACGTGGATCGCTTAGAATCAGTTCAAAAACAATTTTTACTATTTGCCTTAAGAGATCTTCACTGGGATCCCTTGTATAATTTGCCATCTTATACGAGTCGCTTAAAACTAATTAATCTTCACAGCCTTTCTAGTCGGAGGGAAATGCTTGGAATTGTCTTCATGATTAAATTACTAAATGGTTCAATCGTAAGCCCGTTTCTTTTGAGCGAAGTGAACTTCAATGTACCTTCTCGTCCATCAAGACATTTTAAACCACTTATCTTGAAACAGTGCCGAACTAATTTTGAATTAAATGAGCCTTTTCGTTGTTTGTGTCAAGATTATAATTCTCATTCTGGTACGTTTGATATCTCAGACTCACTATACAGCATAAAAAAGTCAATTCTTTCTATCCTGAATACATAGCAACAACTTTTTTTTTTTCATATCCTTTGATTCTTATCTTTATTCTTAACAATAACTTTTCGCTGTCAACTAATTATTTATTAATTGTGGAATCTTTTGTACTTAGCTGATGATGTTTTCTCTGTAGCTGAGCAGTTTTAGATCTCGACGATTAACAAACCAAAGCCTTTCAAAGACTCGGCACGAAAGAACAATCCGCGCGTCATGCGGGATATGGTGGGTAATAATCCGTTGGGCAAAAAAAAAAAAAAAAAAAAAAAAAAAAAAAAATCAGACGCTTAGTAGATCAACACAAACGCGCTAAGTGGGAAGAGCACCTAAGGTCTTGCAACCTCTCGGCTGGAGTTGGCAAATTATGGTCGACGGTGAAATCTTTGTCCAACCCGACTAAACCTAACGACAAAATATCCATCGCCTTCGGTGATAAGGTTCAGTCGAAGCCAAAAAGATGCGCGAGCGCCTTCTGCCGACAATTTGTAATGCATCCTACGTTGAACAAAGATATTCGCCGAGCCACCAGGGAAGCGCACAAACACAAAAACAGCGATGCGCCCATTGCCATCTCCACAACAGAAGTTCATGAGGCTATTCGGAGATCCAAGAACACCAAATATATCGGCCCCGATGGCATTTCCATGCTGATGCTGAAACACCTCGGCGACGAAGGCATAAGATACCTCACACAAATTTTCAACCTTTCCCTTTCCACCTTTGTTATTCCTGAAAGATGGAAACAAGCAAAGGTGGTCCCACTACTAAAGCCTGGCAAGCCAGCTGCCGTAGGGGAGTCATATCGCCCGATATCTCTCCTCTCGCCAGTAGTGAAAGTGTTGGAAGCCACCTTGTTGCCGTACTTCACCGCAAACCTGCGGCTCGCCGAACATCAGCATGGATTTCGCAAAAATCACAGCAGCACCACCGCGCTGAACGCCATAACCACTCAGATAGGGGACGGACTAAACCAAAAGCGTCCAAACCACAGGACAGTGCTAGTTGCGCTTGACTTGGCCAAAGCTTTTGATACGGTCAACCATGCGCAACTAATGAAAGACCTTGAAGATTCGTCCCTTCCTCCCTGTCTTAAACGTTGGACTGCAAACTATATGAGTGGTCGTCAATCGTCGGTTGAGTTCAGAGGCGCAAGATCAAAACCCAGAATAGTTAAACAGGGGGTGCCACAGGGTGGTGTCCTATCCCCGTTCCTGTTCAACTATTATATATCGAAACTTCCTCCCCCACCAGAGGGTGTCTCGATCGTCTCTTACGCCGACGACTGTACGATTCTGGCAACAGGCCCCTCCGTAGAAGAACTCTGCTCTCGAATTAACTCATACCTCCCAGCCGTGTCCGAATTCTTCGCCGGGAGAAACCTGGCATTGTCACCGAATAAGTCCTCGGCCACCCTATTTACGACGTGGACAACGCAAGTGAACATGGAATTAGACGTCTACGTTCTACGCAAACACTACGATGAGATCCGGCACCTGATTTCCACGCCGTTTGATCCTAAGGTGCACCGGCAGGCCCTCACCCTCATCCACACAAATTCGGTAAATTCCTATGTTGGCTCTCTCCCGGTGAACGCCGTTCTTCAGGCAGCAACACCACCCGTTGCCGAAGAGGAGCGCGAGCTGCCTAGGGAGACTAGGGTGATGCTGGCCCAACTCCGGTCTGGATACTGTAATAGGTTAAACTCTTACCTATCCAGACTGAACCCCGACTTGCCTAATGTCTGTCCGGCATGCTGCTTGTCCCCCCATACTACTAACCATCTTTTTGTCTGCTCATCTGAGCCTACTCTTCTAACACCCATATCCCTCTGGTCCTCCCCTGTTGAAGCCGCTAGGTTTTTAGGACTTCCCTTAGAAGAGTTCGATGACAATATTGGGTAAGGTTGATACTGACTACCTAGGCAGGGCAAAGTAGTGTTAAAACAACAACAACATACCAGTTTTCTTTTAAGTATGCTAAATGTTTCTTTACATTCGTTGTTAAACTCGAATTTTGTGTTTTTCTTAAGTAAATTATAAAGCGGGCGCGCTACCACTGAAAATGATTCTACAAATTTTCTAAAGTAAGAACATAGACCCACGAATGATTGTAAATCTCGCTGGTTTTTGGGGATAGGGAAATTTGTAATGGCTTTTATGTGATGTTCGGATGGGCTTATACCTGTAACGGATACGTTGTAGCCAAGATATTCTATTTCATCGTACACAAACTTGCATTTTTGCAATTTTATTGGAAGTCCGTAATCAGCTAACCTCCCTAACACCTTTTGAAGTAGATGGTAATGGTCTTGTATATCTTTACTAGCGATAATGATATCGTCCATGTACACCATTATCTCATTTTTTTCTATAAAATTCCTTAATATTTTGGTAATAAATCTCTGAAAAATGGCTGGCCCGTTTTTTAGCCCGAAAGGCATTCTTAGGAATTCGTATTGGCCGTTTGGTACAACAAATGAGGTGTATTTGACAGAATCCTCGGCCATCTTCATTTGGAAAAACCCAGATTTTAGATCTAATAGTGTGAAAACTGTATTTTCACTTAGGTAATCTAAGCAATCTTCAATAAGCGGAAGTGGATAATTGTCCCTTAAAATCGATTTGTTTAAGTTCCTATAGTCAATGCACATTCTAATTTCTACTGATTTTTTCTTTGTAAGGACTATGGGCGACGCGTATGGTGAGTTACTTTGTCTTATAATTTTACTCTTCAACAAGTCTTCGACAATTCTATTCACTTCGATTTTTTCGACAAATAACAGGCGTCTCGGTGAGCAGAAGGTTGGTGAGTTTGACGTAAGTGTGATTTTGGCTTCGTAATCAACATTCGGAAGGTCTTCAGTTTGTTTGCCAACATAAGTTTTGTTCTGATATAGAAAAAGTTAGCAATTGCAATTATTCTTTTTACGCAGACGATGTTGCTGTGTGGTCTTCGCACAAATTCGGTCATCAAACTGCGATCGAATTACAATGTGCCTTAGATATATTAGTTGATTATTTCTTTACATGGAAAATCAAAATTAACCCTGGAAAAACACAAGCAATCTTCTTCACGAGAAGAAGAAAACCTTGTTATCTTCCAATTTCAACTCTTCAAGTAAATAATTTCGGGTGCACCTGGTCCGACAAAGTCAATTATTTAGGCGTAACGCTTGATATTAAACTAGTTTTCAAAGATCATATTCAGAGTGTTTTGCAGAAAATTGATTTGGGAATTAAAATGTTATATCCTCTAATAAATAGGAAATCAAAACTTAGCAATGCCAACAAAATTATAATAGCGAAAGTTATTTTCCAATCTATGATGTTATATGGATGTCCCATTTGGGAAACTGTGCTAAAACCCACATAATGAAATTACAAGTGCGTCAAAATAAAATTTTAAAAATGATGCTAAATTTACCATGGCACCACTCCACAAAACGCCTCCATTTTGATAACAAAATTGAACTGGTTTCGGCCCAAATACTTAAGATTATTGAAAAATTCAATAGACACTGTCAATATTCAAATAATCCCCTCATAAACTCGTTAGTTGATAGCTTAAATTAATTATTAATTTAGGTGATTACATACAAATATATCTATAATAATAATATGTAAATAAGTATATAAAGGTTTTTTGTAAATACTTTTCCTTTAAGCATAACTTTTTTTTATTCTTTTTCCAAACTTATAAATATGTAATCGCAATGTTATAGTTGTAAAGTTCATTGTAACTGTATCTCTAAATGAAAATATGTGATAACTCTTAGGTTTTAAATATCTTACTTAATAAAATTGAATTGAAAAATAAGTTTCTTTTATCATAGACTTAAATTTGTTTATCAAATTTGAGGGTAATTTAGGATTCATATCTATTTTCTCTCTGTTTTCTTCCAGATTTTCTAACTTAAGGATGTCTTGATTTGCAGGCTTCATGTTTGACTGTTCGGAAGTATCTTTCTTAAGTGAATTTATGTTATCTAATTTTCCGTTTGAAATAAAAGTATTTTCGTAAGTTTTTAACACCAAATGCTTATTCAATTCATTTTTATTCATAGTTAAGTTTATATTGAAGGTTTCAAGAAAATCCCTTCCTAACAGTAGTTTAAATGGCATTACAGAATCTGCCAAAACAAAAAGCGAAAATGGTTTTATTACATTCTTAAATTTTATTAAAACTGAAATCCTTCCTAAAGGTTTGATTATCGCGTGACCAATGCTTCTAAAGTTATTCGGTATGCCTTGTTGCGTACACTTAGTGCTTATTTGCGAAACTTCCGAAAATTTTACGAAACTACTGGGGCTGCCCGTATCAAGTAAAGAAAAAAATTCATAAACTTAGGGGTGTTTTTATATTTTGTTGTGAAAGCGACACTTACCAACTCTTGGAAACTTATAAAGTTAGACTCGTCTTCCATCGATGCCACCACCCTCATTGGACACTGCTTATGGTCGTGATCTAATTTGCCGCAACGGAAACATGAGCCTCTTTCCCGCTTTTCTCGCCTACAATCCCTTGCTATATGCCCATACTGTGAACAGTTGAAGCACCTTGTTTCGTTGTTATTGCTTCTAAGTGCACCTGCCGTGCTAGGTTTGTTTCTTAGCTTTTCATACTTGGGTAGCAACTATTTTAGGGCTTGAAGGGTTGATACGCCCCCAAATATTAAGGAGCTGCCCGTATTGTTGCGCAAACCGTCAACAATGAACTCCACCAGTTCCCCTTCTTCAATGGGAGCCGCTTGTGCTATTTCCTGCATGGATAGTACGTAGTGAGTAAGGCTCTCATTATTTTGCCAAACGCGCGATTGCAGCTTTTTAAAGATGTCTTTGACACTCACTGGTTTTTTGAACTCATGTATAAGGGCCGCTTTAAGTTCGCCCCATGAAATTACATTAATGAGCTTCATGTAAAGTTGCGCACTTCCCACTAGCATACGCCGAGCCAATAGTGCCAATGATTTTTCGTCATACCCATAGCACTTCGATACGTGCTCTAAATCGCGCACCCATTTGATAATGTCCGTATCGTCATCTCCGCTGAACTTCGGTAGTGCGCTTTCAATGTCTGCGAAATTTGCTGTGGGTTGCCGTGGCATTGTGGATAACTCCAAGCTGTTGATTTCTTGTTTCAATTTCATGATACGTAGCTTCGTTTGTAGCTGTGCTTCTAAATCTGATAATTCATGAGTTGTTAATAGAGTGGTTGATGGCGCTGGAGCGGTAATTTGCTGGGCTGAGGCCGACGTGGCTGCTGCGGAATCTACCGGTGTTGATTCCTTTGAAGTCATGACGGAAGTTTTTAAAGCTGAAGTTGTTCCTGTTTTAGCTGAAGGCACTGAAGCTGAAGCTGAAGTTGTTGCTGTCATAGCTGGTGGTTCTGAAGGTAATACCATCGTTACGGAAGTTGGAGTTTGCCCTGACGACAATATGCTTTGAGTAGCGGATTTTTGTAACGGGCCGCCATTTTCTGCATCGGTCGATATATCGGTAGATTTACCGCTTGCCGGTTGTGGACGTATTGTCGAGGTTACGAGCGTCTTCAGTTGCTGAAAAGTAGCGGTTTCTGGAAAATCGACTCCTAAGTTTCGCAGTGCTTCCATAATTTCGTGTTTCGACATTTTGTTTAAATAAATGTTTTAATTTAAGTTAATTTGCTTTACACGTTTTAATTTTTTTTTTGCTTTTGGCTCTTGCCACACCTGACGCTGTAGAAGTTTCACGAAGCAATGTTCTTTTTATTTCTCTTTACATCTTAGTACATTTTATACATATCTGGTGTTGCCAGCTGCTAATAATTAGTACTAATAACTAATAACTAACTCATAACACCGAGTCTACACCTACTACACTATATCCCGATTTTACTGTACTAACGAATGAAAATTTTTTTGTGAAATCCATAACCAAAAAGTAAGACTGGACGGAAGAATTGCAGTTTTACTTGAAACTTGAGTCATCGTGGCTTTAAAAGATACACGTACGAAAAAAAAATGCAAAACCTAAAGCCTTAGTTTTTCGACCGCCACTTTTTTTTGATTGAATATCCGACACCCTGGGGTTCGTTGCTATCTTTCGTTTTCTTATCCTTTAGCAGTTCCCCGCATGGGGAGAGGGGACACATTATCAAAAGATGGATATCTTTATAGATAGGTAGGTAAAACGGCTGCGACCCAGCGGCCCAAGTAGTTTTTAGGATTCGTTTTGGAGCCATAAAAAGAGACCTACTAATATAGTATGGATAGCTAGTGCAGGATTCCCATCTACTCCGCATGCATGTTTATCGTCTAGTGACCTAGTCTTTCTTTGGCTATAATCTGGCCAGGTGGTTGGAATTAAAAAGATTAAGGAGCTGCATACATACATATGTACATATTAAGGTGCCTCGCTAAAAAAAGTTGCCCTGTTTCCACCGGAAATTCAAAATTCACTCTTTTCTAAGGACTCCCCCCATAATATTTCGAAAAGATATGAAGATTTACTGGAGCTAAACCGCGTTAAAAAAACGCTAAAAATATCCTTTTTTATGTATTACTAGCAGACCCGGCAGACGTTGTTCTGCCTGACCAGTGACTTCCCTAGAAATACATTTTCAAATATTTTTCTTTAACTTTTAACATTCCATTTATTGCAGTGCTTTAGGATATACAATGTTTCTGGCTTTAAAGTCTTTGGTATAAACAAATAAATTTTTTGGATGTCCAACTCAAAAAACGGATCTTTTGAACTCAATGGGTATGACAAAAACCATGATGCTCTGCTGAGCAGATGTATAGTTAGTACTTATTTAATTATATCCTATATCTACCTATAATACTCTGGATATGTATGAACGGCAATAACAAACAAAAAAAATTAAGTGCTTTGATTAAGATTTAAGACCGTTAAAATGTCACTAAAGCAAATACATTCAGGGATATAACGAATTGAAATATTACTTAGGTTGTGGTCCTGGAACTGCCCACTTTTCTAAAGAATTTACAAATGCAGCCTATGTATGTCGTACCCAACGAAGATTTTAACGTATTGGAAAAGTTTAAAACAGATCAACCATAAACTTTGGACATTATTGAAGTACAAACAAAGCACTGAATACAAAAAATTTGGGCGTGGCACGGCCCACATTTCCCAACTTATATAATTCTTGACCAAGGGACACACATATCCAAAAATCATTAGTTTAGACCAAAAATATTCAAAGTTGTGATGATTTAAATTTTATATAGCCTGGGGGCGTGGCACAATAATCTTCTGAACCAATCTGGAAATTTAGAGAAGATCGACCATAAACTTTGAACTTATTGAAGTACAAACAAAGCACAAAAAATGTGGGCGTGGGACCGCCCACTTTTCCCAAATTATATCCATCTTGACTAAAGGACACACATATCCAAAAATCTTTAATTTAGACCTAATATGTTCAGAGTTATGAAGAATTTAAATTTTATATAGCCTGGGGGCGTGGCACTGGCTACTTTTCCAAAAATTCATATAGCCTGAATCGTACACAACAATCTTCTGAACCAATCTTGACAGTTTAAAAGAGATCGACCATAAACTTTGGACATTATTGAAGTACAAACAAAACACAAAAAATGTGGGCGTGGCACCGCCCACTTTTCCAAAATTACATAAATCTTGACCAAAGGACACACATATCCAAAAATCATTAATTTAGACCAAATATGTTCAGAGTTATGAAGAATTGTAGTTTTATATAGCCTGGGGGCGTGGCACCGCCCACTTTTCCAAAAATTAATATAGCCTATGCTTTAACCCATGATCTCAAGAATATACTGTGAAAATTTCATAAAAATCGGTTGAGTACTTTGGACGCCCATAAAGGACACACAGACACACATTCATTTTTATTTATAAGATTAAGCATCTGATATGACGGAGTGCAAAGGGTAAGCATACAAAAGTTTGAAAATTTTATCAATATTATTATTGTATAACTGTGTTCTAATATTTTATTATATAAAAAATTACAACATCTCAAATACCTTTCAAATGATACCATAATCGTCCAAATCCGTCAATAATTGGCTGAGTTATTAAAGTTTTCCACAAACCTACCCCTCGAAATATGACCAAAAACAGCATCATACATCTCAATATTTGGATTGCGTTGATAGAATTTTTTAACTTTTTTATGCTAACCTTTTGTACTCCAGCTAATTCATCATCTCAGGTGCTTTTTATTGAAAAATATTTTATCATACTACTTTTATATATAAAAATGATATTTTTAGTTTGTGTTCAGTTTGGTGTCCTGAATCGCGTCCATTTCAATATTGTTCGACTTCATGAAGTCTGTTATTTGTGCGATCTTATCAGCTAATCCGTTGGAGTTCAGCTGTAGAGTTTTTAAGTGTGTCGGGAGGGAGGGTGAGGGCATGCTGGGCGTGAGGGACAGATGTTGTTGCCTAGGTGGAGGTAGGCTTAGTCCCAAGCTATGTCGCAGACTGGGGTTCAGCGCGCCTTGGCCGATATTGTGTGGCGTGGAGGGCGGCTGAGTTCTGCCACAAGGGGCTATAAACTTATCCGTCCATAGGTTACTGTTTGCGAGCCCAGAGCACATATGTATGTGGCATAGACCAAGACAGTTATTGCACTTAACCGATGCAGCCGGCGTATATAGTCCTTTGCAGACAAACAGTGCACGTGGTGAAAGGTACGCGGAGGTTATGTTCCTGACTCACGTGCATTCTGGAAGTAGGGGGACACGTGGGGGGCAGAGAAAGTGGGGGTTGAACAGAATGCGAAAGTTTAACATAAATTTTCTTCCAGCAGACACATCAGATCCAGTCTCTCGGTCCGGGGTTGGATTGATTATACAGGGTTACACTAAAATAACAGCCCCTGGCCGGATAAAACCTGGGTAATTCCGGTACGTATAACCTCGCTAAAAAAAGTTGCACTTTAGTGTTGTGGGAATGAGATGCGTGATATATCATTGCCTTGCGCCTAGTGGAACTATTCTGTCCTCCTTGTCTGCCATGCTAAATGTGACGTATTTCGTCCCTATTATGGTTGTCAGCATCAATTGTCACTTCGTATCAATATCAACATCACGTCGGAACAATATCAACGTCGCGTCAATGCAATTCTGGTATTTACTTCACCAATGTATTGACGTTGACGTGTTACCGATAATTTAATAGCAAAACTACGGTCCTTATATGTTTGACAATTGTTTATTTACAATTTGTAGTGCAAAATACGTCAACAAATTAAAGAAAGCTTGTTGTAATTCGTTTTTGGTTGTTTTTATTTGAAAATATAAAATACTTTAGTCATTTGTGCATGAAACAAAAATTGTTTATTCTATTTTAAAAAAAATAATCCTTACACAATGCTTTCATAGCATTGATGTTTGTAGTCCTCGGGACAATCGGTACAAAGCTTGTATGAAAAAAACTTTAAACTACACAAATTTAATCTCTCTGAGGTCTTAGCTGACCGACTTGTTCAATTCAAATAAAATAAAATGAACTCAACATAAAACATAAATAAATCTATATATATAATAAGCAAAGAAGTCTAAGTTCGGGTGAACCTAACATTAAATACCCAGCATTAGTTTTCAGAAAAAGGGGGCGTGGTTATCATCGGACTTCGCCCATTTTAAATACCAACCTGCCTTGGCCAGAGCCAAACTTCATGCGAATATCAAAATTTTTACTCAAGTTATCGTGTACACGGACAGACAGACGGACGGACGGGCATGCCTTAATCAATTCCTCTTTTCAACCTAAGAACTTTAATACCTGGAACTCCATATCTAACTGGACTGTTTTGCGCCGTTACGTAGTACCGTTATGAAGCACCTTGTTTCGTTGTTATTGCTTCTAAGTGCACCTGCCGTGCTAGGTTTGTTTCTTAGCTTTTCATACTTGGGTAGCAACTATTTTAGGGCTTGAAGGGTTGATACGCCCCCAAATATTAAGGAGCTGCCCGTATTGTTGCGCAAACCGTCAACAATGAACTCCACCAGTTCCCCTTCTTCAATGGGAGCCGCTTGTGCTATTTCCTGCATGGATAGTACGTAGTGAGTAAGGCTCTCATTATTTTGCCAAACGCGCGATTGCAGCTTTTTAAAGATGTCTTTGACACTCACTGGTTTTTTGAACTCATGTATAAGGGCCGCTTTAAGTTCGCCCCATGAAATTACATTAATGAGCTTCATGTAAAGTTGCGCACTTCCCACTAGCATACGCCGAGCCAATAGTGCCAATGATTTTTCGTCATACCCATAGCACTTCGATACGTGCTCTAAATCGCGCACCCATTTGATAATGTCCGTATCGTCATCTCCGCTGAACTTCGGTAGTGCGCTTTCAATGTCTGCGAAATTTGCTGTGGGTTGCAGTGGCATTGTGGATAACTCCAAGCTGTTGATTTCTTGTTTCAATTTCATGATACGTAGCTTCGTTTGTAGCTGTGCTTCTAAATCTGATAATTCATGAGTTGTTAATAGAGTGGTTGATGGCGCTGGAGCGGTAATTTGCTGGGCTGAGGCCGACGTGGCTGCTGCGGAATCTACCGGTGTTGATTCCTTTGAAGTCATGACGGAAGTTTTTAAAGCTGAAGTTGTTCCTGTTTTAGCTGAAGGCACTGAAGCTGAAGCTGAAGTTGTTGCTGTCATAGCTGGTGGTTCTGAAGGTAATACCATCGTTACGGAAGTTGGAGTTTGCCCTGACGACAATATGCTTTGAGTAGCGGATTTTTGTAACGGGCC
Source organism: Sphenella marginata (assembly GCA_951509765.1). Taxonomy (NCBI): domain Eukaryota; kingdom Metazoa; phylum Arthropoda; class Insecta; order Diptera; family Tephritidae; genus Sphenella; species Sphenella marginata. The sequence goes on from OX608080.1 coordinate 42,352,380, forward strand.
GCCATTTTCTGCATCGGTCGATATATCGGTAGATTTACCGCTTGCCGGTTGTGGACGTATTGTCGAGGTTACGAGCGTCTTCAGTTGCTGAAAAGTAGCGGTTTCTGGAAAATCGACTCCTAAGTTTCGCAGTGCTTCCATAATTTCGTGTTTCGACATTTTGTTTAAATAAATGTTTTAATTTAAGTTAATTTGCTTTACACGTTTTAATTTTTTTTTTGCTTTTGGCTCTTGCCACACCTGACGCTGTAGAAGTTTCACGAAGCAATGTTCTTTTTATTTCTCTTTACATCTTAGTACATTTTATACATATCTGGTGTTGCCAGCTGCTAATAATTAGTACTAATAACTAATAACTAACTCATAACACCGAGTCTACACCTACTACACTATATCCCGATTTTACTGTACTAACGAATGAAAATTTTTTTGTGAAATCCATAACCAAAAAGTAAGACTGGACGGAAGAATTGCAGTTTTACTTGAAACTTGAGTCATCGTGGCTTTAAAAGATACACGTACGAAAAAAAAATGCAAAACCTAAAGCCTTAGTTTTTCGACCGCCACTTTTTTTTGATTGAATATCCGACACCCTGGGGTTCGTTGCTATCTTTCGTTTTCTTATCCTTTAGCAGTTCCCCGCATGGGGAGAGGGGACACATTATCAAAAGATGGATATCTTTATAGATAGGTAGGTAAAACGGCTGCGACCCAGCGGCCCAAGTAGTTTTTAGGATTCGTTTTGGAGCCATAAAAAGAGACCTACTAATATAGTATGGATAGCTAGTGCAGGATTCCCATCTACTCCGCATGCATGTTTATCGTCTAGTGACCTAGTCTTTCTTTGGCTATAATCTGGCCAGGTGGTTGGAATTAAAAAGATTAAGGAGCTGCATACATACATATGTACATATTAAGGTGCCTCGCTAAAAAAAGTTGCCCTGTTTCCACCGGAAATTCAAAATTCACTCTTTTCTAAGGACTCCCCCCATAATATTTCGAAAAGATATGAAGATTTACTGGAGCTAAACCGCGTTAAAAAAACGCTAAAAATATCCTTTTTTATGTATTACTAGCAGACCCGGCAGACGTTGTTCTGCCTGACCAGTGACTTCCCTAGAAATACATTTTCAAATAATTTTCTTTAACTTTTAACATTCCATTTATTGCAGTGCTTTAGGATATACAATGTTTCTGGCTTTAAAGTCTTTGGTATAAACAAATAAATTTTTTGGATGTCCAACTCAAAAAACGGATCTTTTGAACTCAATGGGTATGACAAAAACCATGATGCTCTGCTGAGCAGATGTATAGTTAGTACTTATTTAATTATATCCTATATCTACCTATAATACTCTGGATATGTATGAACGGCAATAACAAACAAAAAAAATTAAGTGCTTTGATTAAGATTTAAGACCGTTAAAATGTCACTAAAGCAAATACATTCAGGGATATAACGAATTGAAATATTACTTAGGTTGTGGTCCTGGAACTGCCCACTTTTCCAAAGAATTTACAAATGCAGCCTATGTATGTCGTACCCAACGAAGATTTTAACGTATTGGAAAAGTTTAAAACAGATCAACCATAAACTTTGGACATTATTGAAGTACAAACAAAGCACTGAATACAAAAAATTTGGGCGTGGCACGGCCCACATTTCCCAACTTATATAATTCTTGACCAAGGGACACACATATCCAAAAATCATTAGTTTAGACCAAAAATATTCAAAGTTGTGATGATTTAAATTTTATATAGCCTGGGGGCGTGGCACAATAATCTTCTGAACCAATCTGGAAATTTAGAGAAGATCGACCATAAACTTTGAACTTATTGAAGTACAAACAAAACACAAAAAATGTGGGCGTGGGACCGCCCACTTTTCCCAAATTATATCCATCTTGACTAAAGGACACACATATCCAAAAATCTTTAATTTAGACCTAATATGTTCAGAGTTATGAAGAATTTAAATTTTATATAGCCTGGGGGCGTGGCACTGGCTACTTTTCCAAAAATTCATATAGCCTGAATCGTACACAACAATCTTCTGAACCAATCTTGACAGTTTAAAAGAGATCGACCATAAACTTTGGACATTATTGAAGTACAAACAAAACACAAAAAATGTGGGCGTGGCACCGCCCACTTTTCCAAAATTACATAAATCTTGACCAAAGGACACACATATCCAAAAATCATTAATTTAGACCAAATATGTTCAGAGTTATGAAGAATTGTAGTTTTATATAGCCTGGGGGCGTGGCACCGCCCACTTTTCCAAAAATTAATATAGCCTATGCTTTAACCCATGATCTCAAGAATATACTGTGAAAATTTCATAAAAATCGGTTGAGTACTTTGGACGCCCATAAAGGACACACAGACACACATTCATTTTTATTTATAAGATTAAGCATCTGATATGACGGAGTGCAAAGGGTAAGCATACAAAAGTTTGAAAATTTTATCAATATTATTATTGTATAACTGTGTTCTAATATTTTATTATATAAAAAATTACAACATCTCAAATACCTTTCAAATGATACCATAATCGTCCAAATCCGTCAATAATTGGCTGAGTTATTAAAGTTTTCCACAAACCTACCCCTCGAAATATGACCAAAAACAGCATCATACATCTCAATATTTGGATTGCGTTGATAGAATTTTTTAACTTTTTTATGCTAACCTTTTGTACTCCAGCTAATTCATCATCTCAGGTGCTTTTTATTGAAAAATATTTTATCATACTACTTTTATATATAAAAATGATATTTTTAGTTTGTGTTCAGTTTGGTGTCCTGAATCGCGTCCATTTCAATATTGTTCGACTTCATGAAGTCTGTTATTTGTGCGATCTTATCAGCTAATCCGTTGGAGTTCAGCTGTAGAGTTTTTAAGTGTGTCGGGAGGGAGGGTGAGGGCATGCTGGGCGTGAGGGACAGATGTTGTTGCCTAGGTGGAGGTAGGCTTAGTCCCAAGCTATGTCGCAGACTGGGGTTCAGCGCGCCTTGGCCGATATTGTGTGGCGTGGAGGGCGGCTGAGTTCTGCCACAAGGGGCTATAAACTTATCCGTCCATAGGTTACTGTTTGCGAGCCCAGAGCACATATGTATGTGGCATAGACCAAGACAGTTATTGCACTTAACCGATGCAGCCGGCGTATATAGTCCTTTGCAGACAAACAGTGCACGTGGTGAAAGGTACGCGGAGGTTATGTTCCTGACTCACGTGCATTCTGGAAGTAGGGGGACACGTGGGGGGCAGAGAAAGTGGGGGTTGAACAGAATGCGAAAGTTTAACATAAATTTTCTTCCAGCAGACACATCAGATCCAGTCTCTCGGTCCGGGGTTGGATTGATTATACAGGGTTACACTAAAATAACAGCCCCTGGCCGGATAAAACCTGGGTAATTCCGGTACGTATAACCTCGCTAAAAAAAGTTGCACTTTAGTGTTGTGGGAATGAGATGCGTGATATATCATTGCCTTGCGCCTAGTGGAACTATTCTGTCCTCCTTGTCTGCCATGCTAAATGTGACGTATTTCGTCCCTATTATGGTTGTCAGCATCAATTGTCACTTCGTATCAATATCAACATCACGTCGGAACAATATCAACGTCGCGTCAATGCAATTCTGGTATTTACTTCACCAATGTATTGACGTTGACGTGTTACCGATAATTTAATAGCAAAACTACGGTCCTTATATGTTTGACAATTGTTTATTTACAATTTGTAGTGCAAAATACGTCAACAAATTAAAGAAAGCTTGTTGTAATTCGTTTTTGGTTGTTTTTATTTGAAAATATAAAATACTTTAGTCATTTGTGCATGAAACAAAAATTGTTTATTCTATTTTAAAAAAAATAATCCTTACACAATGCTTTCATAGCATTGATGTTTGTAGTCCTCGGGACAATCGGTACAAAGCTTGTATGAAAAAAACTTTAAACTACACAAATTTAATCTCTCTGAGGTCTTAGCTGACCGACTTGTTCAATTCAAATAAAATAAAATGAACTCAACATAAAACATAAATAAATCTATATATATAATAAGCAAAGAAGTCTAAGTTCGGGTGAACCTAACATTAAATACCCAGCATTAGTTTTCAGAAAAAGGGGGCGTGGTTATCATCGGACTTCGCCCATTTTAAATACCAACCTGCCTTGGCCAGAGCCAAACTTCATGCGAATATCAAAATTTTTACTCAAGTTATCGTGTACACGGACAGACAGACGGACGGACGGGCATGCCTTAATCAATTCCTCTTTTCAACCTAAGAACTTTAATACCTGGAACTCCATATCTAACTGGACTGTTTTGCGCCGTTACGTAGTACCGTTATGAAGCACCTTGTTTCGTTGTTATTGCTTCTAAGTGCACCTGCCGTGCTAGGTTTGTTTCTTAGCTTTTCATACTTGGGTAGCAACTATTTTAGGGCTTGAAGGGTTGATACGCCCCCAAATATTAAGGAGCTGCCCGTATTGTTGCGCAAACCGTCAACAATGAACTCCACCAGTTCCCCTTCTTCAATGGGAGCCGCTTGTGCTATTTCCTGCATGGATAGTACGTAGTGAGTAAGGCTCTCATTATTTTGCCAAACGCGCGATTGCAGCTTTTTAAAGATGTCTTTGACACTCACTGGTTTTTTGAACTCATGTATAAGGGCCGCTTTAAGTTCGCCCAATAAAATTACATTAATTAGCTTCATGTAAAGTTGCGCACTTCCCACTAGCATACGCCGAGCCAATAGTGCCAATGATTTTTCGTCATACCCATAGCACTTCGATACGTGCTCTAAATCGCGCACCCATTTGATAATGTCCGTATCGTCATCTCCGCTGAACTTCGGTAGTGCGCTTTCAATGTCTGCGAAATTTGTTGTGGGTTGCCGTGGCATTGTGGATAACTCCAAGCTGTTGATTTCTTGTTTCAATTTCATGATACGTAGCTTCGTTTGTAGCTGTGCTTCTAAATCTGATAATTCATGAGTTGTTAATAGAGTGGTTGATGGCGCTGGAGCGGTAATTTGCTGGGCTGAGGCCGACGTGGCTGCTGCGGAATCTACCGGTGTTGATTCCTTTGAAGTCATGACGGAAGTTTTTAAAGCTGAAGTTGTTCCTGTTTTAGCTGAAGGCACTGAAGCTGAAGCTGAAGTTGTTGCTGTCATAGCTGGTGGTTCTGAAGGTAATACCATCGTTACGGAAGTTGGAGTTTGCCCTGACGACAATATGCTTTGAGTAGCGGATTTTTGTAACGGGCCGCCATTTTCTGCATCGGTCGATATATCGGTAGATTTACCGCTTGCCGGTTGTGGACGTATTGTCGAGGTTACGAGCGTCTTCAGTTGCTGAAAAGTAGCGGTTTCTGGAAAATCGACTCCTAAGTTTCGCAGTGCTTCCATAATTTCGTGTTTCGACATTTTGTTTAAATAAATGTTTTAATTTAAGTTAATTTGCTTTACACGTTTTAATTTTTTTTTTGCTTTTGGGTCTTGCCACACCTGACGCTGTAGAAGTTTCACGAAGCAATGTTCTTTTTATTTCTCTTTACATCTTAGTACATTTTATACATATCTGGTGTTGCCAGCTGCTAATAATTAGTACTAATAACTAATAACTAACTCATAACACCGAGTCTACACCTACTACACTATATCCCGATTTTACTGTACTAACGAATGAAAATTTTTTTGTGAAATCCATAACCAAAAAGTAAGACTGGACGGAAGAATTGCAGTTTTACTTGAAACTTGAGTCATCGTGGCTTTAAAAGATACACGTACGAAAAAAAAATGCAAAACCTAAAGCCTTAGTTTTTCGACCGCCACTTTTTTTTGATTGAATATCCGACACCCTGGGGTTCGTTGCTATCTTTCGTTTTCTTATCCTTTAGCAGTTCCCCGCATGGGGAGAGGGGACACATTATCAAAAGATGGATATCTTTATAGATAGGTAGGTAAAACGGCTGCGACCCAGCGGCCCAAGTAGTTTTTAGGATTCGTTTTGGAGCCATAAAAAGAGACCTACTAATATAGTATGGATAGCTAGTGCAGGATTCCCATCTACTCCGCATGCATGTTTATCGTCTAGTGACCTAGTCTTTCTTTGGCTATAATCTGGCCAGGTGGTTGGAATTAAAAAGATTAAGGAGCTGCATACATACATATGTACATATTAAGGTGCCTCGCTAAAAAAAGTTGCCCTGTTTCCACCGGAAATTCAAAATTCACTCTTTTCTAAGGACTCCCCCCATAATATTTCGAAAAGATATGAAGATTTACTGGAGCTAAACCGCGTTAAAAAAACGCTAAAAATATCCTTTTTTATGTATTACTAGCAGACCCGGCAGACGTTGTTCTGCCTGACCAGTGACTTCCCTAGAAATACATTTTCAAATAATTTTCTTTAACTTTTAACATTCCATTTATTGCAGTGCTTTAGGATATACAATGTTTCTGGCTTTAAAGTCTTTGGTATAAACAAATAAATTTTTTGGATGTCCAACTCAAAAAACGGATCTTTTGAACTCAATGGGTATGACAAAAACCATGATGCTCTGCTGAGCAGATGTATAGTTAGTACTTATTTAATTATATCCTATATCTACCTATAATACTCTGGATATGTATGAACGGCAATAACAAACAAAAAAAATTAAGTGCTTTGATTAAGATTTAAGACCGTTAAAATGTCACTAAAGCAAATACATTCAGGGATATAACGAATTGAAATATTACTTAGGTTGTGGTCCTGGAACTGCCCACTTTTCCAAAGAATTTACAAATGCAGCCTATGTATGTCGTACCCAACGAAGATTTTAACGTATTGGAAAAGTTTAAAACAGATCAACCATAAACTTTGGACATTATTGAAGTACAAACAAAGCACTGAATACAAAAAATTTGGGCGTGGCACGGCCCACATTTCCCAACTTATATAATTCTTGACCAAGGGACACACATATCCAAAAATCATTAGTTTAGACCAAAAATATTCAAAGTTGTGATGATTTAAATTTTATATAGCCTGGGGGCGTGGCACAATAATCTTCTGAACCAATCTGGAAATTTAGAGAAGATCGACCATAAACTTTGAACTTATTGAAGTACAAACAAAACACAAAAAATGTGGGCGTGGGACCGCCCACTTTTCCCAAATTATATCCATCTTGACTAAAGGACACACATATCCAAAAATCTTTAATTTAGACCTAATATGTTCAGAGTTATGAAGAATTTAAATTTTATATAGCCTGGGGGCGTGGCACTGGCTACTTTTCCAAAAATTCATATAGCCTGAATCGTACACAACAATCTTCTGAACCAATCTTGACAGTTTAAAAGAGATCGACCATAAACTTTGGACATTATTGAAGTACAAACAAAACACAAAAAATGTGGGCGTGGCACCGCCCACTTTTCCAAAATTACATAAATCTTGACCAAAGGACACACATATCCAAAAATCATTAATTTAGACCAAATATGTTCAGAGTTATGAAGAATTGTAGTTTTATATAGCCTGGGGGCGTGGCACCGCCCACTTTTCCAAAAATTAATATAGCCTATGCTTTAACCCATGATCTCAAGAATATACTGTGAAAATTTCATAAAAATCGGTTGAGTACTTTGGACGCCCATAAAGGACACACAGACACACATTCATTTTTATTTATAAGATTAAGCATCTGATATGACGGAGTGCAAAGGGTAAGCATACAAAAGTTTGAAAATTTTATCAATATTATTATTGTATAACTGTGTTCTAATATTTTATTATATAAAAAATTACAACATCTCAAATACCTTTCAAATGATACCATAATCGTCCAAATCCGTCAATAATTGGCTGAGTTATTAAAGTTTTCCACAAACCTACCCCTCGAAATATGACCAAAAACAGCATCATACATCTCAATATTTGGATTGCGTTGATAGAATTTTTTAACTTTTTTATGCTAACCTTTTGTACTCCAGCTAATTCATCATCTCAGGTGCTTTTTATTGAAAAATATTTTATCATACTACTTTTATATATAAAAATGATATTTTTAGTTTGTGTTCAGTTTGGTGTCCTGAATCGCGTCCATTTCAATATTGTTCGACTTCATGAAGTCTGTTATTTGTGCGATCTTATCAGCTAATCCGTTGGAGTTCAGCTGTAGAGTTTTTAAGTGTGTCGGGAGGGAGGGTGAGGGCATGCTGGGCGTGAGGGACAGATGTTGTTGCCTAGGTGGAGGTAGGCTTAGTCCCAAGCTATGTCGCAGACTGGGGTTCAGCGCGCCTTGGCCGATATTGTGTGGCGTGGAGGGCGGCTGAGTTCTGCCACAAGGGGCTATAAACTTATCCGTCCATAGGTTACTGTTTGCGAGCCCAGAGCACATATGTATGTGGCATAGACCAAGACAGTTATTGCACTTAACCGATGCAGCCGGCGTATATAGTCCTTTGCAGACAAACAGTGCACGTGGTGAAAGGTACGCGGAGGTTATGTTCCTGACTCACGTGCATTCTGGAAGTAGGGGGACACGTGGGGGGCAGAGAAAGTGGGGGTTGAACAGAATGCGAAAGTTTAACATAAATTTTCTTCCAGCAGACACATCAGATCCAGTCTCTCGGTCCGGGGTTGGATTGATTATACAGGGTTACACTAAAATAACAGCCCCTGGCCGGATAAAACCTGGGTAATTCCGGTACGTATAACCTCGCTAAAAAAAGTTGCACTTTAGTGTTGTGGGAATGAGATGCGTGATATATCATTGCCTTGCGCCTAGTGGAACTATTCTGTCCTCCTTGTCTGCCATGCTAAATGTGACGTATTTCGTCCCTATTATGGTTGTCAGCATCAATTGTCACTTCGTATCAATATCAACATCACGTCGGAACAATATCAACGTCGCGTCAATGCAATTCTGGTATTTACTTCACCAATGTATTGACGTTGACGTGTTACCGATAATTTAATAGCAAAACTACGGTCCTTATATGTTTGACAATTGTTTATTTACAATTTGTAGTGCAAAATACGTCAACAAATTAAAGAAAGCTTGTTGTAATTCGTTTTTGGTTGTTTTTATTTGAAAATATAAAATACTTTAGTCATTTGTGCATGAAACAAAAATTGTTTATTCTATTTTAAAAAAAATAATCCTTACACAATGCTTTCATAGCATTGATGTTTGTAGTCCTCGGGACAATCGGTACAAAGCTTGTATGAAAAAAACTTTAAACTACACAAATTTAATCTCTCTGAGGTCTTAGCTGACCGACTTGTTCAATTCAAATAAAATAAAATGAACTCAACATAAAACATAAATAAATCTATATATATAATAAGCAAAGAAGTCTAAGTTCGGGTGAACCTAACATTAAATACCCAGCATTAGTTTTCAGAAAAAGGGGGCGTGGTTATCATCGGACTTCGCCCATTTTAAATACCAACCTGCCTTGGCCAGAGCCAAACTTCATGCGAATATCAAAATTTTTACTCAAGTTATCGTGTACACGGACAGACAGACGGACGGACGGGCATGCCTTAATCAATTCCTCTTTTCAACCTAAGAACTTTAATACCTGGAACTCCATATCTAACTGGACTGTTTTGCGCCGTTACGTAGTACCGTTATGAAGCACCTTGTTTCGTTGTTATTGCTTCTAAGTGCACCTGCCGTGCTAGGTTTGTTTCTTAGCTTTTCATACTTGGGTAGCAACTATTTTAGGGCTTGAAGGGTTGATACGCCCCCAAATATTAAGGAGCTGCCCGTATTGTTGCGCAAACCGTCAACAATGAACTCCACCAGTTCCCCTTCTTCAATGGGAGCCGCTTGTGCTATTTCCTGCATGGATAGTACGTAGTGAGTAAGGCTCTCATTATTTTGCCAAACGCGCGATTGCAGCTTTTTAAAGATGTCTTTGACACTCACTGGTTTTTTGAACTCATGTATAAGGGCCGCTTTAAGTTCGCCCAATAAAATTACATTAATTAGCTTCATGTAAAGTTGCGCACTTCCCACTAGCATACGCCGAGCCAATAGTGCCAATGATTTTTCGTCATACCCATAGCACTTCGATACGTGCTCTAAATCGCGCACCCATTTGATAATGTCCGTATCGTCATCTCCGCTGAACTTCGGTAGTGCGCTTTCAATGTCTGCGAAATTTGTTGTGGGTTGCCGTGGCATTGTGGATAACTCCAAGCTGTTGATTTCTTGTTTCAATTTCATGATACGTAGCTTCGTTTGTAGCTGTGCTTCTAAATCTGATAATTCATGAGTTGTTAATAGAGTGGTTGATGGCGCTGGAGCGGTAATTTGCTGGGCTGAGGCCGACGTGGCTGCTGCGGAATCTACCGGTGTTGATTCCTTTGAAGTCATGACGGAAGTTTTTAAAGCTGAAGTTGTTCCTGTTTTAGCTGAAGGCACTGAAGCTGAAGCTGAAGTTGTTGCTGTCATAGCTGGTGGTTCTGAAGGTAATACCATCGTTACGGAAGTTGGAGTTTGCCCTGACGACAATATGCTTTGAGTAGCGGATTTTTGTAACGGGCCGCCATTTTCTGCATCGGTCGATATATCGGTAGATTTACCGCTTGCCGGTTGTGGACGTATTGTCGAGGTTACGAGCGTCTTCAGTTGCTGAAAAGTAGCGGTTTCTGGAAAATCGACTCCTAAGTTTCGCAGTGCTTCCATAATTTCGTGTTTCGACATTTTGTTTAAATAAATGTTTTAATTTAAGTTAATTTGCTTTACACGTTTTAATTTTTTTTTTGCTTTTGGCTCTTGCCACACCTGACGCTGTAGAAGTTTCACGAAGCAATGTTCTTTTTATTTCTCTTTACATCTTAGTACATTTTATACATATCTGGTGTTGCCAGCTGCTAATAATTAGTACTAATAACTAATAACTAACTCATAACACCGAGTCTACACCTACTACACTATATCCCGATTTTACTGTACTAACGAATGAAAATTTTTTTGTGAAATCCATAACCAAAAAGTAAGACTGGACGGAAGAATTGCAGTTTTACTTGAAACTTGAGTCATCGTGGCTTTAAAAGATACACGTACGAAAAAAAAATGCAAAACCTAAAGCCTTAGTTTTTCGACCGCCACTTTTTTTTGATTGAATATCCGACACCCTGGGGTTCGTTGCTATCTTTCGTTTTCTTATCCTTTAGCAGTTCCCCGCATGGGGAGAGGGGACACATTATCAAAAGATGGATATCTTTATAGATAGGTAGGTAAAACGGCTGCGACCCAGCGGCCCAAGTAGTTTTTAGGATTCGTTTTGGAGCCATAAAAAGAGACCTACTAATATAGTATGGATAGCTAGTGCAGGATTCCCATCTACTCCGCATGCATGTTTATCGTCTAGTGACCTAGTCTTTCTTTGGCTATAATCTGGCCAGGTGGTTGGAATTAAAAAGATTAAGGAGCTGCATACATACATATGTACATATTAAGGTGCCTCGCTAAAAAAAGTTGCCCTGTTTCCACCGGAAATTCAAAATTCACTCTTTTCTAAGGACTCCCCCCATAATATTTCGAAAAGATATGAAGATTTACTGGAGCTAAACCGCGTTAAAAAAACGCTAAAAATATCCTTTTTTATGTATTACTAGCAGACCCGGCAGACGTTGTTCTGCCTGACCAGTGACTTCCCTAGAAATACATTTTCAAATAATTTTCTTTAACTTTTAACATTCCATTTATTGAAGTGCTTTAGGATATACAATGTTTCTGGCTTTAAAGTCTTTGGTATAAACAAATAAATTTTTTGGATGTCCAACTCAAAAAACGGATCTTTTGAACTCAATGGGTATGACAAAAACCATGATGCTCTGCTGAGCAGATGTATAGTTAGTACTTATTTAATTATATCCTATATCTACCTATAATACTCTGGATATGTATGAACGGCAATAACAAACAAAAAAAATTAAGTGCTTTGATTAAGATTTAAGACCGTTAAAATGTCACTAAAGCAAATACATTCAGGGATATAACGAATTGAAATATTACTTAGGTTGTGGTCCTGGAACTGCCCACTTTTCCAAAGAATTTACAAATGCAGCCTATGTATGTCGTACCCAACGAAGATTTTAACGTATTGGAAAAGTTTAAAACAGATCAACCATAAACTTTGGACATTATTGAAGTACAAACAAAGCACTGAATACAAAAAATTTGGGCGTGGCACGGCCCACATTTCCCAACTTATATAATTCTTGACCAAGGGACACACATATCCAAAAATCATTAGTTTAGACCAAAAATATTCAAAGTTGTGATGATTTAAATTTTATATAGCCTGGGGGCGTGGCACAATAATCTTCTGAACCAATCTGGAAATTTAGAGAAGATCGACCATAAACTTTGAACTTATTGAAGTACAAACAAAACACAAAAAATGTGGGCGTGGGACCGCCCACTTTTCCCAAATTATATCCATCTTGACTAAAGGACACACATATCCAAAAATCTTTAATTTAGACCTAATATGTTCAGAGTTATGAAGAATTTAAATTTTATATAGCCTGGGGGCGTGGCACTGGCTACTTTTCCAAAAATTCATATAGCCTGAATCGTACACAACAATCTTCTGAACCAATCTTGACAGTTTAAAAGAGATCGACCATAAACTTTGGACATTATTGAAGTACAAACAAAACACAAAAAATGTGGGCGTGGCACCGCCCACTTTTCCAAAATTACATAAATCTTGACCAAAGGACACACATATCCAAAAATCATTAATTTAGACCAAATATGTTCAGAGTTATGAAGAATTGTAGTTTTATATAGCCTGGGGGCGTGGCACCGCCCACTTTTCCAAAAATTAATATAGCCTATGCTTTAACCCATGATCTCAAGAATATACTGTGAAAATTTCATAAAAATCGGTTGAGTACTTTGGACGCCCATAAAGGACACACAGACACACAGACACACATTCATTTTTATTTATAAGATTACGCATCTGATATGACGGAGTGCAAAGGGTAAGCATACAAAAGTTTGAAAATTTTATCAATATTATTATTGTATAACTGTGTTCTAATATTTTATTATATAAAAAATTACAACATCTCAAATACCTTTCAAATGATACCATAATCGTCCAAATCCGTCAATAATTGGCTGAGTTATTAAAGTTTTCCACAAACCTACCCCTCGAAATATGACCAAAAACAGCATCATACATCTCAATATTTGGATTGCGTTGATAGAATTTTTTAACTTTTTTATGCTAACCTTTTGTACTCCAGCTAATTCATCATCTCAGGTGCTTTTTATTGAAAAATATTTTATCATACTACTTTTATATATAAAAATGATATTTTTAGTTTGTGTTCAGTTTGGTGTCCTGAATCGCGTCCATTTCAATATTGTTCGACTTCATGAAGTCTGTTATTTGTGCGATCTTATCAGCTAATCCGTTGGAGTTCAGCTGTAGAGTTTTTAAGTGTGTCGGGAGGGAGGGTGAGGGCATGCTGGGCGTGAGGGACAGATGTTGTTGCCTAGGTGGAGGTAGGCTTAGTCCCAAGCTATGTCGCAGACTGGGGTTCAGCGCGCCTTGGCCGATATTGTGTGGCGTGGAGGGCGGCTGAGTTCTGCAACAAGGGGCTATAAACTTATCCGTCCATAGGTTACTGTTTGCGAGCCCAGAGCACATATGTATGTGGCATAGACCAAGGCAGTTATTGCACTTAACCGATGCAGCCGGCGTATATAGTCCTTTGCAGACAAACAGTGCACGTGGTGAAAGGTACGCGGAGGTTATGTTCCTGACTCACGTGCATTCTGGAAGTAGGGGGACACGTGGGGGGCAGAGAAAGTGGGGGTTGAACAGAATGCGAAAGTTTAACATAAATTTTCTTCCAGCAGACACATCAGATCCAGTCTCTCGGTCCGGGGTTGGATTGATTATACAGGGTTACACTAAAATAACAGCCCCTGGCCGGATAAAACCTGGGTAATTCCGGTACGTATAACCTCGCTAAAAAAAGTTGCACTTTAGTGTTGTGGGAATGAGATGCGTGATATATCATTGCCTTGCGCCTAGTGGAACTATTCTGTCCTCCTTGTCTGCCATGCTAAATGTGACGTATTTCGTCCCTATTATGGTTGTCAGCATCAATTGTCACTTCGTATCAATATCAACATCACGTCGGAACAATATCAACGTCGCGTCAATGCAATTCTGGTATTTACTTCACCAATGTATTGACGTTGACGTGTTACCGATAATTTAATAGCAAAACTACGGTCCTTATATGTTTGACAATTGTTTATTTACAATTTGTAGTGCAAAATACGTCAACAAATTAAAGAAAGCTTGTTGTAATTCGTTTTTGGTTGTTTTTATTTGAAAATATAAAATACTTTAGTCATTTGTGCATGAAACAAAAATTGTTTATTCTATTTTAAAAAAAATAATCCTTACACAATGCTTTCATAGCATTGATGTTTGTAGTCCTCGGGACAATCGGTACAAAGCTTGTATGAAAAAAACTTTAAACTACACAAATTTAATCTCTCTGAGGTCTTAGCTGACCGACTTGTTCAATTCAAATAAAATAAAATGAACTCAACATAAAACATAAATAAATCTATATATATAATAAGCAAAGAAGTCTAAGTTCGGGTGAACCTAACATTAAATACCCAGCATTAGTTTTCAGAAAAAGGGGGCGTGGTTATCATCGGACTTCGCCCATTTTAAATACCAACCTGCCTTGGCCAGAGCCAAACTTCATGCGAATATCAAAATTTTTACTCAAGTTATCGTGTACACGGACAGACAGACGGACGGACGGGCATGCCTTAATCAATTCCTCTTTTCAACCTAAGAACTTTAATACCTGGAACTCCATATCTAACTGGACTGTTTTGCGCCGTTACGTAGTACCGTTATGTGGACAAAATTATAATACCCTTGTACTAGTACTAGTACGCTGGGTATAAAAATGGTGTGAAAAATGTATAGTAACTCATCAATTGAGAACGGCTGGACCGATTTGGTTCAAATTTTTTTTCAGTTATTCGTAATTGCTAGGAGAAGAAAATTTTGGGAAAACCCTGCGGAAAAGTCGGAAAATTGGAGAAATCGGTCCAGCCGTTCTTTTTTTGTGTTTGTTTGAACTTCAATAATGTCCAAAGTTTATGGTCGATCTCTTTTAAACTTTATAGATCGGTTAAGAAGATTGTTGTGTACGATTTAGGCTATATTAATTTATGGAAAAGTGGGCGGTGCCACTCCCCCAGGCTATATCAAATTTTAGTTCTTCATAACTCTGAACATATTAGGTCCAAATTAATGATTTTTGGATAGGTCTGTCCTTCGGTCAAGATTTATATAATTTTGGAAAAGTGGGCGGTGCCACGACCAAATTTTTTGTGTTTTGTTTGTACCTCAAAAATGTCCAAAGTTCATCGTCGATCACTTTTTCTTTCCCAATTACGTTAAAAGCTTTGTTAGGTATGACCGAAGCTATATATGTAAATTTTTTGAAAAGTGGGCAGTTGCAGTTCCAAGCCTACAAGCTAAGTAATATTTCAATTCTTTATATCCCTGAATGTATTTGCTTTAGTGAAAATTGAACGTACATAGTGTGTTCATTAATCTTAATGAATGCACCCCATTTTTTTTTATTGTAATTTATACATATATGGAGTATAAACGTGTGTACAGCAATGTTTAAAGACAGTCTAAATAGAATAGGATATAACTAAATAAATACTAGCTATACATATGCTCAGCAGCGCATATGGGTTTTTGTCGTACTCATTGAGTTAAAAAGATCCGTTTTTTAAGTCGGGCATACAAAAAATTTATTTGTTTATACCAAAGACGGGAAAACCAGAAATATTGTATATCCTAAAGCACTGCAATAAATGAAATGTTAAAAATTAATAGAAAAATATTTTAAAATTTATTTCTAGGGAAGTCACTGGTCAGGCAGTACAAGGTCTGTAGTTAGTTCAATATAAAACTATACATACGTATATACATACATCTGTTAGTTTTGTAGTTCTAAATAAACTGGTTGTTATTTGTTATTTTGATTTTTCTTTCCAGTTTCATAAATTAAATAAAGACTAAACAAATAAATTGTGTAAAGAGGTATAACTCAGAATTATTTTACCAAATTTTTACAGCAGAATATTGAATTGAGCGCTTGTCGTCACCAAAAACTGTATTGACAAGTTTTATGGTGACACCCTCAATAGAATATCACTATTGTTGTCGTAAATACCAAAATAGTATCGACTTTGATGACGGCAATAACAATTCGGAGGCATCGACACAATTTTTGTCAATATTGACAACCATAATAGGGGAGACTAAATTACATTATTATTCGGTTGATTAGCAATATTATTGGCGTAATCCGATTTCCATGGTTGACGCTTGCCCTCGGATCTCTTCTACTATAGCTTCGACCCTCGGACTAGTGTTAGCTGTATTTGCTATCGATAGTAAGCGGCATCTCGCTACTGTATTCCTCGGTATATTTCGTTGTGTTTTAGAATTTTCTACTGCTGCTTGTAATGTCCTCTAAGAGGCTTAAGTTGGGTTTACTCAAAGCTTTGAATTCGTTGCTGAAGGTGCCTCCTGTCTCTGGGCGATTACAGATTCATCGCAAATGGAAATAAAGTCAACTGACACTATTTCTCTTTTCAAAAGATGTGCTTTTTTTAATTATTTAAAGAAGAACCCGCGACAATTTGGAATAAAAAATTGTCCGGTTTCTAATTCCAAATTTTCACTTTATAATATGATATGATTTTTAAATTATTTAAAAAAGCTCCTGCCAAAAATTTGTAACTAAAAATGGCCAAATTTTTCAATTTGCGATGCGAAATTACGTCAATTGACGCTATTTTCATTGACCTTGTGGCATGTCACCGGGAAGCACAGTTATGGACGTTATTTCCAAATGCACACGGAAATAGCGTCAATACTGTCTACAGCATGTCTACATGTTTTACGAACAAGCTCTTCCTAAATGTCAAAGAATGTTTCCACATGTCTTTCTCCAAGTCTTCTAATTCTCTCCACTCGTTCTATGACATGGCTGGTCGTCAGTTGGCTTCGGTCTCTGAAATTGTTGATTTAGGTGTCGTTTTTGACAAAAGCTTTTCATTTGTCAATCATTTATCTTATGTGCTTCCGAAGGCACACTCCAATCTCAAGTTTCTTTGTAGATATGCCAAATACTTCAGTGACCCCTATACCAGGAAAGCCTTATACATAACGTTGGTGGGCTCAAAACTAGAATATGCCTCCATTATCTGGAACCCTATCTACACCAGCCATTCTGAACGAATTGAAAGGGTTCAAAGATAATTTATACGCTTTGCCCTAAGTTTGCTAAATTTCGATGACCCGCTCCCTTCACATTCCTTCCCCTGTTTTCTTATTTATCTGCAACCCTTTGACTGTAGAAGAAGAGTACACTTGCTTATGTTTGACTACGACATCATTGTTGGGTCTCTAGATTGTCCAGGCCTCCTTGAGAAGGTGACATTTAATGTTCCTAACAGGTGTCTTCTCTCGTTCTCACCTTTTTATTTGATTGCTCCCAGAGCGAATTACTACCATTAAAATCCTATCTTTCTATTGACTTTTCCTTGCCACGAGTAACCTTTAAGTCTGTCATTGAACTAAGTTTATGATACATTTGTATATTTATTTTTAATATAATATAATATTTTTATACATTTAAATTTTTAATTTTAACTTTTCTTCTGTAAGATGAATGATTAAAGGCCCTATTACGGTTTACAACTCAACTTTATTTTAGTTGAAATTTTGCAATTTGGTATTAGCGATTACAACCCAACCTGTCAAAAGTTGTAATTTTGTATTATCGATTACAACCCAACCTGTCAAAAATTATTAGTTGAAATTGATAGTGTAACAACTTTTGTGTGGCATTACCATTTACAACCCCATGGAACTAGGCCAATGCAATGAAAGTGCAATGATAATGATTTGAGTGGTCACGAAGCTCTTTTCGTATGCGCAGCACATCTGTCAACATTTTGATTGTTGTAGAATAAATCGAAACTTATGTCCACTTTAAAATATATTTATAATAATAAACACTTTCACAATTATTCGTTGAATTGTATAGATTTGATTTATCGTAACAAAATAATCAGCTGTTGAGTTATCTGTCAAAATGTCCTTTCTAGGTTGGCAACATCGATTCAACTTCCACTAAAAAAGGTTGTAGTCCATAATGCCAAAAAGGAGTTGAGTTGTCTTAAATACAACTCAACTCAGTTGAGTTGTAACCGTAATAGGGCCTTAAATAAATAAATAAACAATCGTGTTTTAATGCATACCACCTAGAGTCAACATAAAGAAAATAATGACTCCACTAAAGGCCGCTATAAAATAAAGAAATCAAATTTTTTTTCAAAAATCATGCATTTAGATACTTCGAGAATTATCTCAAATTGTAATTTTATATAGCCTGGGGTTGTGGCACCGCCCACTTTCCCAAAAATATATATCTCATATAACCTGTGATCCCAAGAATACCTACACTGTGAAAATTTCATGGAAATCGCCCCACTTGGCGCTTTTTCCACAATACGTTCAAATTTATCGCGAATTGAAATTTTATATAGCCTGGGGCGTGGCACCGCCAACTTTTCCAAAAATTTATATAGTCTATGCTTTAACCCGCGTTCCCATGAATATATTGCGAACTCAGAAAAATGAGTTAAGTACTTTTAACGCCTAAAAAGGACACGTAGACACACACACATTCATTGTTATACCTAGAGTGCTTCGCACACAAAGTATGTAATGGCATAAACGAATCGAGATAGATATTGACTTATATATACCAAAATGTTCATGAGGAAAAGATAATTATAGATATATTTTATATGCAATAACTTTGCTTAAACTAGCTGCCTATATCATTTATATTTCACCTCTAAAGTCTTCGTGAGCAAAGAAAGTCGAAAGCAAAAAATTATGGTGGATTATTCCACAAAACATTTTATGACATAGCTCCGGTAAAAATTTACCACTCACAACAGAAGTGTATTTCATCGAAAACAATCTTCTCTTCTTCTTTAAATGGCCATCTAACCGTCTGAGCGATTTTGACCGTCCATCGAAAACAATCAGTTGCCTTTAAAATAACTTTTAAGGTATTAAAATAGATCTGAGTAAATTGGGATACCACAACAGATACTACTAGGTATATTATGTTCGGTTCCACCCGAACTTAGACTTCCATACTTGTTATTTATAAGATAATGTTTGCCTGAGATATCAGATCTCGGTACTACGGCCTGACATGGCCATCTAATCGAAACCGGATACCGAAAAGTCTTACACCTCTTTTCTCACTGAAGACACAATCAGCTGGCCCTTCAACGTCCAACTGAGATACATTCATCCGCTTTATCTCACACAGCTAATTGAGTGATCACTTACCTACCATCGACATATGTAAAAGGGCCTGAAGTTACCGCCCAATCAAGGTGACAGATGCTAGCCCCTCCTAAAAATGAAAATAACGCATTAAAGTTTGCACGAAACTACAATATAGTTTCCCCATCCATGTTCAGAATAAAATATAGGAGCTCCATTTATAGTGGGCCCTACGTTGGGCGCCATTTTGTTACGTACCGGCGGTAAGACGGGTCAGGAGTGTCGCCACTGCCTGCTACACAACTGCACTGCCCTGTTGCATGCCAAAAACTACCGCCCGGTATTATTGCATTCTTAACGAGCTAGCTGGCCGGACTGGGGTGGTTCTGTCGCCCTGAGGACACGCACACTACTATATAAAAATATGTACCTGACTTTGCTCGGGTTACCTTAAATATACACCGAACTTCCATTGGTTGTTGTTGTTGTTGTTAGCAGTGCTTCGCCCTGCCCAAAGGGCCAGAACACTCCTAGTTGTCATCGGGCTCTTCTAACGGAAGTCCAAGGAAACGCGCTGTTTCAACAGGGTTGGACCAAAGTGATAAGGGAGTTAGAAGAGTATGTTCCGAAGAACACGAAAAGAGATGTTGCGTGTCGTGGGGGGCCATACCGCATGCAGGGCATGTGTTTGGTATGGTAGGGTTCAGTCTGGACAAATAGGAGTTCAGCCTATTGCAATATCCAGACCGAAGTTGAGCCAGCATGACTCTAGTCTCCCTCGGAAGGACACGTTCTTCCTCAGCAAGAACGGGTGGCTTAGTAGACCAACACAAACGCGCTAAGTGGGAAGAGCACCTAAGGTCTTGCAACCTCTCGGCTGGAGTTGGCAAATTATGGTCGACGGTGAAATCTTTGTCCAACCCGACTAAACCTAACGACAAAATATCCATCGCCTTCGGTGATAAGGTTCAGTCGAAGCCAAAAAGATGCGCGAGCGCCTTCTGCCGACAATTTGTAATGCATCCTACGTTGAACAAAGATATTCGCCGAGCCACCAGGGAAGCGCACAAACACAAAAACAGCGATGCGCCCATTGCCATCTCCACAACAGAAGTCGGAGATCTAAGAACACCAAATATATCGGCCCCGATGGCATTTCCATGCTGATGCTGAAACACCTCGGCGACGAAGGCATAAGATACCTTACCCAAATTTTCAACCTTTCCCTTTCCACCTTTGTTATTCCTGAAAGATGGAGACAAGCAAAGGTGGTCCCACTACTAAAGCCTGGCAAGCCAGCTGCCGTAGGGGAGTCATATCGCCCGATATCTCTCCTCTCGCCAGTAGTGAAAGTGTTGGAATCCACCTTGTTGCCGTACTTCACCGCAAACCTGCGGCTCGCCGAACATCAGCATGGATTTCGCAAAAATCACAGCACCACCACCGCGCTGAATGCCATAACCACTCAGATAGGGGACGGACTAAACCAAAAGCGTCCAAACCACAGGACAGTGCTAGTTGCGCTTGACTTGGCCAAAGCTTTTGACACGGTCAACCATGCGCAACTAATGAAAGACCTTGAAGATTCGTCCCTTCCTCCCTGTCTTAAACGTTGGACTGCCAACTATTTGAGTGGTCGTCAATCGTCGGTTGAATTCAGAGGCGCAAGATCAAAACCCAGAATAGTTAAACAAGGGGTGCCACAGGGTGGTGTCCCATCCCCGTTCCTGTTTAACTATTATATATCGAAACTTCAGCCCCCACCAGAGGGTGTCTCGATCGTCTCTTACGCCGACGATTGTACGATTCTGGCAACAGGCCCCTCCGTAGAAGAACTCTGCTCTCGAATTAACTCATACCTCCCAGCCGTGTCCGAATTCTTCGCCGGGAGAAACCTGGCATTGTCACCGAATAAGTCCTCGGCCACCCTATTCACGACGTGGACAACGCAAGTGAACATGGAATTAGACGTCTACGTTGATAGTGTCAAGCTACCAACTGTCTCACACCCCAAAATCTTAGGGGTGACGTTTGATAACATGTTCAAATACGGTGCTCATGTAACCGCAATTGCCAATAAAGTCCAAAGCCGTAACAAAATCCTCAAGTCCCTAGCTGGCAGCACTTGGGGTAAAGACAAAGAAACGTTACTAGCTACATATAAAGCAATTGGCCAGCCGGTACTGACGGCTATATGGTCGCCGGGGCTAGCTGACACACACTGGACGAGGCTACAGGTCTGCCAAAACACCGCCCTTCGTACCGCCACTGGGTGTCTTCTTATGTCTCCTGAGCATCACTTACATAATGAAGCGAAAATGCTCGCCGTTAAAGAGCATAGCAAGATGTTTACCAGGCAATTCCTGTTCAACTGTTGCAAACCGCAGCATCCGAACGGACGCCTGATCAACGAGGATCCGCCCCCCAGGAGCATAAGGAGCCATCTACGCAAACACTACGATGAGATCCGGCACCTGATTTCCACGCCGTTTGATCCTAAGGTGCACCGGCAGGCCCTCAGGCTTCCCAGGTTTTAGGAGGGGGACCACAGTCGCGTGTTTCCAGATATCTGGTATGACGAAAGTGGTCAGTGGGAGGTTGAATAGAGCCGCCAAGTACTTGTGCCCCTCGTGGCCTAGGTGTTTCAGCATCTTCATGGCAATTCCGTCGGGTCCGAGTGATCTTGAAGGTTTGGCCTTCCTTATAGCTTCCTTGACCTCTGCAGCGGAGACGACAATGGGCGCGGCTGTGTGTTTGTGTTTGTGCGCGCGTCGGATGGCTTTTCTCTTAGCCCTATCCGCAGGAGAATGCAGTATAAATTGCCGGCAGAATGCGCTCGCGCACTTCCTGGGGTCCGACTTGACGTTATCGCCGAAAGCAATGGCGACCTTGTCATTGTATTTGGTCGGGTTGGATAGGGCCTTGACTGTCGACCATAATTTGCCGACCCCGCCGGAGAGGTTGCATGACTCTAGGTGTTCTTTCCACTTCTTCAATTTATGATCATTGACAGTCCGACGGATTTCTGCGTTGAGATCCTTTATTCTTGGATCTGCGGGGTTCAAGAGTCTCACTTGGTCACGTTCTCTTGCCATTGCCGCTGCTTCCGCAGGGAAATTCGGCCGAATTTCCGGGATTCTGCCAGCAGGGATGAAGCGGCCAGAGGCTGAATCGATGACTTTGCGAAACTCTTTCTCACCTTTGCATACGTCCGTCGGTGTGGGTAGGTCAGCGAAGGAGTGCTCTGTAAAGTCCGTGAAGCGGTCCCAGTCCGCTTTACTAAAGTTGATGTATGTTCGTTTTTCTGTCGTTATGAAGTCGGACGGACGTTCGATGTCTAGTAGGATGGGTAGGTGGTCAGATGCCAGTGTAAGCATAGGTTGCCAGTTAACGTGGTTGATAAGGCCCGCACTTGAAATGGAGATGTCTGGCGAACTGTGGCAGTTACCTGCCACCCTAGTGGGGGCATCTCCATTCAATGTACAGAATGCCGAATTATCTATCTCTGCTATCTGCTGGCATGTTGGAGTGCCAGAGATCGTGATGTGCGTTGAAATCACCTAAGATGAGGCAGTTATCGCCCCTTAGCAACGCACTAATATCAGGGCGATAATCACTGGGACAGCACGTAACAGGGGGAATGTATATATTTAACACTCGCAGGTCGACGTCGCCTGTCCGGACTGCTATGCCCTGGCATTCGAGGGTAGAGTCCCTGGGGTCAACGTCAGGGGCAAACAGATTATATTGTACAGTATGGTGTGTAATGAATGCGAGGCCGCCCCCATGACCGCTGGGACGGTCTTTCCTATGTACGTTGTACCCATCACGAGTACGTAAGTCCGAGTTAGCATTCAGTTTGGTCTCCTGAATGGCGGCCAGTTTAATGTTGTTCGACTTCATAAAGTCTGTTATCTCCGCGATCTTACCAGCTAACCCGTTGCAGTTCAGCTGTAGGATTTTGAAGTGTGTCGGGAGGGAGGGTAGAGGCATGCTGGGGGTAAGGGACGGATGCGGTTGCCTAGGTGGAGGTGGGCATAGTCCCAAGCTGTGACGCAGTCTAGGGTTCAGCGCGTCTTGGCCGATGTTGTGTGGCGTGGAGGGCGGCTGAGTACTGCAGCAAGGGGCGATAAATGCATCCGTCCAAAGGTTCCTGTTGCGAGCCCAGAGCACATATGGATGTGGCACAGGCCAAGGCAATTATTGCACTTAACCGATGCCGCAGGCGTATATAGTCTTTTCCGACAAACAGTGCACGTGGTGAAAGGTACGAGGAGGTTATGTTCCTGACCCACGTGCATGCTAGAAGTAGGGGGGGGCGAGAGTGGGGACTGAGGTGAGGCGGGAGCAGCAAGGCTGCAGGTCGTGAAGACCGGGCCACTGTCGTGGCCATTTGGTGATGGTAGGTGCGGTGTGTATGCGCCGGAGCAACGAGAACCGCGGGACGCGCGTGTGCGCGAACAACATGGTGCCTCAAAAGTACTGAAAAAAGTACGGGTTCTGGGTATGGCAGGGTTAAGCCCTGAGCATCCAGATCTATGCAACCATCTCTTGCATTTACTGCATTGAACGGAATGTGAACGTTTAACATATATTTTCTTCCAGCAGACGCAGCAGATCCAGTCTCTCGGTCCGGGGTTGGATTCGATACCAGCCCGTAGCAAGAGACATTGGAGCAACCCTGCTGCAAGGGATTGCTCCGAGGATGACAATTTAGGAGTGGGATTGGACAAATTGGACAGGGTTACACTGAAATAACAGCCCTTGGCCGGGTAAAACCCGGGTCATTCCGGTACGTAGAACCGGCTGTTGTGGGAATGAACTTCCATTGGTATAAGATGTTCCTTGGCCAACCTTCGTTACTCTCCCTAGCTAGTTGACTGTGGCTACAAATTGTGTCGACCCGCAATGTCTATGGCTTTGTCGGATGGGGAGTTTCAAGTGTCTCCTATCCCAAACCCAGCAATGTGGATTCCTGTGGAATGCCAAAGGAACACACCGAACGCATGTTCTAGAATCTTCGGGTTCAGGGTTCGGCGTTAATCAAAATTGTAATAATTTTAATACTCACTACAATTTAGCCCAAATTTACTACGTTTTATGTTTCTCATTGAATAATTTACAAGTATAGATAGAATGTTTTTTTATCTATAAAGTAAAGTTCATCAGTTTGGTTTTTTTCCATACGGAAATCTTACTTTTAATAAAGATAGCTAATGAGCAAAATAGTAAAACTTAAAAGTACTTAATCATTTTCCATTTAAGCCTTGGAACAAAAAGCGTAATTACTGTAATTAAAGTTTTAATGTATAGTCAAAGTTCAACGCTCATTACATTTATTACGCAAACACAAAGCTTACTTTAATTTCCAAAGAATGCAGTTTTATTGTACTGTACTTTTACCGAATGTGATAGGGCTAAAAAGGTGGACTGCCGCGGTAAAGCTATTGAATATTATGAAGTTATACCAGACACATTAACATTAACATTAACTTTAATTTTAACTTTAACTTCACACAGCGGTTTTATTCAACAATTACTTTTTTTTTTAATTTTTATAGGTATACTTTCAAATACACGATCTCAGAATCAATTTTGTTTCTTTTATATCAATGTTATCCCACCATTTGCACGTACGCAACCCATCGCGGTCATATATAGGTTGTTTTTTTTAGGGGTATAGAACTTCGAATTGAAATAAAACACAAGAAAATCGTTTTAAGGTCCATCAATTTGGCTTTATTGGAAGGATAATTTTATGCCATTAATGTTTAAATATGATTTCGGGCATGTGGTTGCCGCGGCTGGCTCGAATAAAGCCAATTCTACAGGTTCAATTTTCAACCACTTTTTCGAGCATATGGGGCCGTATGTCGGCAATAACGCCACGAATATTGGCTTCCAATTCCCCTAACGTTTCTGGTTTGTTGGTGTAGACGAGCGACTTCACATATCCCCAAAGAAAATAATCCAATGGTGCCAAATCACACGACCTTGGTGGCCAATTGACAGGTCCATTCCGCGAAATTATGCGCTCATCGAATGTTTCCTTCAATAAATCGATTGTGACGTGTGCTGTGTGGCATGTAGCGCCGTCTTGTTGGAACCACAACTCATCCACATTCATGCCATCCAATTCGGGAACAAAATAGTCGGTTATCATGGCTCTATACCGGTCTCCATTAACGGTAGCTGCCTCTCCAGCATTATTGCGGAAGAAGTATGGCCCAATGACTCCACCAGCCCATAGAGCACACCAAACAGTCAGTTTTTGTGGATGTAATGGCGTTTCAAGGGTCTCATGTGGATTCTCTTCACTCCAAATGCGGCAATTTTGCTTGTTGACGTAGCCATTCAACCAAAAATGAGCCTCATCACTGAACAAAATTTTGCCATTTGAAAAAAAATTTGAACCATTATTTTCGAAATAAATTTGCACGATTTGCAAGCGTTGTTCTTTTGTCAACCTGTTCATGATGAAATGGCAAACCAAACTGAACATAAATGACATTAGAGTTGCCAGATTTGACCACAAAATGCCAGTTTTATCTCTATTCGAAAAACAAACCTGTAAAAAAAACACCATATATGTATGTATGTATATGAGTGGCAATAATGTATTGCCAGAGCGAAACAATGGTGGTTCACTTTGGAATAGGAGAAATACTTGTTTAAGAAAAAACTTGTTGTTTGAAAACACCTTGTTTAAAAAAAAACACTTGTTTAAGAATAACACTTGTTTGAGATAAAACCGCACTAGTAAATGAAATCTCAAATAAAAATAGAAAATGTGAATCGGAACCTTTGAAATGAAAAATGTGTTGAAAGGACAGTTTTTAATTAAGCAGTGCGTAGAGAAGACATACGCCAGACTTTGTGTGTATACATAGATTTTAATAATAAAATAACATAAAAAATGAATTCGAAAAGTAAACACGAAGAAAATCGTTTGTGCCCCTTGTGGGAAAAAGATTGTTTTTAACAATCTTGAAAGTAATTTTGAAATGTCTAATTCTAGATTTCCACTTGGAATTTGCGCAACATGTTGTCGGACTTTGGGTGATTATGGAAAAGGAAAGTCTATAAGAACTTTGCCATCCATGCCTAATTATGCGGATATAATTCTGCCGAAAGAAACTCGTACAAATGAAGTCTCATGTAATTGTTTCATTTGTTTGACTTGTCAATATAAAGGTCACCCAAAGATCAAAAAAGGAAAGGACCATACAAATGATTCGGTTCGAATTGCTACTGAAAATGGACTTTATGGTAGTTTGAAAAATATAAATCTTACGAAGAAAACCCTAGTCAATGAAACGTTACGTTCAGCAATTTCAATTTGCAATTTATGTTTTCAGGAAGTAGGAGGTAAATCTCATCCTTGTAACAGTTCTACTCAATCTCGAGATAATGTATTGCAATATGTGGAAAAACATCCCTTCATATCGTCGCTCCCAACGAAGACTAACACGGTTCAGTTAGCGTGGAAGACTAACATGGTTTGTAATTCGCGTGGAAGACTACCATGCTTCAGTTCTCTGCGTGGAAAACTAACACAGTTCATTCTCTGCGTGGAAGACTAACATACTTCAGTTCTCTGCGTGGAAAACTAACATGCTTCAGTTCTTAGAACGAAATCAAACACTGAAGATGGCGGATCGCCGAAACCGGTTTGTTACAAAACCAAAATTGACGAAATTGACAAAAATCCAATATACATCTAGTACCCACCCTGCGGGAAAAACACAAAAATTAAATCAACTCAGATATTGTCGGTTTCGCGTAAGTCAAACTCCCAACATTTATCACCTTCACGTTGGGATATTGGTTTGGTTTGAGGTACCCATTCGTTGAGGTACGCATTCTACAATAAGCGGAGCTTCTGAAAGTAAAATGGAGATTAATGAGGAAGACGACTCTGAATCTCATATTAGCGAGTCGAACGACTCACGCTCCGCAAGAATATGGTGTTCCTTTGAATGCAGCGAGTCTTCCTATGATTCTTGCCTCATAGGGAATCCAGAAAATAATTTAGTGAGCTCACAATCCCAAGAATCAAGCCATATCAGTAAACCGCACACTGGCTCTTCATCCACTCCAAAACTAAAAAGAAGGGGAATATATCCCACAAAACCGTTAACAAGAAAACGAAAGAGATTACAACACACCTGGGTTGATGTTCAAGCAAAAAATACGCGTGCTGCTGGGAAAAGTGGAGAAGGTAGAGGAAATAAAATAATCAAACCTCGTTCAATGCAAACAGAAAATAACCGATGAGGCAAAAGTCGCTGCTTTCAATGCCTTTTGGAATTTGGAAAGCAAAGTGAAGCAATGGCAATGCTTAAATAATTGGGTAGTACCCAAAAGAAAGAAGAATATAATATTATCTAGTGAAGATTCAGCTAATGAAGAGGAATCCCAAAAATGTTTACTGTGGGTTTATATGCTTCCTTCACCGCAAGGCAAAGTGGCTGTATGCAAGAATATGTTTTTAAAAGCTCTGGGTAAAGATAATTTCCCTTTTTTAATCAAATATGTATGTACATTAAGCTGTTCGTTAAGAAAAAAATTTTTTTTCGCCAGGCGGAATATGATGCGTTATGCTGTAAAAATAAGCTGTGCAAAATTTCACTCGAATTGGATAACTCTTAGAACTGGCGCGTTGCATTTGAAAATTTTAAAAACCATATGCACTCAGGTTGCAGCAGATCATATAAAAAACTTGATAGCCGTAAACTTGGTTCACATTTATCACGTGAAAAAACATGCAGATTACGATTCTGAAGACAAAAATTTAAAAAAAGCCATAGGTTTTGAGATTTCGCGAAGTTATCGTTTCTAACAAAGTGAGAAAACGCCATTTTCGTATTGTTCAAAAAATCTCCAGTTCTACATATCCGATGAAAAAACTTTTTTCATCTTATTAAAGATCTTTCATTGCCGTAACAACCTACCATATAAATCTTTCCAATTAGATTACGAGTTTAAGAGTTATTTGCAAATGCATTTCAGAAGTCAGACACATTTTCCATCAGCTTCGTCATTAACATTAAATAACACTTAGAAGTAATAACCTTATTGCATTTATTTTGATGTAGTATTGGAGATGGATCTATTGCAAATAATATATGTTCAAACCATTTCCAAATCGGTTAACAAATATAAAAGTTATAGCAAGTTTATCAAGTGTTATTTTTTCATTCGGTATATCGATACTGTATTTTCAAAAATAATCGAAAAACTTGTTTGAATTCTTCAACTGAATTTTAACTAAACTTTCAAATAAATTTTTCGATTGGATCTGAAAATACAGTATCGATATACCGAATAAAAAAATAACACTTGATAAACTTGCTATAATTTTTATATTTGGTAACCGATTTGGAAATGGTTTGAACATATATTATTTGCAATAGATCCATCTCCAATACTACATCAAAAAAAATGCAAACAGGTTTGTGCTTCTAAGTGTTATTTAATGTTAATGACGAAGCTGATGGAAAATGTGTCTGACTTCTGAAATGCATTTGCAAATAACTCTTAAACTCATAATCTAATTGGAAAGTTTTATATGGTAGGTTGTTACGGCAATGAAAGATCTTTAATAAGATGAAAAAAGTTTTTTCATCGGATATGTAGAACTGGAGATTTTTTGAACAATACGAAAATGGCGTTTTCTCACTTTGTTAGAAACGATAACTTCGCGAAATCTCAAAACCTATGGCTTTTTTTAAATTTTTGTCTTCAGAATCGTAATCTGCATGTTCTTTCACGTGATAAATGTGAACCAAGTTTACGGCTATCAAGTTTTTTATATGATCTGCTGCAACCTGAGTGCATATGGTTTTTAAAATTTTCAAATGCAACGCGCCAGTTCTAAGAGTTATCCAATTCGAGTGAAATTTTGCACAGCTTATTTTTACAGCATAACGTATCATATTCCGCCCGGCGAACTTACAATTTGCAAAAAAAATTTAAATAACGAACAGCTTAATGTACATATGTACATATTTCCATTACCATTATAATTTTTGTCATTTATTCAGATATTTCAGATCAGTGGGTCAGGACATCCAGACTAAAATTATTTGGAGCGGGTGACACTGGGGCGCAAATTGATGACATGCGCGGGAAACACAAGAATCGACCGCACAAGATTTCGCAATAGGCAAGAGAATCAGTAATTGACCACATTAAGTCCTTCCCGGTAATGGAAAGCCATTATTGCAGGGAAAACTGCTCAAAAATATACTTAGAAGAAGGGCTTAATATAGCTTTAATGTACTCTCCATATAAAGAGAAAGCCGAAAAAACAGAGGTGCAATGTGTGTCGCACCAGAGTTATGAACATATTTTCAAGGGTTCACCCAAACAAGTGAAGCATGTTAGTCTTCCACGCAGAGAATGAACTGTGTTAGTTTTCCACGCAGAGAGCTGAAGCATGTTAGTTTTCCACGCAGAGAGCTGAAACATGTTAGTCTTCCACGCAGAGAACGAACCATGTTAGTCGTCGTTGGGAGCGACGATATATGCTTATCAATATTTAATAAATTTGAAACGAACAGGAGTCTTTATTCCGAAGGTGGCACTTGTGCCAAAAAGGCTAAATTAAGAAGTGTCAAAAGACTAATGTTGTTAGCTGTTGTACCAGATGTAAAAGAATCTTATGAAAATGTACGATCCCTAATCAACCTAACCAATGGCAACAATATTCCTTTTAAGCTAGTTAGTGACTTTAAACTTTTGCTCATCGTAAATGGTCAACAGACGGCCCCTTCAATGTATCCTTGTCCGTATTGTTTTATTTCACTTAAAGAGCTGAAAGAGAATAAAGAAGACGATTCAACTGAAGGTGAGTATGATGTATTGAATTCTGGGTCGAACTGTTTGAAAGTTAACAACGCTTGATTACTTTTAAAAACTTATGAAGATTTGAAAAATGATCATGAGAGTTTATTCTAGCGGGTGGACACAAGAAAGTTGCAATGGAAAATCATAGCACTGTTGAATCGCCACTCCTCAAAGAACATGATGATGTATTTGTTGTTGAAAAATTTCCAGTTCCCGAATTACCTTTATTACAAGGATATGTTAACCATTTGTTGTTAACGGATTAGTGCCGCTGCTTACAGAAGAAAAAGCATTACTGTGGCCAAAGAAGTTGAAAGTCATTTCCAAGAATTCTAATGGCAAGATTTTTGAAGAAAACGCTTGTAGACAACTTTTACAAGAGTCAGATGCACTTGATGATCCAGAAACTTATTCGAATGTAGGAAAATTTGCAGTTGCACCTTTCATTGCTCACATTAACATTAACATTAACATTAACATTAACATTAACATTAACATTAACATTAACATTAACATTAACATTAACATTAACATTAACATTAACATTAACATTAACATTAACATTAACATTAACATTAACATTAACATTAACATTAACATTAATATTAACATTAACATTAACATTAACATTAACATTAACATTAACATTAACATTAACATTAACATTAACATTAACATTAACATTAACATTAACATTAACATTAACATTAACATTAACATTAACATTAACATTAACATTAACATTAACATTAACATTAACATTAACATTAACATTAACATTAACATTAACATTAACATTAACATTAACATTAACATTAACATTAACATTAACATTAACATTAACATTAACATTAACATTAACATTAACATTAACATTAACATTAACATTAATATTAACATTAACATTAACATTAACATTAACATTAACATTAACATTAACATTAACATTAACATTAACATTAACATTAACATTAACATTAACATTAACATTAACATTAACATTAACATTAACATTAACATAAACATAAACATAAACATAAACATTAACATTAACATTAACATTAACATTAACATTAACATTAACATTAACATTAACATTAACATTAACATTAACATTAACATTAACATTAACATTAACATTAACATTAACATTAACATTAACATTAACATTAACATTAACATTAACATTAACATTAACATTAACATTAACATTAACATTAACATTAACATTAACATTAACATTAACATTAACATTAACATTAACATTAACATTAACATTAACATTAACATTAACATTAACATTAACATTAACATTAACATTAACATTAACATTAACATTAACATTAACATTAACATTAACATTAACATTAACATTAACATTAACATTAACATTAACATTAACATTAACATTAACATTAAAATTAACATTAACATTAACATTAACATTAACATTAACATTAACATTAACATTAACATTAACATTAACATTAACATTAACATTAACATTAACATTAACATTAACATTAACATTAACATTAATATTAACATTAACATTAACATTAACATTAACATTAACATTAACATTAACATTAACATTAACATTAACATTAACATTAACATTAACATTAACATTAACATTAACATTAACATTAACATTAACATTAACATTAACATTAACATTAACATTAACATTAACATTAACATTAACATTAACATTAACATTAACATTAACATTAACATTAACAGTAACATTAACATTAACATTAACATTAACATTAACATTAACATTAACATTAACATTAACATTAACATTAACATTAACATTAACATTAACTTAACATTAACATTAACATTAACATTAACTTAACATTAACATTAACATTAACATTAACATTAACATTAACATTAACCTTAACCTTAACCTTAACCTTAACCTTAACCTTAACCTTAACGTTATCTTTAATTTTAACGTTATGATAGAGATCCAATTTTATGTATTCAGCCTGTTGCTAACACCTTTTCGAACCTTTTATCCGTTCCGTTTTTTTTTGGTTCAGGTGCCAAGCCCACGATAAAATCTATGCAATAGCTTAAAAGTCCGAACCCTGTGGCAACCACCAATCATGATGTTTAACCTGGTAACGATCGTGCCACTTCAGACTGGGTAACGGAACTTTTCCACTGCGCAGTCGTGTTTCTGAAATTTTTTGGTTATGCCTTCGTTGGTATTCGCTGAAGTTTAAAATAGATGGTGAACTCAAAGTGAAAAGAGGAGCACGCAAAACCCTCCCCAGTGAGACAAATTGTGATTGTATGGAAAGAGAAAAATAATAAAAATCATACGGATTTGTCCTTATTAGAGCTACAGCAATCAAAACCGTTTTGAACTTTTATCTATGGTATAGTTGAAGGCGCTTCATCGCGCTTTTCACAACTTCCCTGGCAGGTATCTAACAAAAAATGTTAACTAAATATTGTAGCCCCTGATGAAGCTGGAATATTCAGCGAAACGTTGGGCAGGAAGGTGAAATGAAAACGTTGCTTTCACCAAGCAAAACTAGGTAGACGATCTCCATAAATTCGTTTCAAACTGACCTCAAAAAACAATCAAAAAATGTTAGAACCAAGTATGGACCAGGATATATTCTCCGCCCACTACAACTAGTGGCTTCGCTAGCAGTAAGTTATACCTTTTATCTCAGATATGAGTTTTGCAACTAGTTGAGGTTTGTAGATAATAAAAACATTAGTCTAGCATTTATGTCATGCCTGTGGGTGGCCACTTTTATATTAAAATCACCAACTATAGCACCCAAGGAGTTTAATGATTTTTGTATCCATGTTTCGTTAGTGCCACATGTTGAAATATAGCACACATAGGCATAGTTTATGCATTTCGTTCGTATAACAAAAACTGAATACGCTGGAAAATTGCATAATGATAAAGAGTATCTTTTTGTGTTAATCAATCAGTGAAAATTAAGAGGACAAATTTATACGGTTAAAACGCTGCAAGCCAAATTCTTAAAAATGTGAATATTATCTTTAAGTTGCAGTGTATGTTGGCTGGTGCGTGATAAAAGTTACTTTTGTAGTTATCTAAAAAAAGTTATCTGTTACAAATTTCAACACCATAACAAGGAAAATAGTGCTTTCATACACCCCTATTGCGAGTGTCGATTTGCAGTAGAATAGAATTTTTTCGATTGAGTCGATCGTATTTTATTTTGGTATTGTGTTACTTAATCGAACAAAAACTGCACGTTTTTAATGTATTAACAATTTTTTGCTAATGATTTACTTTTTATTCATTTTATTAGAACTTTTCGAACCAATCGACCAGCCAACGACAGCAAAAATGCAGTAGAAAGATGATCGATTGAGCATTCACAGTCGCTCGTTGATCGATCGGGTCGACACTCGCAATTGCTGGATGATCGCTAACCGCTTAATAGTCGATTATCTATTCTTGTTCGACACTGACAATAGGGGTGATAGTGTTCAAAGCCTACGAAACTCTGGTTCTAACCAGGATTCAAAAATATTCACTCTCGTTCGCTCTTATTCGTGAAGCTGAGCAATAAAAAAAATATATTTTCATTCCTCTTATCGAATAAGAACGCACAAATAAGTCCTCATCATTCGTATACCCCAACTCATGCTCGAATATTCCCATACACGTTCGCAAAATAAAAGTAAGTATGCACTTCTTGTCGTTCATATTCAAAACCGTATGTACATTAAGCAGTTCGTTATTTAAATTTTTTTTGCAAATTGTAAGTTCGCCGGGCGGATTATGATGCGTTATGCTGTAAAAATAAGCTGAGCGAAATTTCACTCGAATTGGATAACTCTTGATAAATTTGATATAACTTTTATATTTATTAACCGATTTGCAAATGGGTTGAACATATATTATTTGCAATAGATCCATCTCCAAATAAAGGCAAAAAGGTTACTGCTTCTAAGTGTTTTGTAATGTTAATAACAAAGCTGATGGAAAATTTGCCTGATTTCTGAAATGCATTTGGAAATAACTCTTAAACTCATAATCTAATTGGAAAAATTAATATGGTAGGTTGTTAGGGAATTGAAAGATCTTTACCAAGATGAAAAGGGTTTTTTCATGGGATATGTAGAACTGGAGATTTTTTGAATAATACGAAAATGGAGTTTTCTCACTTTGTAAGAAACGATAACTTCGCGAAATCTCAAAACCTATGACTTTTTTTAAATTTTTGTCTATGGAATCGTAATATGCAAGTTTTTTCACGTAAATACGAACCAAATTTACGGCTATGAAGTATTTTATATGACCTGAGAGCATATGGTTTTTAAAATTTTCAAATGCACCGCGCGAGTTCTAAGAGTTATCCAATTCGGGTGAAATTTTGCACAGCTTATTTTTACAGCATAACGCATCATATTTCGCCTGGCGAAAAAATTTTTTTTCTTACACTCACTATGCTGTGATAAAAAAAATTTATTTAATATTATATTGCCGGTAAAATTTTCGGCTGGCTTTGAAGAACCTTTTTGTACCACAATATCTTCTAATTTTTCCTCAAAATACAGGGTGGCGCAAAAGTAATCTACCGATGTTTTTTGGCTGTAATTAAAAAAAAAAATGAAAAACTTTGATTCTTCCTTCCTGCCCTTTTTATGGCATTTTCCATCACTTTGGCCGCGATAGGTCCTCACATTCTTGACGGATATTGTCTTTAAGAGCTGCAAGAGTCTGAGGCTTGTTGACATAGACCCGCGACTTCAAAAAGCCCCACAAAAAGAAGTCTGGAGCGGTCAAATCAGGCGATCTTGCTGGCCAATGCAAATCGCCAAAACGGGAGATTAGGCGCCCGGGAAATGCATCCTTCAGCATATCGGTTGTGGCACGTGCAGTGTGTGCTGTTGCACCGTCTTGTTGGAACCACATGTTTTCCAATCCCAATTCATCAATTTGCGGCAAAAAGAACTCGTTGATCATTGCTCTGTAGCGCTCACCATTCACAGTAACCGTTTGGTCCGCGACCGAAGGTCCGATGACTCCTCCAGCGAAAACAGCACACCATACAGTGACTTTGAGCGGGTGTAATGGCTCTTCGTGGGTTACACGCGGATTTTCAGTGCCCCAGAAGCGAGAATTTTGCTTATTTACGTACCCGCTAAGATGGAAATGGGCCTCATCACTCATGATTATTTTTAATGAAAAATCATCTTCCTCTTCAAGTCAGCAATATTCCGCGTTCTGGAGCAGTGTAGAGTAACATTGTTTATTAAGGTGTATTTTGCATGTGTTTACTACACAAATGTCAAAACAGAATTGATTTTAGGGGCCAATCGCAAAATTTATAGCATTTTCTGATAGGAAGATTACTTTTGCGCCACCTTGTATATATTTTGCAGTATAGTTAACAATATAGTGTTCCAATCGAAGTATAGATGAATATTTTTAGTTATGTATTTTAGGCAGTAAGTATATAATTTTTAATCAGGACGAGCGAAGTAAATGAATTATGCTACGTTAAATTGCATTGAAATATGTACCAAAAATCCACTTAAATCCCAACATCTATCTTAAAACAATAACTCCCAAAAACATGAAATAACTAAAATATATAATATATACTAAAACTAGGAAATAACTCCTTTACACATTATATATACACATATAAAAAAAAGCCCCCTATGCCGTTCGGGTTGAGGAAAGGGAAAATAAGTGTATTTTGAGATACACTTATTGGCCTAAAATAAATATAGTTATGCTCACTCAGCACTCCGCATAATATCACCCACACATTAACCAGCAAGATTAAGCCTTGCCTATGGTTCCACTTGAGAACCATACAAATGCAATAATATATACAAATTAACATACTTATTGGTGTCCAATTCAGGCATCCAAAAGATTCTTGAATGAAATAAGAGAACCAACAAAGTACAATAAACAAATAACGATGGCCGCAACTATGTTGCAGCCAAGTAAATAAGTGGGAATGTGTGGGATGCTGAGTAGGGTAAATAGAATAGGTACATATGTACATTTTAAGATTTTGTATAAGCTTAGGTTAAGCGATAGATTTTAAGAAGTCAAAAAGTCAGTTGTCACTTCGAGCCTGAAGCGGCAATTCATGCCTCTCCTAAAATTATGAAATAAATAAAATGAAATAGAATTAAAAAAGTTAATACAAGATTATTTTGAATAAAAACCTAAATCCGAAATAAGAAAAAAGAACGTAAGTACCCTGTCCAGCGTCTGACTATCCAAGCAGACGTAACTGGCGCAGTCGCGGAAACGGAAAAAAAAAATTGTATGAAATAAACGATCGTTTATAACAAGAAAAGAAAAAGAAAAGAAAATATATATATAATTTATAATAACAAAAGAACAGCCTGCAACAAGTAAAGTGGCTAGAAAAAGAAAAAAATAAAATATTTGAAAAAAAAGTATTTAAAAAAAAAAAAAAAATAACAATTTCATCAGCAGAAAAAAAAAGAAAAGAAAGCAAATAAAGATTTAATAAAAGCGGTACCTATTCGAGTTAACGAATTTAAACTAATTAGAGTTCAATCGATGATCTCCACATTAAATAAGTGAAATCCATCATATATAATCACCCCTTGGAAGAACGAAATCAGATCCTCATCATCGGATGCGAGTGTAAAGGAAGTGGAATAATAACTGGAGGCAGAATTAGACCCAAAGATCACGGATGCGAGTGTAATGGGTGTGGAATAGGAACGAGGCCACGGTAATGTAATATCCCCAAAAAGCAACAAAAACAACAAGTAAGGTGCCCATAAAAACCAAAACGCAACAAGTACAAATAAGTCTGCCAGTTGTCCAAATATGTATTGTTCCGTGGTGCACTAATGAGAGGGCCAACACTGTAGCATTAAAGCTCCTCGATGCAAAAGCTCCACGCAATTTAAACCAAAGTCCAGAATTTTCCAGAGGCGGATTTTAATGAATTTAAAGATTAAAAGTTGTTAAAATTAATGTAGTAGAGCCTTGTAAAATGATGCATGTCACTTTTATGTAGTTTTAGTGAGATATTTTATATTCTTTTACTTTGTACGCTACGGTGTAGTGCTACAAAAAATACACGTTTGTGCAAGTGTTTGCACCTCGCACATACTACGCCCTTGAGCGATAACACACCAACGTCTTATATCAATAGTTTTATACATTGAATTATTGCGAAATTTATTTTTTTTTTTTGGGTGTGTTGCTGATTTTTTTTTGTGAACTTCCTTTTCACCCAAAATGGCAAGCATGGAGGATTGTCTAGTGGCAATAACACAGCTGTTGCAGGAAAATGCTGCACAGCGTAGAACAACGTTGAGGCAAAGAATAGAAAGAGACCTCAAATATTTGCAACCCTTCGAGGGCAATACAAAAAAGTTACCCTCATTTATCCAAACGGTGGAGAGAATTTTACACGATTACGTGGCACAGGAAGATGAGGCGTTTAGGGTGGTTTACGATCTGAAGATAGGAGGATCGGCAAAAAATTTTCTGTCTCTCAATCCACCAGAGAATTGGGAGGATTGTAAGGTTAAGCTGAGACGGCATTTCCAATCAACAAAAGACCAGATGTCAATCACAAATGACATCACGAACTTAAGGGTTGCCACGATTAGTGAACTGAGTCGGAGGACAAAGGACATAGTTGATAATATCACCGAGTTTAGCGCTCTAAGCGAAAATGGTGGTACGATGAAGGAGATCCTTACGGGGATGCTGCTTCAGCGAGTTAAACAATTAGCGGCAGGTACGTTTGCCTGCGCTACTAGAAATGTGGTGAAATGGCCACAAATGGCGACATTCATATACAATTTTATTGGACTGGATTCGGGGAATTTGAATCCAATGTTTTTGCCAAGCAGACAGAATAGGCAAACGCAAAATTATAACTCCCGACCACAGAATAGTGGGTATAGGCAGGAGAATAATTTTCCACGACAGAACAATTATAATAATAGATATAATAACAATAACGGTGGTACGGCCGCAAATAATTCAGGTAGGTATAGCGGCCGTTCACAAAATAATTTTAATAACAATAGGAATGGACAGCCTAATAATTGGCAAGCAAACGGCAGGTATGGGTATGAGTCAGGTCGGTACAACAGGCAGAGTGGCCAACAGGTGAGTAACCGACATTCAAACGGCCAACAGGTAAGTAGCCGACCCCAAAGCGGGCAACAGGCAAGTGGCCGTCAACAAAACAATTATAATACCAACAGACAAAATACCTCCCAGCAGACAAGACGTTCAAATGGGCCTCAACCCATGGATGTTGATGCTGCAAGTCAAGTGGAAAACACCAACACAAATGAGGAGTTTTTTACTACGTGCACTGTTTGTCGGTTAAGATTAAATACGCCGTTGGCATCAGTCAAGTGCAATAATTGCTTTGGCCTGTGTCACCTGCTCATATGCTCTGGACTCGCGAACAGGAACCTATGGACTGATACGTACGTTGCGCCATGCTGTCGAGCTACGCAACCTTCAACGTCGTCCGACTCGCCTCTACCTTCTGGTAACGCGATTCCTTCGACTTCAAGATTGCGCCGTAGTGCGCGACCCAGCCTATTACCACCTAGGCATACGCACCAGTCCTTGACCCCCAGCATCAACTCTGCTCCCCCTACACACTTCGGTATCCTGCAATTTAATTGCAACGGCCTAACTGGCAAAATTGTTGAAGTGACAAATTTAATGAAGCGACTGAACATCAAGATCGCGGCGATTCAGGAGACAAAGTTAGGTGGAAGGTCGTCTCTTTTGACCTGCAACGGGTACAATGTACACCGTTGTGACCGTGCGAGAGGGCTTGGGGGTGGTCTGGCATTCATCACGCATCAATCTGTGCAGTATCGTCTATTTGAGCCTGACATCGACCCGAGGGACACCACCTTAGAACGTCAAGGTATGGTTGTCCGGTCAGGCGATGTCGACCTTGAAATCATAAACATTTACGTACCTCCTGTCACCTGTTGTCCCAGGGATTACCACCCTGACATTCGTGCGTTACTCAGGGGCGAGAACCGCGTCATCCTTGGTGACTTCAACGCACACCACGACCTGTGGCACTCCAGCCTGCAGGCCGATGGTAGGGGACAGGAGCTGGCTGACCAAATAGATGATTCGACGTTCTGCACGGTAAATGGGGATGCCCCCACTAGAGTGGCGGTAAACTGCTCTAGCTCGCCAGACATCACCATAGTCAGCGCTGGACTAATAAACTGCGTTGACTGGCGACCGATGCTGACGCTTGCTTCAGACCACCTACCCATAGTGCTCTCTATCGATCGCCCCACCGACTTTGTCACCGCTGAGAAACGCACTTACACTAACTTCAATAAAGCCGACTGGGAGGGTTTTCTCAACACCACAGAGAGCGCCTTCGCTGCTCTTCCTACCCCGTCTGACGTACGAGAAGGGGAAAAGGCGTTTCGTATGGCCCTAATTTCTGCCTCCCATCAACACATTCCGTCAGGTAGAATAAAGGAAGTGCGTCCATTCTTCCCCGCAGAGGCAGCGGCCCAGGCAAATGAACGTGACCATATTAGACGCCTTGACCCTACGGATCCTCAAATACGGGATCTTAATGCGGAAATCAGACGCTTAGTAGATCAACACAAACGCGCTAAGTGGGAAGAGCACCTAAGGTCTTGCAACCTCTCGGCTGGAGTTGGCAAATTATGGTCGACGGTGAAATCTTTGTCCAACCCGACTAAACCTAACGACAAAATATCCATCGCCTTCGGTGATAAGGTTCAGTCGAAGCCAAAACGATGCGCGAGCGCCTTCTGCCGACAATTTGTAATGCATCCTACGTTGAACAAAGATATTCGCCGAGCCACCAGGGAAGCGCACAAACACAAAAACAGCGATGCGCCCATTGCCATCTCCACAACAGAAGTTCATGAGGCTATTCGGAGATCCAAGAACACCAAATATATCGGCCCCGATGGCATTTCCATGCTGATGCTGAAACACCTCGGCTACGAAGGCATAAGATACCTCACACAAATTTTCAACCTTTCCCTTTCCACCTTTGTTATTCCTGAAAGATGGAAACAAGCAAAGGTGGTCCCACTACTAAAGCCTGGCAAGCCAGCTGCCGTAGGGGAGTCATATCGCCCGATATCTCTCCTCTCGCCAGTAGTGAAAGTGTTGGAATCCACCTTGTTGCCGTACTTCACCGCAAACCTGCGGCTCGCCGAACATCAGCATGGATTTCGCAAAAATCACAGCACCACCACCGCGCTGAACGCCATAACCACTCAGATAGGGGACGGACTAAACCAAAAGCGTCCAAACCACAGGACAGTGCTAGTTGCGCTTGACTTGGCCAAAGCTTTTGATACGGTCAACCATGCGCAACTAATGAAAGACCTTGAAGATTCGTCCCTTCCTCCCTGTCTTAAACGTTGGACTGCCAACTATTTGAGTGGTCGTCAATCGTCGGTTGAGTTCAGAGGCGCAAGATCAAAACCCAGAATAGTTAAACAAGGGGTGCCACAGGGTGGTGTCCTATCCCCGTTCCTGTTCAACTATTATATATCGAAACTTCCCCCCCCCACCAGAGGGTGTCTCGATCGTCTCTTACGCCGACGACTGTACGATTCTGGCAACAGGCCCCTCCGTAGAAGAACTCTGCTCTCGAATTAACTCATACCTCCCAGCCGTGTCCGAATTCTTCGCCGGGAGAAACCTGGCATTGTCACCGAATAAGTCCTCGGCCACCCTATTTACGACGTGGACAACGCAAGTGAACATGGAATTAGACGTCTACGTTGATAGTGTCAAGCTACCAACTGTCTCACACCCCAAAATCTTAGGGGTGACGTTTGGTAACATGTTCAAATAAGGCGCTCATGTAACCGCAATTGCCAATAAAGTCCAAAGCCGTAACAAAATCCTCAAGTCCCTAGCTGGCAGCACTTGGGGTAAAGACAAAGAAACGTTACTAGCTACATATAAAGCAATTGGCCAGCCGGTACTGAGCTACGCGACGCCTATATGGTCGCCGGGGCTAGCTGACACACACTGGACGAGGCTACAGGTCTGCCAAAACACCGCCCTTCGTACCGCCACTGGGTGTCTTCTTATGTCTCCTGAGCATCACTTACATAATGAAGCGAAAATGCTCGCCGTTAAAGAGCATAGCGAGATGTTGACCAGGCAATTCCTGTTCAACTGTTGCAAACCGCAGCATCCGAACGGACGCCTGATCAACGAGGATCCGCCCCCCAGGAGCATAAGGAGCCATCTACGCAAACACTACGATGAGATCCGGCACCTGATTTCCACGCCGTTTGATCCTAAGGTGCACCGGCAGGCCCTCACCCTCATCCACACAAATTCGGTAAATTCCTATGTTGGCTCTCTCCCGGTGAACGCCGTTCTTCAGACAACAACACCACCCGTTGCCGAAGAGGAGCGTGAGCTGCCTAGGGAGACTAGGGTGATGCTGGCCCAACTCCGGTCTGGATACTGTAATAGGTTAAACTATTACCTATCCAGACTGAACCCCGACTTGCCTAATGTCTGTCCGGCATGCGGCTTGTCCCCCCATACTACTAACCATCTTTTTGTCTGCTCATCCGAGCCTACTCTTCTAACACCCATATCCCTCTGGTCCTCCCCTGTTGAAGCCGCTAGGTTTTTAGGACTTCCGTTAGAAGAGTTCGATGACAATATTGGGTAAGGTTGATACTGACTACCTAGGCAGGGCAAATTAGTGTTAAAACAACAACAACAGGAGTTTTTTACAAACTAGCCTCGGGTGGTGAAAATAAAATTTTAATAACCTTAACATTGTTTAATGAAAGGTTTTTAACACTGGTGGATCCGGGATCTACCATCAGTATTATGAAAAAGGAAGCATTTGATAAATATAATTTGCCGGTCGTTGAGGGGAATAAAATAATAATAAGTACATTAAATGGGAATATTAAGGGCGCAAACGAGAGAGTTGGTTCCCCCTGTCCCTCGGAATTTCAATTTGTTGATAATGCAAGAATGAGATGGCTAAAAATGGATTTCGATAAACCCTATGACCTGTTGCTGGGGAACGATTTTATAATCAAGAATGTCAAAACCATTGACATAGAGAGGGAGGAAATTGAACTTCTTAATGGTGTTAAAATACCATTTTATTCAAGGACGATCCAAGAGCAAGTTTACGCATTGATATCGGGAAAATTGCAAAACATTCAACTCGATCATCTAAAATCAGATGAACGAAAAGGGGTCGAAAGGTTGCTCAAAAAGT
Organism: Sphenella marginata; assembly: GCA_951509765.1. Lineage (NCBI taxonomy): Eukaryota > Metazoa > Arthropoda > Insecta > Diptera > Tephritidae > Sphenella > Sphenella marginata. The sequence goes on from OX608080.1 coordinate 42,394,942, forward strand.
ATGAAAAGTTAATATATAAAGAGGGGGACACCCTAAGAAACACAAAAACAGTGGTGCATGAAATTAAAACAACTACAAACCAGCAGATTAATTCAAAAATTTATCGGCAAATAACAGACCTGGAAAAACAGGGTATAGTTCAAAAGAGTAGGAGTAGGTATAGCTCTCCTATTATAATAGTGCCGAAAAAAGATGACAAGTCGGGAAACAGGAAGTTTCGTTTGGTGGTTGATTACCGGAGGCTTAATCAAATAACTATCGACGACAAATATCCCTTGCCAAATATCGATGGAATCTTGGACAAGTTGGGCAAAGCACAGTATTTAGCACTCTTGATCTCGCAAAGGGTTACCACCAGATTTTAATGGCATCTAAGGATATCGAAAAAACAGCTTTCGTTTCCCCATTGGGTTTATATGAGTATGTTAGAATGCCGTTTGGGTTGAAAAATGCCCCGGCTACTTTTCAAAGGCTTATGAATGACATACTGAGGGATTACATTAACAAGATATGTGTTGTTTATTTGGATGACATTTTGATATTTTCCACTTCATTGGAGGAACATCTGAGTTCCATAGATACAATTTTTTCAAAATTGCAGGAGCAGATTCAGGCGGATAAATGCAGATTCAGGCGGATAAATGCAGTTTCTTAAGGAAAGAAACAAAATTTTTGGGGCACACCTTAACTAAAGAAGGTATAAAGCCCAATAAAGAAAAAATTGCAGTGATTTTGGATTTGAAAGTACCTAGAACAGAGAGACAACTCAAGAGCTTTCTGGGAGCTACAGGATACTATAGGAAGTTCATTAAGGATTATTCGAAAATAGCATATCCGATGATTAAATATTTGAAAAAAGGGTGTAAAATAAACCCTAATGACCCACAATACATGTCGAGCTTTGAGAATCTCAAATCTCTCATCTCTTCCCATCCAATCCTTAAATACCCAGAGTATGATAAGGAATTTACAATGACAACAGATGCAAGTGACTACGCCATTGGTGCAGTATTGTCACAACAGGGCCAGCCAGTGTGCTATATTTCCAGAACTCTAAATAATCATGAGCAAAAGTATGCCACTACCGATAAGGAGTTTCTGGCAATTATTTACGCAATTACATATTTCAGACCATACATATCTATATATATAAAAATGAATTGGCGTTCGTATATACCGTAAGATCTCCGGATCGGCTCAATCGATTTTAAATATTTTTTCTTTAATGTTTCCAATCTGTTTCATGTCTCATTTACCACATAAATTCTTTTTTTTTCTAATCTCAATTTAAATTTTTTTTTAGCTAATACTCAATAACGGCTTAACCGATTTTCAAAATTTTTTCTTTTCTTTATTCTATCGGACATAGTGTTTATTTATATAGAACAAAACATTTTCTAAATCTTCAATTTAATCATATATTAGCTAAAGAAGTTTAGCTACCATATAAATTGTAGTCAGTTGAGATCACTGGTATTCTAACTGAAATGTTCCTGTAGGGAACTTAATGCCATACAGATTTTTTCCGTTTTATATTTAAAAATACAAATACATTCATTAAAAGGTATTTTTAGCTTCGGCACTAACCACGGTTAAGAATCTTGCTTAACCCTTACAGGACCATAAGGAAACCAAAAGTAAATTTTGTTATTTAACTGCTTTATTTAGTTAATATGGAGGCAAAACTAATAATCTATATATATAAAAATGAATTGGCGTTCGTATATACCGTCAGATCTCCGGATCGGCTCAACCGATTTTAAATATTTTTTCTTTAATGTTTCCAATCTGTTTCATGTCTCATTTACCACATAAATTCTTTTTTTTCTAATCTCAATTTAAAATTTTTTTAGCTAATACTCAATAACGGCTTAACCGATTTTCAAAATTTTTTCTTTTCTTTATTCTATCGGACATAGTGTTTATTTATATAGAACAAAACATTTTCTAAATCTTCAATTTAATCATATATTAGCTAAAGAAGTTTAGCTACCATATAAATTGTAGTCAGTTGAGATCACTGGTATTCTAACTGAAATGTTCCTGTAGGGAACTTAATGCCATACAGATTTTTTCCGTTTTATATTTAAAAATACAAATACATTCATTAAAAGGTATTTTTAGCTTCGGCACTAACCACGGTTAAGAATCTTGCTTAACCCTTACAGGACCATAAGGAAACCAAAAGTAAATTTTGTTATTTAACTGCTTTATTTAGTAAATATGGAGGCAAAACTAATAATCTATATATATAAAAATGAATTGGCGTTCGTATATCCCGTAAGATCTCCGGATCGGCTCAACCGATTTTAAATATTTTTTCTTTAATGTTTCCAATCTGTTTCATGTCTCATTTACCACATAAATTCTTATTTTTCTAATCTCAATTTAAAATTTGTTTAGCTAATACTCAATAACGGCTTAACCGATTTTCAAAATTTTTTCTTTTCTTTATTCTATCGGTCATAGTGTTTATTTATATAGAACAAAACATTTTCTAAATCTTCAATTTAATCATATATTAGCTAAAGAAGTTTAGCTACCATATAAATTGTAGTCAGTTGAGATCACTGGTATTCTAACTGAAATGTTCCTGTAGGGAACTTAATGCCATACAGATTTTTTCGTTTTATATTTAAAAATACAAATACATTCATTAAAAGGTATTTTTAGCTTCGGCACTAACCACGGTTAAGAATCTTGCTTAATTCACCTTATTTGGTAGATGTCTTAAATATTGTGGTGAATGGCCTGTAATCTATATCATGGCGAAGAATTTGTAATCTATATATATAAAAATGAATTGGCGTTCGTATATACCGTAAGATCTCCGGATCGGCTCAACCGATTTTAAATATTTTTTCTTTAATGTTTCCAATCTGTTGCATGTCTCATTTACCACATAAATTCTTTTTTTTCTAATCTCAATTTAAAATTTTTTTAGCTAATACTCAATAACGGCTTAACCGATTTTCTAAATTTTTTCTTTTCTTTATTCTATCGGACATAGTGTTTATTTATATAGAACAAACCATTTTCTAAATCTTCAATTTAATCATATATTAGCTAAAGAAGTTTAGCTACCATATAAATTGTAGTCAGTTGAGATCACTGGTATTCTAACTGAAATGTTCCTGTAGGGAACTTAATGCCATACAGATTTTTTCCGTTTTATATTTAAAAATACAAATGGTGAATTCCTTTTCGCTACTATTGCGAAGTGAATGAATGAAAAGTTTTGATTGTGAATATAGGTTGTTATTCCGTCCTTTTTCATAATCTATGTTATGGTGAAGAAGTTGTAATCTATATATAAAAATGAAAATGTAGTTTTCCCAGTTAGGCTGTGTGCCGATCGGGCGTCATCCCAAACAAAAACAAAAAATTGTGATCAGTAAATCTGACAAAATATCGGAAAGTATCCACCAAAAATTGCCGTAATGGCTTCTGTTATTGTTATGCAACATACGGCACAGAGATGCAATTGCCGTAATGGCTTCTGTTATTGTTATGCAACATACGTTTGTACATATCGTTGTTGCCTATGCGAAACCATCTATCGACCAAATGCAAAACTTCCCAAATCACAAAAGTGCAAAACCGCCTATAGGCAAAATAATTCCACAAAAAACTAACTCACTACTTAAAAGTTTAGTTCAATTCTATGTTATTCAGGTAAATATTATCTTTTAAAAACAGAAACAAAAATTAAGTTAAAACATTAGCTATACATAGAAGTTAGGTTTTGCTCTCCTGTAAAATTTGACTGCTTTCAGATAGGTGGCTTTGCAAAGGCATAAACGATATGTATTCTGTGGTTCTTATGTGTTTTTTTAGAACTACGAGGTCTAAACCTGTATCCGGAGAGCACAAATGTTATATTATCAGCAAAAGGAATGAACAATAACTCATAAATTTTTTCCAAAAAAGGGGTTCTTGCGGATATCTGCCTAGGATTTGAGTGAAAGTTTTAAACAGAATATACACATATGCATAAAAGTGCAAAAATTACACAGGTTGCACGTTGGAATACGTACAACAAAAATTCCCCAATTGTACACCAAATGCTGTGTTCCAAATGGTTGAAAAAAGCAAAATTTTGACAGAGCGATGGTAAATTCTGACAGTTATCGTGGCAAATATAAAGGTAAAATTTTGACAACCAATAATGTCGGCACAGAGATGCATGTGCTGTTTACATTTATATTATTTCACATAAAGTTATGTTCCCACGCGTTATTAAACACAAAAATATAATATAATGCCAAATAGCAAATATTCGTTCACCATAGGAAATTTGTTCACCTCATTTTACTCTGACGAAAACAAATATCATTTGATACACAGCCAAAGTCACAAAAGCCATAAGGCACTGATATGCATTGCAGAGTTAAAGAACTACGAAGGAGGAACATTGACAGGACAACGTCTGTCGGGTCAGCTAGTATGGTAATAAATTTGAAATAATCACAGACCACTGCCCGATTGTATATCTAAATAATAAATATAAAGGAAAAGAGTTTTCGCAACGTCACCAGAGGTGGCTTTTGAAATTACAGGAGTATAATTACGAAATAGAATATGTAAAGGGAAGGAATAATGTGGTCGCAGATTTTTTAAGCCGAATCGAGAATTCGCCAAAGATAAATGAAAATAATGATAAGGAATCGAATTTGGAAATGTCGGATACGATACATTCGGGCGAGGAAGAATTGTTAGAACATTTTGCTATAAAGGAGGAGGTTGTAAATAAGTATAAGACTCAAATCATAGTGACATATAGCCCTCAACCTGAAGGCCAGACAATACATGGAAGGAAAATAATAGAGTTATTTTTATTTTCTGTTTTTCCGACAGGGTGAATGCTAGATTTATATTGGAACGATTTTCCGTCATCCCTTGTCAATTTTTGTTTGTTTACAAACCGGTTTCGGCGATCCGCCATCTTCAGTGTAAGTTTTCGTTCTGATCTGTGTCTATCCGTTGTCCAGTATTTATAGTTTGAATGCTGTAGGTAAAGTTAGTATGCGTGTATATAGTTCGTGCGTTAGGTTCGTGTTTCACGAATGTTCCCGAGCGGCAAGCTGCAATAGGGTTGTTTTGAAACTCGTCTATTAGTTTGTTTGTCAGGCACTGCTGAACGCTATGTAATGTCAGGTAATGCTGAATGTTCTCGAGCGGCAACTCGTTAACTAGTTTGTGGGTAAGGTAATGTTAATCTTGTGCTTGAATAGAAGTCGGTAATTTTTGTCCTTTGGTTTGTTTTGTGTGTTCGCTCGTTTATCGTTACTTGTCTGGTTATTGTACCTGCTGCGTTGTTTTGTTTTTTGTAGACTAATTTTAGAGGTTCGAATATTGCATCAGAATTGGTGCTAGTTTGTTCGTTTATTATTCTTCCGTCAAATGTCTTTAGTTTGTATATTTCCATGTTCTCAATCACATTTAAGCGTCGCCCTTTTGTTTGCACGTGAAGTGTTTTGGCTGTGCTTTTGATTTTAGTGGTTAGCAAAGTTCGATTCTGGTGTGATGGAGGGTTTCCGTGTCTTTCGGTTGTAGTCCCTGATATGTTCCCGAAATCGTGTACTTATTTTCCGTCCTGTTTGTCCTATGTAGCTGTGCTGGCATTCGCAAGTAAGTTTGTATACCCCATGTTCGCTGAACGGCTCCGCTGAGTTGCTGTTAGTTGCTAGTTTTTGTCCCAAGTTGTTCGATGTTCTGAATGCCGTGCTGATGTTGTGTTTCTTGAAAAAGTTGGCCAACTTGTATGTGGTGTTTCCAGTGTATGTCATAACTGTCCAAATTTTGGCCTTTTCCCCTTCGGTTTCCCTTCTCTGCACCAAATGGTTGCTTCGGAGTTTGTCCACTAGGGTCTTTTTGTATCCGTTGCTAGTTGCTATGCTGTATATCGTGGTGAGCTCTTTCTTGTATGATTCCTTAGAGAGAGGCGTTCGCTGAAGTCTGTCCACTAGATGTCTTAATGCTGCATTCTTGTGTTGTTGCGGATGGTTCGATGTACAGTGGATTATGGTGTCCGTGGTTGTTGGTTTTCTGTAGATGTCATAGTTGAACTTGTTCGTGAGTTTGTTGATTCTAACCGTTAGGTCCAAGTAGTTCAGTTTTCCCTCCTTCTCCGTTTCCATTGTGAATTTTATGCTCTCATGCTGCTTATTTAGAAATTCCAGTACTTGTTCTTCACAGTTATTATTTAATACGCAGATAATGTCGTCGACATACCTTGCGTAAAATATTACCCCCAGCTTGGTTTTTAGCTCTTGCATATACTTCATTTCCAAATTCTGCATGAATGCCTCCATGAGGACGGATGAGGTTGGGTTGCCCATT